>JACEFZ010019905.1:0-41018 GCA_014155875.1 Cepaea nemoralis
TGTTATAATCATGGATAGATAGAGCTGTTGCTTGTGTTATAATCATGGATAGATAGAGCTGTTGCTTGTGTTATAATCATGGATAGATAGAGCTGTTGCTTGTGTTATAATCATGGATAGATAGAGCTGTTGCTTGTGTTATAATCATGGATAGATAGAGCTGTTGCTTGTGTTATAGTCATGGATAGATAGAGCTGTTGCTTGTGTTATAATCATGGATAGATAGAGCTGTTGCTTGTGTTATAATCATGGATAGATAGAGCTGTTGCTTGTGTTATAGTCATGGATAGATAGAGCTGTTGCTTGTGTTATAGTCATGGATAGATAGAGCTGTTGCTTGTGTTATAGTCATGGATAGATAGAGCTGTTGCTTGTGTTATAGTCATGGATAGATAGAGCTGTTGCTTGTGTTATAGTCATGGATAGATAGAGCTGTTGCTTGTGTTATAGTCATGGATAGATAGAGCTGTTGCTTGTGTTATAATCATGGATAGATAGAGCTGTTGCTTGTGTTATAGTCATGGATAGATAGAGCTGTTGCTTGTGTTATAATCATGGATAGATAGAGCTGTTGCTTGTGTTATAATCATGGATAGATAGAGCTGTTGCTTGACTTATAATCATGGATAGATAGAGCTGTTGCTTGTGTTATAGTCATGGATAGATAGAGCTGTTGCTTGTATTATAATCATGGATAGATAGAGCTGTTGCTTGTGTTATAATCATGGATAGATAGAGCTGTTGCTTGTGTTATAGTCATGGATAGATAGAGCTGTTGCTTGTGTTATAATCATGGATAGATAGCGCTGTTGCTTGTGTTATAATCATGGATAGATAGAGCTGTTGCTTGTGTTATAATCATGGATAGATAGAGCTGTTGCTTGTGTTATAATCATGGATAGATAGAGTCCTTGCTTGTGTTATAGTCATGGATAGATAGAGTCCTTGCTTGTGTTATAATCATGGATAGATAGAGCTGTTGCTTGTGTTAGAGTCATGGAAGCCGTTGTGCTACCGCGGCTAGCAAATAGATAGACATACAAAGCATAAACTGACCACAGGAATCTGCATATTTTAGTATAAAGAATCTGGGCAATCGATAAACTGTTGCATATTTTGGTATATCTCCCACAGATGGCCGGAGCTAAAGATTCTCGCCCACTTTTGTCTTGGGTAAGAAAGACATGATAGGCGACATGAGCGGGGCTGATTGCCACAAACATCTGACAAACATAAGAAAGTCATTACACCAGTCGTAAATTCGCACTTAAAAACATTTAGCTGTAATATATTCGGAGTGAATATTGAAGCAAATATCCTGCTATCATGCTTTCTATCGCCCTCTCTTTCTCTCTCTTGGCTGATGAATAGAAGCGATATAAAAATGTTTCCTCAAAGAATAATTAAACGCAATGGCAATTTGAGCATGGAAGAATCCTAGGATATCAGGCATGGCGATATACAACCGGAGCAGCTGCGCTAATCTACCTTCTGTTTTTCTTAGTCCTTTTTCATCAATGTATGCCAAGGTGAACAGTTCTTTTTGAAATTGTGCTTCAATGAGAAACATTCACGTACAGATGTTATGTTTAATCAGAAGTCTGTATGTGAACATTATGTCCTTTTATCTCAATATACCTATCACATTACATACAGGACACTCCTTTTAATAATGATTACATAACTAGTAATTATAAACCTACAGCCAACTGACCACTAGGTCTGGGAAGGACGACCTTGAGGGTGAGGAATTAAGACCGCCTGGCTAGTGCAGTCGCAGTACGAACTGCGCAGGTTAGGGGTTTCTTTTATTGCCCAACTAGCTGACCCGGCCCGGCTTCGCCCAGACTCTGGTGGGGAGCATCTCATTTAATTCATATAAGTAGTCATATAAGTTCTCGTTCCCGTTACCGACTATCTGTCTGTCTGTCTG
The DNA here is from genome assembly GCA_014155875.1 of Cepaea nemoralis. Taxonomy (NCBI): domain Eukaryota; kingdom Metazoa; phylum Mollusca; class Gastropoda; order Stylommatophora; family Helicidae; genus Cepaea; species Cepaea nemoralis. The sequence continues at coordinate 1,934 of JACEFZ010019905.1, forward strand.
TCTGTCTGTCTGTCTATCTATCTGTCTGTCTGTCTGTCTGTCTGTCTGTCTGTCTGTCTGTCTGTCTGACCCGGCCCGTCTTCGCCCAGACTCTGATGGGGAGCATCTCATTTAATTCATATAAGTAGTCATATAAGTTCCCGTTCCGACTATCTGTCTGTCTGTCTGTCTGTCTGTCTGTCTGTCTGTCTGTCTGTCTGTCTGTCTGTCTGTCTGTCTATCTATCTGTCTGTCTGTCTGTCTGACCCGGCCCAGCCCATGGTGGAGAGCATCTCATTTAAATTATATAAGTAGTCATATAAGATCCCGTTCCCGACTATCTGTCTGACTGTCTGTCTGTCTTGAGTAAATGTAGGAGGGAGGAGGAAGAGGGAGGTGGAGGAGGGAAGAGGAGGGAGGAGGAGGGAGGAGACAGGAGGAGTAGGGAGGAATAGGAGGGAGGAGGAGGGATTAGGAGGAGGAGGGAGGAGGCGAGGAGGAGGGAGGAGGAAGAGGGAGGAGGAGGGAGAAGGAGGGAGGAGGAGAACGCAGGAGGAGAAGGGAGCAGGAGGAGGAGAGGGAGGAGGAGGGAGAGGGAGGAGGAGGGAGGAGGAGGAGAGAGTAGGAGGAGGGAGGAGGCAGGAGGGAGAAGGAAGAGGGAGGAGGAAGAGGGAGAAGAAGGAGGGAGAAGGAGGAGAAGGAGGGGGAGGAGGAGGGAAGAGGAGGAGGGGAGGAGGAGGGGGAGGAGGAATGTGAAGGGAGGAGGAGGGAGGAGGTAGAGGGAGGAGGAGGAGGAGGGAGGCGGAGAGAGGAGGAGGAGGGAGGAGGAGGAGGAGGAAGGAGGAGGAATGTGAAGGGAGGAGGGGGGAGGAGGTAGAGGGAGGAGGAGGGAGGAGGAGGAGGTAGAGGGAGGAGGAGGGAGGAGGAGGTGGGAGGAGGCGGAGAGGGAGGAGGAGGAAGGAGGAGGGGGAGGAGTGAGGAGGAGGGAGGAAGAAGGAGGAGGAGGGAGGAGGAGTGGTGAGGAGGAGGGAGGAGGAGAGAGGAGGAGGAGGGATGAGGAGGAGGGAGGAGGAGGAGGAATGTGAAGGGAGGAGGAGGAGGAATGTGAAGGGAGGAGGAGGGAGGAGGTAGAGGGAGGAGGAGGAGTGAGGAGGAGGAGAGGGAGGAGGAGGAAGGAGGAGGGGGAGGAGGGAGGAGGAGGAGGGAGGAAGAAGGAGGAGGAGGGAGAAGGAGGGATGAGGAGGAGGAGGGAGGAGGAGGAAGAGGGAGGAGGAGGAATGTGAAGGGAGGAGGAGGTAGAGGGAGGAGGAGGGAGGAGGAGAAGGGAGGAGGAGGGATGAGGAGGAGGGAGGAGGAGGAATGTGAAGGGAGGAGGAGGGAGGAGGTAGAGGGAGGAGGAGGAGGGAGGAGGAGGAGGAGAGGGAGGAGGAGGAAGGAGGAGGGGGAGGAGGGAGGAGGAGGAGGAGGGAGGAAGAAGGAGGAGGAGGAAAAGGAGGGATGAGGAGGAGGAGGAGGAAGAGGGAGGAGGAGGAATGTGAAGGGAGGAGGAGGGATAGGGAGGAGGGGGAGGGGAAGAGGAAGAGGGTAGGAGGAAGAGTGGAGAGGAGGAGGGAGGAGGTAGAGGGAGGAGGAGGAGGGAGGAAAAGGGAGGAGGGAGGAAAAGGGAGGAGGGAGGAGGAGAGAGGAGGAGGAGGAAGGAGGTAGGAGGAGGAGGAAGAGGGAGGAGGAGGGAGGAGAAGGAAGGAGGAGGAAGAAGGAGGAGGAAGAGGGAGGAGGATGGAGGAGGGAGAGGGAGGAAGAGGGAGGAGGAAGAGGAGGAGGAAGAGGAGGAGGAGGAAGAGGGAGGAGGAGGAAGAGGGAGGAGGAGGATGGAGGAGGGAGAGGGAGGAGTGGAAGAGGAAGAGGGTAGGAGGAGGAGGGGAGAGGAGGAGAAGAAGGGAGAAGGAGGGAGGAGGAGAAGGAGGAGGAGGGAGGAGCAGGGTAGAGGAGGAGGGAGGAGGCAGAGGGAGAAGAAGGAAGGAGGAGGAGGAAGGAGGGAGAGGAATGGAGGGAGAATGAGGAGGGGAGGAAGGAAAGGGAGGTGGAAGAGGAGGAGGAGGGAGGAGGAAAGAGGTAGGGGGAGGAGGAGGTAGAGGGAGGAGGAGGAGGAAGGAAAGGGAGGAGGAAGAGGAGGAGAAGGGAGGAGGAGGGTGGAGGGAGGAGGAGGAGGTAGAGGGAGGAGGAGGGAGGAGGTAGGAGGAGGAAGAGGGAAGAGGGAGAAGAAGGGAGAAAGAGGAGGGAGGATGATGAGGGAGAAGGAGGCAGGAGGAGGAGGGAGGCAGGAGGAGGAGGAGGGATGAGGAGGGAGAGGGAGGAGGAGGAAAGATGAGGGAGGAGGCGGAGGGAGTAGGAGGGAGGAGGATGGAGGAGGAGGGGAGAGGAAGAGGGAGAAGGGAAGAGGGAGAAGGAGGAGGGAGGAGGGAGAGGGATGAGAGGGAGGAGGAAGAGGAGAAGGGTGGAGGGAGGAGGTAGAGGGAGGAGAAGAGAGGAGGAGAGAGTTCGCCATTCCGAATTCATACTCGTCTAGTTCTTCCCTTCTACACGACTGTAGATAACTTCCTTACACATAAAAAGATGAATTGTTATTGATATTGCCGTGGCATGGAGGAATATCAGCAGCAGAGTTGATCCAAAAACCAAAGACTGAGATCTACGGAGAGCCATGAACGCCTACGCCAGCCGGCACGGCACTTGATGATGATGATTGCCGTGTGACGATTCTGTGTAGTCACGTCATTTTCTTCCCTTTCCCTAGCGTTTTGGTTCGGGGATTCTTTCATCATCATCATCATATATTTACGTACGTATTTTGGGAGGGGGAGGAGGGAGGAGGAGGAAGAAGAAAAAAAAACTATGACAGTTGACAGCTCTGGAATGAAAGGAAGGCGTGTAGAAAATTTCATCTCAATCGGATGGGCCGTTCGCGAACAAGTAAAGGACATACATATTTACATACATACATATATACATATATACATACACTTTGTTTTATAGATATAGATGACAAAAGCAAAATCCATCACTTTACCCAGGATTTGAACCTGGGTCTCTAATATGGGAGCCCTGTGTTTTAACCACACGAACAGACGCTTACATTTGTGAATAAATAACTTATATTTGTGAATAAATAACTTACATTTGTGAATAAATAACTTACATTTGTGAATAAATAACTTACATTTGTGAATAAATAACTTACATTTGTGAATAAATAACTTACATTTGTGAATAAATAACTTACATTTGTGAATAAATGACTTACATTTGTGAATAAATAACTTACATTTCACAACGTAACTTACATTAGACATAGAACATTCCCATTTGATGATTACATAACAATATTTATCTGACACTCTCAAGGTTAATTACAAACTTACAATTATAATAATAAACAAACATTTCAACCTTACATTACACATACTTATAATCCTGTCATAACAATTTGTGCGTGAAGCTTCAAGTGAAATTACAATCTTATATTTGATTATAGTAACCTTACATTTCAACGTGTCTAACTTACATATATACAGAGCCCTGTCTTTGAAGATTGTTATCACCATCAGCATGTGCCTTGCCAGCTGGCACAGACTCGCATGTCTCTCCACAGATCTCGGTCTTTGGTGTTCTGAATCAACTCTGCTGATGATATTCCCTCATGCCACCGTCTCAGTCCATCCAGATTCATTTATCTCGGTCTGCCTCTGCATCTTTTCCCAGTGATCTTTCCAATTGTCACGATGTTCTCAATTGCCCTTCTTCTCCCCCTTTAACCTAAGAATGCTGTTATTCTCGTGATGAATACGTAAATTTATTTTTATTTTAGTTAAAACCTTCAAGGTTAATTACAAACTGCCATTTATTTTTTTTTTAAACTCAACTTTTTAACACAGACGTGTTAACGAAATTGATCGGAAAATGCGTTAATATTGTCATATCAAGGTTGGATGACGGATAATGGCCTGGTAAGCAAGGGAAAGATTAGCCAACTATTACTTTAGGCCTACATCTATCATATTACAGGCCCATGGCAGGAAAGTGCATCGACATGATTTTTTTTTAAATATTACACACATAACCTCTCGTTTAGGTGATTACATAGTATTCTTTTATTTGCAACTTTCAAAGTTTGCGACAATCTTCCATTGGAAATTTTCCACCCTAAACTTGGGGGGGGGGGGGGGGAGAGAGAGAGAGAGAGAGAGAGAGAGAGAGAGAGAGAGAGAGAGAGAGAGAGAGAGAGAGAGAGAGAGAGAGAGAGAGAGAAGTTATGAGAAGAAATATACTAGAGAATTTGGTGACAACTGGCAAGTTTGAGGGGAAAAGAACAAAGGAAAAGCAGAGAAGTAATTATCCGGATAGTTGATCACATGGCATGGTCGGGACAAGAACACTGGGTTGATCCACAACTCTGGTGTAACATGGTGAAACATGACCGCCCATGCTAACCGGCATGACACATGATGATGACCTGAAACTGACTTCTAATGTACATGAGACACTGAATGTAATGTTGCTGATGTATTCTCTGAAAATGCTTCGTTATATAACGGCTGTATCCTCTAATGACTGGAATTCCCCCCGAAACTTCTATTTCCGATACTGATTTTTGGCTCTCTTCTACTGCAGTTGCGTATCCCTTACGGGACGTTGCAGTCAACACCAGCATTTTCAGCTGCTGTTGATGTACTAAGCAAGTGTTACGTTCAGTAGTTTGCCATGGCTTTCCGAACGACCGGCCCCTATACCTTTTTCTAAAAAACCAGCACCGCTGTGTTTTTTTTTTTTACTGCAAGTGCACCCCAAGTGGTGTTCAGGGGCACCAGTGTACCAGCCTCCCCCCCCCCCACCCACCCACCCAACCCCGAGGGAGCCTGCGGTGCGCTGCCAAATTTTAATTTCACAAATAGGTGTGATCAAATTATAGCGCATATTTTTTTACATTAACACAGTTAAATTTGATTAGAAATGTTGGTCTGCACAATACATACATAACGCTTGTTAATTCGTGGTCTAATGTTCCGCAAACTAAAGTGCAACTTATCGATCGTACAATAAATGATACATGTTTCTATTTTTCACCTTGTCTTTGTCGAGTGTATATGTGTACATACAATAGATGGGTTCTAAGAATATCTTCCATACAGAAAAGAACAAATGCATCCATACGACAAGATCAGAATATTGAAGAAGGTTGGCTACTAAAGATGATAAAACAAAGAAAATTGAAGGAGGATGGGAGGCAGAACGAGGATGGGAGATAGAACGAAGTGGATGGGAGATAGAACGAGGAAGATGGGAGACAGAACGAGGAGGATGGGAGATAAAACGATAAGGATTGGAGATAGAACGAGGAGGATGGGAGATAGAACGAGGAGGATAAGAGATAGAGCGAGAAGGATGGGAGATAGAATGAGAAAAATGGGAGATAGAATGAGGAAAATGGGAGATAGAACAAGGAGGATGGGAGGCAGAACGAGGAGGATAAGAGATAGAGCGAGGAGGATGGGAGACAGAACGAAAAGGATGGGAGATAGAACGAGGAGGAAGAGAGAAGCAGAAATCAAGCCATGCAAATAAAGACTATCGACCCAAGGCATCAAACATCTGTGGGAGTCCCAATATTTTCTCTCATCCCCAAGCCCGGACGTCGGCTGTCCAACTAACTTAATTAGGTAGGTCTCTATTACCGCCAATGGCCAGGGTAAGTGGACCTATCGAGCACATACTGGAGATCCTCGAATCTTAGACGTCGGTGGTAAGACCAACATGTGCTGCTGGGAACACGGATGATTTGAGGTCAAGAAACGGACTCAGTTTTTCTCTAAGTAGATTTTCCACTTATTTCTATCCCATACCTCCATTTGTGGGCTGTCGTGGTGCCAGGTGGGTGTATTCTGTCACATAAGATTTTGGCTTTTCTGAAATTATGGTGGAAAAATCTGTCACATAAGATCTTGATTTTTCTGAAATTATGGTGAAAATCGGTCATGTAAGATCTTGATTTTTCTGAAATTATTGTGAAAAATCGGTCAGGTAAGATCTTGATTTTTCTGAAATTATGGTGAAAAATCGGTAAGATATAATGCTATGAACGTGATTAACAACATTGTATTCCCCAGTGACTTTAAATACAGAAGTACCCGGGGTTGTGCCGTGCCGAAAGAAAGATTTCAGAGACTCTGCGATTACCGTAGAGATAATATTGCTCCATATTCAAACAGTAGCAGAGACTACGTGTTACGTATTTCAGCGAAAATATGATTCAGCTATATACTTCACATGGTATATAACTCTGCAGTATGGACCTGACGAGATGCAGCGAAATATACCACTAAAGTTATAACTGTCATTGACTGCCAATATAGTACCTTGCGGTGTATGGCAGAGAGGTCTTTAAGCCTGGGGAATTAAGGCCGCCTGGCTAGTGCAGTCGCCGCGAACTGTGCAGGTTGGAGTTTTCTGTTTGCCCCCGACAGACAAAAACTCCACACCTTACCGAGGATTGGAACTCGGGTCTCCCGAAGGAGAATGCGGCATTCTAGCCACTCGGCCAGCCGCTCCTTAAAGAGTCGACGTTAATTCAGAAAAAAAGAAGAAAAAAAAACTGATAGATAGTCCCACATAGTATGACACGTCAGAGTTATAACTTCGATATAAAAAATCGGGCATTTACACACAAATAAAAATATATAACACTTGATCTACAGTGTAGAAACGTCCGTGTCGGCATCTGGCCCGTCGAGTAGTACAGTTCTGGAATGAGGTCAGCGGATAAACTTCACGGAAAATGTATAGAAAATATGTGAGATATGTTGAACCGCAAAATGACAGTAACCAGCTGGACTGAAGAACTGAAAATTAACTACACGAAGTTGCGTGAAATATAACTGGACAAAGATACCTTCTTGGTGTAATTTAAAAAAAAACAAAAAACGAAACAACAACAGAGAATATTGTTCATAGTTTGCCTACATCTTAAGTATAGGGAGAAACAATAGCAAGTGAAGTAACTGACAAAATCCTGGGGAAAAGAGAAAGAGGTAGATAAAGTAAAACATTTATCTCATAGACATGTACAGTTCTATTAATCCAATATTACTATCATCATGTGCTTGTCAAATGGCACAGGCGTTCGTTTTTGTCTCTCCTCAGACATCGGGAATTGTTGTTCGGGGTAAATTCTATTGATGATATGCCCCCATTTCATCGTTTCAGACCAGCCAGCAACATTCCTTTGGGATCGTCTCTTCTACCGCGGATAGTTACAGTCATCTTGTCCAATGTCTCTCTTGTCATTATTTGACCAAAGAACAACCGTATTTCAGTTGCGAATTATGTTCTTCAAAGATCTGTGATCGTGTTACATAGCGAACCATGACTGCCTACACTTCTGGGCATGGCAGATGATGATGATGATGATGATGATGCTGATGATGATGATGATGATCTTCATCATCATCATCATCATCATCATCAACATCATCATCATCATCATTATCATCATCGTCACCATCATGTCCCACGTTCTTTACTCTCAGGCAATCTTTGTGGTTTTTGCATTATCCCTGCCCCATTCCACCTCAGAAGAGAAGTGCTGGAGGTCCCGGGTTCAAGCCCCGGTGATGACCGGGATTTTTTCTCGTGGACTTCTAGTAATAAAATTTCCCCTGGTCTCTGGGTAGTGAGATGGGACGCCCGTGTGTGTTGTTGCGTACGAAAATCCTTGTGGCAGTTGGAAATCGAAAAAGTGTAGCCTAACGGCGCTGCCCGAGCAAAATTTCGAGTTAAAAATCTACCCAAGTATTTCAAGATCCTCGCCTGTGCTACGGAGTTCGTGCACTGAGCTGAGTTTCTCCAGACTCGGGTTTGAGTTAGGAGGAGAACGGAGCACTTATGGGTCGCACCCGTGTGCCGTGATGTTGATCCATCGACTAAACTAAACTAAACTAATCTGACATGTAAAGATACTGGCGACATTCCTTTCAGAAACCACACCTACAATCAATCAATCAGGTGCCGTCTCCACGGTGAAGATTGGCTGCAATGGATCTCCAACACTGTCTGCCTCTCGCCCTGACTGTACGCTTTGTCAGATTGCTGTTCGTCCCTCTCTTGATGTTATCTTCCCACTTGTATCGTTGTCTACCTCTTGCTCACTTGCCTTCAACCATACATTTCAGTTCAGTCTTTATAAGAGTGTTATGTCTTTTGATGTGGCCAAAATATTTCACTTGTTACATCTACCACACATCCCCACATATGCACACACACACACTTCGTAGCAGGAATCTGCTAGAAGTGTGAGGACCATCTAATTTTGTAGGTCTGAATGCACAGAGGAATAGATGGACGCTCAGTTCTTTTCTCACTTAGCGGGCGATGAGAGCTGGCATCGAACCCACGTCCGACCCGGCTCATGACACTACAAGTGCAATCTCCTGGCGACTCAACCAACGCGACCACCGCTGCCGCCGAGCCCTTCCATATGTGTTTGTTCACGCTGTAAGATTCACAGCATTAATTCACAACAGGTTAGCTATAACATTTCAGTATTCTCTTTCTGACATTAATATTCTTTTATTTTTTTTATTTTGAAAGTGAATTAATTCATCAGATGTTTTTAATCCTCTGAAATGCAGCTTTTTAACTGGCCTCGTTTGTTCTTAATCTGTGTCACGCGAGTAGTATTATATGATGCCTACTCCCCCCAAAATTGTGGTGCCGCGTGGTGCGCACCACGTGGTGCTCGTGGTGCTGGCACCACGTGGTGCTGTGTGGTGTCTAGTGGTGGGAGTATGTGGTGCGGTGGTGCTGGGTGTATGTGGTGCCTGTGGAGTGTGTCTTTGGCTTGTTAAGCTCGTTGTTTTTGGCGGGTAAAATTTTTTAAAAAAGAAAAAAGTCTGATCTAATGAGCTGGAGGCTCTTCATGTGTGTGCGCGTGTATCTGTGGCCAGGGTGGAGTGGAAGGAGCCGGCGTAAATAGTAAGCGCAAAGAAGGTGGTGCTGTCCCCCATGTAGTTGTCACCTGGCCGGTCAGCGCCCGAGTGACCACGAGTCCGGTCATGGGTCTAACGAGTAGCGGTGTATCTACTGGTGCTAACAACGGACAACCGACTGTGTCTTTAAAATGTCAAAACTTACAAAAACACACAGAGATGTACATGCACAAGGTGGGACAAAAAATCAATACGCATCTTCATAACAACTAATCCAGGGTATTATCGTCGTCGTAATGAACTAGGTGGATTATTAATAATGCTTTATATAAACCGGGCGGGGTGGTCGGAGCCAGCGCGGGCGACGAACGCGGGGGCGACCACGACCGGGTGGTCGCGTGGGCGCGGGTTCGAACCCTCGAGCCGCTCCGGGTGTCGTATGAAAGTTGTAATAAGTAAAAATGTAAATAATTCGGATGTATGAGCTATAGTGGTTCGTAGTGGTTTATACATTATCATCATATAAATTACACCGCTTCAAATGAAAACCTCAGCAAAGAAAAGATGGCCGCTAGTACGTGTTGTAGTGGTATGGCTTAGTGTTATTAGATGTTAAGGGGTGGGTGAGTGAAAGCGTATCTCTAGTAAGTGCTTCCAAACAATATCAGCATACAGTGTCAGATCGTTAAAGAGAAACCTTAAAGAAACATGTCAAGATGGCCGTCGATGTCCTCCGTAGGTGCCGGGTTCGAGTCCCAGTTGGGTGATCTAGTGGTAGAAGAAATATTGACTTAGTAACTTGTTACTTAGTTGTGATGGCGATAGCTGGTGGTAGTAACAGGCTATGTGTAGCAAAGGAGAGGTGGTATGCAGGGTGAGGAGTATGTATAGGGGGTACCCCAGACGAGATGACAGGTTCGAATCTCGGGTGCTGTGCTACAGGTAAGGGTAATAGGCGTCAGCGTGTGGGGTGTCTAGCTGGTCATACGGGTTATGATTAGGGACAGTCTGTCTCTCCGTGTCGCTGTGTCCACAAGTCCAAGGGAAAAACAGGCATCCGACTTCACAGCTTAACTTAACATAACAAATTGGAGAACATAAGATACCCATACACGTCGCCAGCTGTTACAAAATCAATAATAGCCAGATGTATATATGAATAATCCTGGGGGATTATCGCCGTCGATAGAAAGGGGTTGGGAAAGCAATAATACTCGTCATATCTTCAGGGAGGGGATTATAACATATGTCGTCTAAGCCCAAGGTATATCTCCTGTAATATAAGGTGGTCGGAAAACCAATATCACTAGGCCTCGATTCTTCTCATAATTGCGACTAGTGGCTTATAGATATAACCATTATTGCAGACGAAGCTGTGTGCAGACTAATCTACCAGGTCACGTGGTCTAGGCCATATCGACAAAAACGGGGTATAAATGTTAAGGAATAGACGCTGTACGAAGCACTCTCTGCCAGCTCTCTGATCCTGATACATCAAGGGAAACTGACAGAACAACCTTTGCAGTCGGTGAGTATGATGTCTCGTTGGTAAACACTGCGCATGTGTGTGCATGTGTATGTCTGTATGTATATAGGTATGTGTGTGTGTGTGTGTGTGTGTGTGTGTGTGTGTGTGTAAGTGTGTGTTTATGTCTATGTGTGCGTGTGTACATGTGAATAAGTGTAACGATGGTAGATATAACCAAAGGGTAATAGAGCGTGGGCTACTCTAGTGATATGAAGATAACAAAAGAACCTCTCTCTTTCACATGGAAACGGCCGCTGTGATCATACTGTACTAAGGTGATGTTTTGCTGTTATACTCAAGTTGGGTCTATTTACCCTCTACCGGTTAACTTCACTCAGCCATATCATGTGGAGTTTCATATTCACTGTTAACAAACATGAGCCGGCAGTATAATTTCTAGACCAACCAATGTGTCAAACTATACTGACTTTGTCTTTTTTCACGTTAGATCAAATATGTCTTCACTTCATATTGCCACAAATATTAACTTTATATACATCACTGTGCTCATGGAGACTCAGTATGATATCATTCATAGATCATAAAAAATCTTCACAATTAAAAAAGTATTGCTGGTCACTAAAAGTTTTCTTGTTCTTGTTGTTTTTCCAGGTGTACGTTGTCAACGTGTTGAAAGAACCCATATTCTTGACTTCAATCTACTATAAAAATCAAAAGGAGGGCTGAAAATATAAAGACCTTGTACCGAATTACTACTATCAACCTATAAACCTCAACTTTTACGGTATTATCAAACAGAATTATGTCGACTCAGCAAAAAGAAATCCACTTATGTGTCACATGTGGGAAAAGTTTCACAGAAAAGCGCAATCTGCTTCGTCATCTTTGCACAGTTCACAGCACTGAAACGCATGCATGTCACCTATGTGGCAAGCTATTCAACAGAAAAGACAACCTACAAAAACACAGACGAACATACCACAAGACACACACTTCATCAACAACTATGGACACTAAACCTTCAAACCCTGAACCCAGTCTACCATCACTTTCATCACGCAAAAGGAGGACACCCTCGAACGCATATACCAATAAAAAACGTAGACACACTACTGATCAAATGGTAGCAAAGGAAGCGGACACCCAACAAACATATAGGGACAACTGGACAGCCCTTAGGACTTACTGCAAGGCGCTGTCGATCATGTTACCCAAGAATATAGTGGTATTATAAGAAAGCGCCGACCAACACCACCTAGTGAGCATAGTAAATGTATAAACCTAACAATTTTACCTGCTCGGTCTTATAAGAAGTAGTATTCTGATATATTTGTATGATAGCCCTGAGTCACCCCAACTAATGTGCATGTCTTCATTTTGGCGTGGATCTGTTTAGCGTGCCTCCTATGCAAACGATGACAGAAGAGGGTTAGTGTGTGGAGATACACCGGCTCACGGCTCTAGGAGCACCTGTGAGGATCTAGCGTCATGTCGTCTGCAGGCTGTACTACAATAACATTTCAACAAAGATGAAATAATCACGCTAAGCCACAGTAGTATCGCTGAGTGCCCCTTCAACTATAATCGCCAACACGAAAACTCGGAACCATCTCCAACCAACAGAGAGTGTTAACCACCACAGACAACCTTATCTTTCAGTAAATCCACACTGGTCGATGGGTAGTAAGCAGCTACCTATAAAGAAAGAGAGGCAATATAATTACAGATAGGTCGTCAATACCTGAATAAGTCTCAATATGAAGAAGCTTAGGGTGGATGTAAGGAGTCTTTTTATATAAATATACATAGGTGTTGTTATTTCTTCGCAGGTTGTATCCCATAGGGGTGGCTACAGAGTGGTATATCCATCGAAGGAACATCACTGGCGCAAACACCCCAGGCCACCACTGATGTCACTAGTGGTAAATCGCTGTGTCCTAGTGCGAAAAGAGTGAATAGCATTGCACAAGCTACCACAGTATTTGACCAAACACAATTGTCTGTCGCCCTAACAACCATTTGTATGATCCTAGTGTGACGTCAACAATCTGCTCAAGACCTTGTTATTATTCGTGAAGAACAGACTAAGCAATCTTTATAAGTTCGGTGACACTGGTGTCAATTCCACAAGAAAAAACATGTCTACGCAACCAACAGAACTTCATCTGACTGCCATAAGACCGGTTGTCACTAAACAATATACACTGAACAAAGAAAGAGTGGTCAAAAACAATATCAACAGAGATGCACACCCGACTGGTTTACTCGTTAAACGGACTAACTCAGGTCAATGTGTTACTATAACTTTCGACAGTACAAGTCACTATCAGTCGTTTCGAACCCGTATGTTTAGTTATTACAAGCACCAGTGCATTGAATCCAGACAAGACCTGAACGGGGTACCCGTGGAAGACCTGTTTTCAACACCCCTGGTTAAGATACATATGTATCACACGAAGATGAAACTTTTCGCCCAGGGAAAGATTGACAATATTAATTCTTGGTTAAAAATAGACTTTATCGAACTTGGAAACTTCGATACAGACGAATAGACACACAAAGCAACCTTCCTGGGTCAAAAAGGAGAAGAAACCCACAATAAGGCACAAATTCCAAGTTAGTATATTTGAGACTATAAGCCTGTATTTCCACAACTAATCAAAAATAGACAAAACTTTGACGCTTTTATCAAAACAGTACACGAACACGACGTTCTTACCTACGCTATGCAACAACGTCCAAATACCAAATACACTACAGAGATGATTCCAGCTATATGTTTTTATCTCTATCATATCCCAGAATTCCGACTTGTTTAATAAATAACCACCCTTTTATGACCCACGTTAGGCATCACTGTGCATGATCATACTAGTTATAACATCCCATATTTAGCCAACCATTTTGTATACTGACATTATGCTTGCTCATTTTTTGTAAAATGTACTGGAAATATTGTAAAATAAACAGTTTTATGTATTATAAGTGCGTTCACATGTTTGTTTTTAGTGTTGACGGTACATATGGGTGTCATGTGGTGAGCGGGTGTTACATGTTGATGGCCAGGTAAAGAAATATCGCAACCAAACTTATAAAAATTAGGAAAATTTGTTAACCTAATGAGAAAAATATTGACCAAGTAAAGAAAAATTTACACAAAATTTACACAAATTAGGAAAATGTTACCCATATTAGGAAAAATATTGGCCAACGTATGAAATATCTCGAACAAATTTACAAAGAGTAGGAAAACATGTCGACCAAAGTAGGAAAATTGTTCGTCAAATGTGAAAAATATTGGGCAAGTAGGAAATCATGTTAACCAAAGGTGAAAACTATTGACCAAGTAAAGAAACTTCTCGTCCAAACTCATAAAAAGTAGGAAAATTTGTTAGCCAAATGGGAAAAATGGTGGCCAAATACAGAAATATCTCGACCAAACTAATAAACATTAGGAAAATGTGCTAGCCAAAGGTGAAAAATATTGGTCAAGTAAAGAAATATCTCAGCCGATTTATAACAAGTAAGAAAAACATGCTAGTAAAATCAAGAAATATGTCGACCGAAGTAATACAATAGGCAAAACGATGGACAAACTTATAAAGATGTCGACCGTTATAAAAATATGTGTTACCCAAATTAGGAAAAATATTGCCCAAGTGAAGAAATATCTCAACCATACTTATGAAAAGGAGGAAAATGTGTTAACCAAATGGGAAAAATATTGGCGAAGTGAAGAAATATCTCATCCATTCTTATAAAAATTAGGAAAATGTGTTAATCTAAGGAGAAAAAATATTGACCAAGTAAAGACAAATTTACACCAAACTTATGAAAAGTAGGAAAATTTGTTAACCAAAGGGGAATAAATATGGGCTAAACTAAATATGTTGACCCAAGTAAGAAAATATGTTAGCCAAATGGGGGAAAATGTTGGCCAAAACATGAAACATCTTAATCAAACTTATAAATATCTCGTGTAAACTTTTAAATAAGTAGGGGGAAAAAAATATTGCTTCTGTAGTTATGTCAAAAGTATCTTGAACTTTTATCTGAACAGACATTTCACAAGACATAATCATCAACGTCAACACTTTCCCTCTTTTTACATTACCGAAAACTTCAACTTACCATTCCAACGTATCTGCTAAAGACGCACTTATACATACTAATCACCCATCTCTTCACACTCTTGGTTGTTGTCTTCTAACATAAAATATCTCTGTCTTTCGTAGCTGTCTTCACAACTTTTCCATGTCACATCACCAAGATACTCCAAACATTCGTTGCACATGAGTTCTAATGAAACAGTCATAACAACATTTATGGTAATGCAATCTGTGGCTCCACCTGGGATAGTTTCAATATCATCTGAGTATTCGTCAGCAAAGAGCTATTACCCATGGCTGACATCTTCAACTTTCTATACCACAATGACTTCTACACTAACCTTCCATTGTTCCATCTTTCAACAATACAAAGGGTGGTCTCGAAGTTTAGCTAACATAACATTTTGTACTTTATCCACCTCTTTCACACGTTGTAATTTCACAGCTGCAATAACGACAAGTCTGCAACCAACACTGTCTGTTATGAAGTCGACCATTCTTAAAACCACGTCTGTCTTAATGAGCCCTTGAATACTCTCTACCAGATCTTATAACCGACTTTCAACTTTTCATACCAAATAACATTAACACTCTTTTTGATTACAGAACAACCGATTTTCTGCTGACTAGGCAGGTTTCTCAATCTAATGGAGATAAATCACCTGTCCTCCTAACATACTAGGCACTATTCTAGACAACGAATATGGTCATCAACCAGCACCCCTAAGAAGAACTTGAAAACACCAACAGAGATTGGGTTCCTGAGACGAATTCCTTGGACTACCAGAGTAACTAACGCTGATCGCCTAAAAGAGCCTACAAAACATAGAGCCTTATATACATCAAACACAACAAACCTTTTCTTACTAACCCTAACTATGCATCATCTAGCCCTAACCCTAACCCTAACTATACATCATGTAACCCTAACTCTAACCCTAACCCCTAACCCTAACCCTAACTATACAGCAAATACAACAACTTCCGTCTTAAGAGACATAGATACAAAACAGTGTTAGAAATGGAAAAAGTTAAAATTTAATTAAAATTTAAAACTAATAAATCGCAATTTTATTGCGTAAGATGTAAGCTTGCTATATGTCCTATACCTAACCTATACATATACCTAGCCTATATCTGTAAATTAAGTGAAGCGAGCAATAAAATTGCGATTTATTAGTTTTAAATTTTAATTAAATTTTAACTTTTTCCATTTCTAACACTGTTTTGTATCTATGTCTCTTAAGACGGAAGTTGTTGTATTTGCTGTATAGTTAGGGTTAGGGTTAGGGGTTAGGGTTAGAGTTAGGGTTACATGATGTATAGTTAGGGTTAGGGTTAGGGCTAGATGATGCATAGTTAGGGTTAGTAAGAAAAAGTTTGTTGTGTTTGATGTATATAAGGCTCTATGTTTTGTAGGCTCTTTTAGGCGATCAGCGTTAGTTACTCTGGTAGTCCAAGGAATTCGTCTCAGGAACCCAATCTCTGTTGGTGTTTTCAAGTTCTTCTTAGGGGTGCTGGTTGATGACCATATTCGTTGTCTAGAATAGTGCCTAGTATGTTAGGAGGACAGGTGATTTATCTCCATTAGATTGAGAAACCTGCCTAGTCAGCAGAAAATCGGTTGTTCTGTAATCAAAAAGAGTGTTAATGTTATTTGGTATGAAAAGTTGAAAGTCGGTTATAAGATCTGGTAGAGAGTATTCAAGGGCTCATTAAGACAGACGTGGTTTTAAGAATGGTCGACTTCATAACAGACAGTGTTGGTTGCAGACTTGTCGTTATTGCAGCTGTGAAATTACAACGTGTGAAAGAGGTGGATAAAGTACAAAATGTTATGTTAGCTAAACTTCGAGACCACCCTTTGTATTGTTGAAAGATGGAACAATGGAAGGTTAGTGTAGAAGTCATTGTGGTATAGAAAGTTGAAGATGTCAGCCATGGGTAATAGCTCTTTGCTGACGAATACTCAGATGATATTGAAACTATCCCAGGTGGAGCCACAGATTGCATTACCATAAATGTTGTTATGACTGTTTCATTAGAACTCATGTGCAACGAATGTTTGGAGTATCTTGGTGATGTGACATGGAAAAGTTGTGAAGACAGCTACGAAAGACAGAGATATTTTATGTTAGAAGACAACAACCAAGAGTGTGAAGAGATGGGTGATTAGTATGTATAAGTGCGTCTTTAGCAGATACGTTGGAATGGTAAGTTGAAGTTTTCGGTAATGTAAAAAGAGGGAAAGTGTTGACGTTGATGATTATGTCTTGTGAAATGTCTGTTCAGATAAAAGTTCAAGATACTTTTGACATAACTACAGAAGCAATATTTTTTTCCCCCTACTTATTTAAAAGTTTACACGAGATATTTATAAGTTTGATTAAGATGTTTCATGTTTTGGCCAACATTTTCCCCCATTTGGCTAACATATTTTCTTACTTGGGTCAACATATTTAGTTTAGCCCATATTTATTCCCCTTTGGTTAACAAATTTTCCTACTTTTCATAAGTTTGGTGTAAATTTGTCTTTACTTGGTCAATATTTTTTCTCCTTAGATTAACACATTTTCCTAATTTTTATAAGAATGGATGAGATATTTCTTCACTTCGCCAATATTTTTCCCATTTGGTTAACACATTTTCCTCCTTTTCATAAGTATGGTTGAGATATTTCTTCACTTGGGCAATATTTTTCCTAATTTGGGTAACACATATTTTTATAACGGTCGACATCTTTATAAGTTTGTCCATCGTTTTGCCTATTGTATTACTTCGGTCGACATATTTCTTGATTTTACTAGCATGTTTTTCTTACTTGTTATAAATCGGCTGAGATATTTCTTTACTTGACCAATATTTTTCACCTTTGGCTAGCACATTTTCCTAATGTTTATTAGTTTGGTCGAGATATTTCTGTATTTGGCCACCATTTTTCCCATTTGGCTAACAAATTTTCCTACTTTTTATGAGTTTGGACGAGAAGTTTCTTTACTTGGTCAATAGTTTTCACCTTTGGTTAACATGATTTCCTACTTGCCCAATATTTTTCACATTTGACGAACAATTTTCCTACTTTGGTCGACATGTTTTCCTACTCTTTGTAAATTTGTTCGAGATATTTCATACGTTGGCCAATATTTTTCCTAATATGGGTAACATTTTCCTAATTTGTGTAAATTTTGTGTAAATTTTTCTTTACTTGGTCAATATTTTTCTCATTAGGTTAACAAATTTTCCTAATTTTTATAAGTTTGGTTGCGATATTTCTTTACCTGGCCATCAACATGTAACACCCGCTCACCACATGACACCCATATGTACCGTCAACACTAAAAACAAACATGTGAACGCACTTATAATACATAAAACTGTTTATTTTACAATATTTCCAGTACATTTTACAAAAAATGAGCAAGCATAATGTCAGTATACAAAATGGTTGGCTAAATATGGGATGTTATAACTAGTATGATCATGCACAGTGATGCCTAACGTGGGTCATAAAAGGGTGGTTATTTATTAAACAAGTCGGAATTCTGGGATATGATAGAGATAAAAACATATAGCTGGAATCATCTCTGTAGTGTATTTGGTATTTGGACGTTGTTGCATAGCGTAGGTAAGAACGTCGTGTTCGTGTACTGTTTTGATAAAAGCGTCAAAGTTTTGTCTATTTTTGATTAGTTGTGGAAATACAGGCTTATAGTCTCAAATATACTAACTTGGAATTTGTGCCTTATTGTGGGTTTCTTCTCCTTTTTGACCCAGGAAGGTTGCTTTGTGTGTCTATTCGTCTGTATCGAAGTTTCCAAGTTCGATAAAGTCTATTTTTAACCAAGAATTAATATTGTCAATCTTTCCCTGGGCGAAAAGTTTCATCTTCGTGTGATACATATGTATCTTAACCAGGGGTGTTGAAAACAGGTCTTCCACGGGTACCCCGTTCAGGTCTTGTCTGGATTCAATGCACTGGTGCTTGTAATAACTAAACATACGGGTTCGAAACGACTGATAGTGACTTGTACTGTCGAAAGTTATAGTAACACATTGACCTGAGTTAGTCCGTTTAACGAGTAAACCAGTCGGGTGTGCATCTCTGTTGATATTGTTTTTGACCACTCTTTCTTTGTTCAGTGTATATTGTTTAGTGACAACCGGTCTTATGGCAGTCAGATGAAGTTCTGTTGGTTGCGTAGACATGTTTTTTCTTGTGGAATTGACACCAGTGTCACCGAACTTATAAAGATTGCTTAGTCTGTTCTTCACGAATAATAACAAGGTCTTGAGCAGATTGTTGACGTCACACTAGGATCATACAAATGGTTGTTAGGGCGACAGACAATTGTGTTTGGTCAAATACTGTGGTAGCTTGTGCAATGCTATTCACTCTTTTCGCACTAGGACACAGCGATTTACCACTAGTGACATCAGTGGTGGCCTGGGGTGTTTGCGCCAGTGATGTTCCTTCGATGGATATACCACTCTGTAGCCACCCCTATGGGATACAACCTGCGAAGAAATAACAACACCTATGTATATTTATATAAAAAGACTCCTTACATCCACCCTAAGCTTCTTCATATTGAGACTTATTCAGGTATTGACGACCTATCTGTAATTATATTGCCTCTCTTTCTTTATAGGTAGCTGCTTACTACCCATCGACCAGTGTGGATTTACTGAAAGATAAGGTTGTCTGTGGTGGTTAACACTCTCTGTTGGTTGGAGATGGTTCCGAGTTTTCGTGTTGGCGATTATAGTTGAAGGGGCACTCAGCGATACTACTGTGGCTTAGCGTGATTATTTCATCTTTGTTGAAATGTTATTGTAGTACAGCCTGCAGACGACATGACGCTAGATCCTCACAGGTGCTCCTAGAGCCGTGAGCCGGTGTATCTCCACACACTAACCCTCTTCTGTCATCGTTTGCATAGGAGGCACGCTAAACAGATCCACGCCAAAATGAAGACATGCACATTAGTTGGGGTGACTCAGGGCTATCATACAAATATATCAGAATACTACTTCTTATAAGACCGAGCAGGTAAAATTGTTAGGTTTATACATTTACTATGCTCACTAGGTGGTGTTGGTCGGCGCTTTCTTATAATACCACTATATTCTTGGGTAACATGATCGACAGCGCCTTGCAGTAAGTCCTAAGGGCTGTCCAGTTGTCCCTATATGTTTGTTGGGTGTCCGCTTCCTTTGCTACCATTTGATCAGTAGTGTGTCTACGTTTTTTATTGGTATATGCGTTCGAGGGTGTCCTCCTTTTGCGTGATGAAAGTGATGGTAGACTGGGTTCAGGGTTTGAAGGTTTAGTGTCCATAGTTGTTGATGAAGTGTGTGTCTTGTGGTATGTTCGTCTGTGTTTTTGTAGGTTGTCTTTTCTGTTGAATAGCTTGCCACATAGGTGACATGCATGCGTTTCAGTGCTGTGAACTGTGCAAAGATGACGAAGCAGATTGCGCTTTTCTGTGAAACTTTTCCCACATGTGACACATAAGTGGATTTCTTTTTGCTGAGTCGACATAATTCTGTTTGACAATACCGTAAAAGTTGAGGTTTATAGGTTGATAGTAGTAATTCGGTACAAGGTCTTTATATTTTCAGCCCTCCTTTTGATTTTTATAGTAGATTGAAGTCAAGAATATGGGTTCTTTCAACACGTTGACAACGTACACCTGGAAAAACAACAAGAACAAGAAAACTTTTAGTGACCAGCAATACTTTTTTAATTGTGAAGATTTTTTATGATCTATGAATGATATCATACTGAGTCTCCATGAGCACAGTGATGTATATAAAGTTAATATTTGTGGCAATATGAAGTGAAGACATATTTGATCTAACGTGAAAAAAGACAAAGTCAGTATAGTTTGACACATTGGTTGGTCTAGAAATTATACTGCCGGCTCATGTTTGTTAACAGTGAATATGAAACTCCACATGATATGGCTGAGTGAAGTTAACCGGTAGAGGGTAAATAGACCCAACTTGAGTATAACAGCAAAACATCACCTTAGTACAGTATGATCACAGCGGCCGTTTCCATGTGAAAGAGAGAGGTTCTTTTGTTATCTTCATATCACTAGAGTAGCCCACGCTCTATTACCCTTTGGTTATATCTACCATCGTTACACTTATTCACATGTACACACGCACACATAGACATAAACACACACTTACACACACACACACACACACACACACACACACACACACATACCTATATACATACAGACATACACATGCACACACATGCGCAGTGTTTACCAACGAGACATCATACTCACCGACTGCAAAGGTTGTTCTGTCAGTTTCCCTTGATGTATCAGGATCAGAGAGCTGGCAGAGAGTGCTTCGTACAGCGTCTATTCCTTAACATTTATACCCCGTTTTTGTCGATATGGCCTAGACCACGTGACCTGGTAGATTAGTCTGCACACAGCTTCGTCTGCAATAATGGTTATATCTATAAGCCACTAGTCGCAATTATGAGAAGAATCGAGGCCTAGTGATATTGGTTTTCCGACCACCTTATATTACAGGAGATATACCTTGGGCTTAGACGACATATGTTATAATCCCCTCCCTGAAGATATGACGAGTATTATTGCTTTCCCAACCCCTTTCTATCGACGGCGATAATCCCCCAGGATTATTCATATATACATCTGGCTATTATTGATTTTGTAACAGCTGGCGACGTGTATGGGTATCTTATGTTCTCCAATTTGTTATGTTAAGTTAAGCTGTGAAGTCGGATGCCTGTTTTTCCCTTGGACTTGTGGACACAGCGACACGGAGAGACAGACTGTCCCTAATCATAACCCGTATGACCAGCTAGACACCCCACACGCTGACGCCTATTACCCTTACCTGTAGCACAGCACCCGAGATTCGAACCTGTCATCTCGTCTGGGGTACCCCCTATACATACTCCTCACCCTGCATACCACCTCTCCTTTGCTACACATAGCCTGTTACTACCACCAGCTATCGCCATCACAACTAAGTAACAAGTTACTAAGTCAATATTTCTTCTACCACTAGATCACCCAACTGGGACTCGAACCCGGCACCTACGGAGGACATCGACGGCCATCTTGACATGTTTCTTTAAGGTTTCTCTTTAACGATCTGATACCTGTATGCTGATAAGTATTTGGAAGCACTTACCTAGCTATTCATTCACTCACCCACTCCGTAACAATGTAATAACACTAAGCCATACCACTACAACACGTACTAGCGGCCATCTTTTCTTTGCTGAGGTTTTCATTTGAAGCGGTGTAATTTATATGATGATAATGTATAAACCACTACGAACCACTATAGCTCATACATCCGAATTATTTACATTTTTACTTATTACAACTTTCATACGACACCCGGAGCGGCTCGAGGGTTCGAACCCGCGCCCACGCGACCACCCGGTCGTGGTCGCCCCCGCGTTCGTCGCCCGCGATCGCTCCGATCACCCCGCCCGGTTTATATAAAGCATTATTAATAATCCACCTAGTTCATTACGACGACGATAATACCCTGGATTAGTTGTTATGAAGATGCGTATTGATTTTTTGTCCCACCTTGTGCATGTACATCTCTGTGTGTTTTTGTAAGTTTTGACATTTTAAAGACACAGTCGGTTGTCCGTTGTTAGCACCAGTAGATACACCGCTACTCGTTAGACCCATGACCGGACTCGTGGTCACTCGGGCGCTGACCGGCCAGGTGACAACTACATGGGGGACAGCACCACCTTCTTTGCGCTTACTATTTACGCCGGCTCCTTCCACTCCACCCTGGCCACAGATACACGCGCACACACATGAAAAGCCTCCAGCTCATTAGATCAGACTTTTTTCTTTTTTAAAAAATTTTACCCGCCAAAAACAACGAGCTTAACAAGCCAAAGACACACTCCACAGGCACCACATACACCCAGCACCACCGCACCACATACTCCCACCACTAGACACCACACAGCACCACGTGGTGCCAGCACCACGAGCACCACGTGGTGCGCACCACGCGGCACCACAATTTTGGGGGGAGTAGGCATCATATAATACTACTCACGCGTCTTCCATCTGATATTATATCTTCCCAAATATTTGAATTGCCTGTGCTGTTTCTTCCTACAGTTATAACATATTTGATTAATTTGTTTCCTTTGATATGACAATTAATTCTATTATCTTGATGTTCAAATAAAGTCCTCTTTGCACTCTTAAACTGTCCAACAGTTGTTGCAGGTCTCTTGCTTTCTCAGCCATCAATACTGTGTCATTTGTATTGCGCAGATTGCTTATATTACAACTTTCAGCTCGTATTACTTGACTGCTTTTGATCATTCTCATTATTATTTCGCTGGTGTCTGTGAGAGAGAGAGAGAGAGAGAGAGAGAGAGAGAGAGAGAGAGAAGAGAGAGAGAGAGAGAGGGGAGAGAGAGAGAGAGTGAGAGAGAGAGGAGAGAGAGAGAGAGGGGAGAGAGAGAGAAGAGAGAGAGAGAGAGAGAGAGGGGAGAGAGAGAGAGAGAGTGAGAGAGAGAGGAGAGAGAGAGAGTGTGTGTGTGTGTATGTAGCTAGAGAGAGAGAGAGAGTGTGTGTGTGTGTGTGTAGTGAGAGAGAGGGGAGAGAGAGAGAGTGTGTGTGTGTATGTGTGTGTAGTGAGAGAGAGAGAGAGAGAGAGTGTGTGTGTATGTGTGTGTAGTGAGAGAGAGAGAGAGAAGAGAGAGAGAAGAGAGAGAGAGAGAGAGTGTGTGTGTGTATGTGTGTGTAGTGAGAGAGAGAGAAGAGAGAGAGAGAGAGAGAGGGGGGAGAGAGAGAGAGTGTGTGTGTATGTGTGTGTAGTGAGAGAGAGAGAGAAGAGAGAGAGAGAGAGAGAGTGTGTGTGTGTATGTGTGTGTAGTGAGAGAGAGAGAAGAGAGAGAGAGAGAGAGAGAGAGAGAGAGAGAGAGGAGAGAGAGAGTGTGTGTGTATGTGTGTGTAGTGAGAGAGAGAGAGAGAGAGAGAGAGAGAGAGAGAGAGTGAAAAAGAGTTATAGAAAGTATTTGTCAGAGTGTTAGAGAGAGGGGAGAGAGAGTGACAGAGAGAGAGAGAGAGAGAGAGAGAGAGAGAGAGAGAGAGAAGAGAGAGAGAAGAGAGAGAGAAGAGAGAGAGAGAGAGAAAAGAGAGAGAGAGAGAGAGAGAGAGAGAGAGAGAGAGAGAGAGAGAGAGAGAGCACATCCAGTATTAAAAATCTCGTCTTACCCCCTGCTTTCTCTGTTCATAATTGCCCACTTTAATCCCCATTTTAATTGCTGCTTCTAGCTTTCAGTAAATATTTGTTTGATTATTATTATTATATCTTTCCTATCAATTTTAGTTTTCCCCAACATTTAAATTTTGTCTAATGTTTCACTTGATGGCATGCCTTGGTGTAATCTATAAAGTACAGGAATAGGTCATTCTGTGTCCATATTGATCGTTCTGTTGAAGTTCTGTGTGTTTATGCTGCATCATTTGTTCCTTTCCATTCCACAAATCCATACTGTCCTTCCCTCATTTCCATTTTCACCCGCTTGTTCTTGCCATTATAATTCTGAGTAGAAGTGTGATGATATGATTTATGATGTTGATTGTGGGAAATTATCCTGACTCACTGCCCCTGTCCCTTGGGACAAATCTATAACTACACATTTCATCATATCACTAGGTATGTATCCATCGTTTGAAACACCATGGCACTTAGCGTGGAATAACAGGTAAATACTCATAGTTTAGACAAAATGATGTACATTTGTGCGTGGGCATTAGCTTTTCCTATTACCAGTCATGACCAAATGGCGAGTCATGACCGCCCACGCTTTCCGGCATGGCACATGATTGATTGATTGATTGATTACCAGTGCCCCTCGTCATCAGGAGAACCCACTCCGATGTCAGATAATTTACGTCTCCAAGTCAAAGACGACAAGCCAACATTTTAGTCCAGCAGTCCAGACTGATGTAGGCGTTGAACCCGCTACCTCGCCATCAGAACATCGGAAGTTTAAGAGCTCTTATCTATTCGGCCATACTGACCTACGTTTCGTCTGTTAATTCTGCTCTTTCTCTATCATTTACTTTCTTATGCATTAATTCCGTCTTTTTATTATAGCGCCTTCTCTAATTAATACCTTCCCCGTCTTTGATCTCAAGCATCGTGTGTTTAATCTTATTTTTCGGCCTGTCAAATCACTGAATTGTCTGTGCATATTTTTAACACTTTAAAACAATGTAATTACACTGAACTACACTGCTTGTTTTAACCAATTTTCTTACAAATACTGGCTCCGGGATAAAACATTATTGAATAATACCAAGGTTAGGCAATAAACTCTTAAAAAGTAGCGATACAATAACTGGGGCAGAAAATGAAGAGTCAGTAATCGAAGCTAGTAACTTGCAATACCAATTTGTTTCCTTTCCCATCTGGCTATACTTTTTTTAAAATGTTTTCTAGACATGTATGTGTCTTCGGGCGGAGGAGCGAAATTGGGAGGGTGCAAACCTTATCCTCGTGAAAGGAAATGCAACCTAAGATTAAATGCCATGACAGGGCAGACCAGAACCTAAGACATGATCTACAATTGGTCTAGGATCGATGCTCTGATAGGTGATAGTAAGAGCATTGGTTCGCTGATCCGACAGCTTCTGCAGCTTGTCTTGTTCATGACGTATTGGTTACCTTTCCTGAGGTGTAGACTAGGCAGGTAGAGAGAGGGAGAAAGGGATCATGTTGCGTAGGAATACATGGTCTCTACAATTCAGCCCTGGCTTTGTAGCTATGGAGAGGTATAACTCCATCCATCTTCTGGTTGCAGTTATTAAGACTTTTTGAATCACAAGGTACCAAACTATCGTCTGTCGAGACGGCAAGGTGCCAGAACAGTACAGACAATTATGTGATACACCCACACAATCTTGAAAACTGAAACTACGGAAAGAACGAACTTAAAAACTTCAGTATGAAACCCAAACCAGACAGAAAAATTCCGCACATAATAAAGTCCTGATTACATCACGCATTGAGCGCCGATTGGTCTATATAAATATGGGCTTAGCACCAAACACCAAAAATGTCTCAAGGTAATTTCGGCAACATGTTATATGTAGGTATACATCATAAAGATATGGGCGGGAAGAATCGTCTCTGAGGCTAGGACAGGCGGGAAGTAGCACATCATAGGCATAGAAGACTACAATAGAAGCCAATGCTGAGATGGGCGGGAAGGCATGTCTTGCTCCCTTTCCCCTGTATCAAAATAATATGCTACTTGCTCCCTCTCCCCGGTATCTATATAATATGATTGACTGATTGATTAATTTTGGAACCGACATCACAGCATTCGGGGCATTTCCATAAGCGCTCCGTCCCCATCCTCAGCAGCCAGCGAAGAGTTCCAACACCAATAGTTCCAGTAGCAATCTGATTATATGTCCTTCTCGCCTTTCCTCAGAGGGTCGGTCGTCGGCCAGATCCCCTCGTCACACCTCGCTGCCTCATTCTTGCCAGACCATGGTGATCCATTTGCTCATCCGAGGTGTACACGTGCTCCCACAAGGTCGCAACCACGTCTGCCCTGTCATGCATCAATACTCCACCAAGTTTTGCCGAGCCAGCCAATCTGTCCGCCTGTTCATTCCCCAGCACACCGGCATGCCCCGGAGAAAAGATCCAGGTGATGCTTGCCACCCGTGACCTCCGAAGCGAAGCAAGCCACTCTGCACAAAGCCTGCCTGTCCTCACCCTCCTCAGCATGCTTTCTGAATCAGTTACAGTCACGGTGTGTGTATGTATCGTGTTCTCCATCCAGCGGAAAGCTGCAATGACCGCCTCCACCTCCATTCTTAAGCTAGATGTTGTGGTATCATACGCCAGGCTCTCCTGCACCAAACGTCGACCATTAGCTTTTGCTAAGAATCCCCAGGCACTTCTCCTACCTCTCAACACCGAACCATCTGTGTAGATAATCACATCACCCGGGCGAGCATTATCCTGAATTAGTTGCTGGATTTCCACTTCCGTGGCCCCTGCTGGCCACTCCCTGCACTCCCGGCTCAATGTGATTATAACTCTGCACAAGTCTGACTGCTCCGCTGGCACTCTGACCCACTCCTCTCCTCGCCTAATGTTCTCCAAGATGCACACCTGTCTGATCGTATCCTCCGCCTGAGCCATCCATGATTTCCCTCTTATCAGTCTCTGACCCTTAACTGCGTCCAGCGCCTCATGCAACGGGTGATCTGTGTCAGCAGCTACTCTGAGGTATGCCTTCGCCTGCATCACCTTGAGCCTACCAGCAACAGTCGGCAGACCAAGGATGTAATGCATACACACTACTGGGGTGTCTCTAGTGCATCCCAGAATGACCCGCATAGCTTCGTTCTGTATGCGCTCTAATTTCACCAGCTGACTCTTTGAGACAGTGAGCAGTCCTAGTCCATAATCAATCACTGAGAGGATCAAGTGCTGGTATAGTGTGAAGAGCATTCTCTGCTCTGTGTCCATTGCAGCCATAGTTTTAAGTGCATTGAGTCCCTTTTGAGATCTTGTCACAACCGTCTCCACATGGTCCTTGAAGGACAGGCCCTGTCAAATGTGATTCCCAGATACTTCAGTTTGTTCTCTCTGTTGACGCTTCTGCCATCTATCGTGAGGCTTGGGACATCAGCTCTTACAATCCTGTTGTCCAGAGAGCACCACAAAACAGCCGCATTCTCCGGGTGGATGACAGCACTCATTTCAGTGCACCAATCAATCACTTTGTCTACTGTCGCCTGCAGCTCCTGTGCTGTTTGTTCCCTATCTCTCCCCTGCCTATATGCAAGAACATCATCTGTAAATGTTAGGATCCTTCCAACTCCTGGTGCTTATAGGTTTGCAATCTTGCTCGTTTACACGTTAAAGAGCACCGGTGAGATTGCAGATCCCTGTGGCAGTCCCGGGGTTAAAATATGTGGCTCTGAGGTCCATGTACCCAGACGGAGAGCAACCCGACGAGAATGCAGGACTACTGCTATCCAGTTCACCAGCCAGGGATTGACCCCCTTCTCCATCAGTGCGGTCATCAAAATATCATATCGAACTCTATTGTACGCATCCTCGAGATCATGCACTGCCGCCATTGTTTCCTGTCTACTCTGGAACCCCTCATAAACGTCAAAGGCAAAAGTGGCTGCATTTGACTAGGCATCTTTTCCTGGCCTGTAACTCCCCAGGCCTCTTGGAAGAAGCTTCCCCCTTTCCAAAAATTCTTGCAGCTTAACAGCGACTATCTTCTCTAAAACCTTCCCAAATGTATTTTGAAGGGTGATGATCCTAAGGCCTCTTAGCTTTGAATAATCCTTGAATGGTTTTGGGAGAGGGATGATATAGCTATGTAACCAATCCTGCGGTACTAATGCTCTTGTTAAATATATATTATGCTTCTTGCTTCCTTTCCCTGTATCTAAATATGCTTCTTGCACACTTTCGTC
Organism: Cepaea nemoralis; assembly: GCA_014155875.1. Taxonomy (NCBI): domain Eukaryota; kingdom Metazoa; phylum Mollusca; class Gastropoda; order Stylommatophora; family Helicidae; genus Cepaea; species Cepaea nemoralis. The sequence continues at coordinate 30,006 of JACEFZ010019905.1, forward strand.
TGTATCTTAATGACATGATTCTTGCTCCCTTTCCCCTATATCTAAATTATATGTTTCTTTCCCCTCGTTGTTCTTTATCTAAATGATATGTTTATTGCTCCCTTTCCCCTGTATCTGAATAATATGCTTGTTGCTATTTTTCCCCTGTATCAAAATGATATGATTCTTGCTCTCGTTGTTCTGTTATCTAAATGATATGTTTATTGCTCCCTTTCCCCTGTATTTAAATGATATGTTTATTGCTCCCTTTCCCCTGTATTTAAATGATATGCTTCTTGTTCTCTTTGTCCTGTTATCTAAATGGTTATGCTGTGTGCAACAAGACAACGACCGAGGCAGAAGCAAAATGGGTTCACAATGGCGTTCTCAAACTGAGCTGTGTCTCTGGATATACAAGATAAATATTTAAAACTCGGTATCTTGAAGACTATTTAAAATGCCAAAAGCAATAATCAGACAACAGTTTTAAACTATAATGAAATATAATCCCTGAAAATGTAATCTTCTTATCTTAAAAACTTAATCCTCGTCAAATATCTTAAAATCCTATGTGGGCACTAAGATTATTTTTATTTTATTTTTTAAAGTGAACGGATTTAATTTTCTTCGAGTAGTTTTCCTTTACTAATTCATTGTTTAACAATTTGTTGTGTTGTATCTTTACCGGCTTTAAAACGAGTTAGAATGTTCTAGTCTTCTGATATGGATCACATCACCCCCTCTTGAAGTTTCCAATTCTTTTAACTGATTCAGTGCCAAACAAAAAGGTAGGTTTGGACCAAACTTGGAACACAATCAAACGAACAAGTATTATAATGTAAAATTCCATTCACTAAACAATGACACGAAACAAAACAAATAACACAATGACCCTAGTAAGGCAGAATATCGCCCTTCTGTCCAAATGAGAGGTCACGTATATCGATATATTATCCTTCGGCATTGAATCAATAGTTTAGTTTAGTTTAGTCGATGGATCACCATCACGGCACACGGGTGCAACCCATAAGTGCTCCGTTTTTCCCCATAACTCAAACCTGAGTCTGGAGAAACTCAGCTCAGTGCACGAACTCCGTAGCACCGGCGAGGATCCTGAAATACTTTGGTTAGATTTTTAACTCGAAATTTTGCCCGGGCAGCGCCGTTAGGCTACTCTTTTTCGATTTCCAACTGCAAGGGATTTTTTTACGTGCGCAACAATACACACGGGTGTCCGATCTCACTACCCAGAGACCAGGGGAAATTTATTACTAGAGGTCCACGAGAAAAAAATAACGGGGCTTGAACCCGTGACCTCCAGCACTCGAGGCGGACACCATACCTCGAGACCACGCAGCCCCCGATTGAATCAATAAATATCTAATACGTACTTTTTTTACTATTTGCCCCTATTCCATATTTTTCTACAGGTGTAAATCATAAATCTGTCTACATCCTCCCTACAAGTTATCACCCGCTCTTCGCACAACTGTACTTCTGTCAATTTCCCCATGCAATCCTGATGTGTGGACACAGCCCAATACATACCTAATACGTTCTTTTTACTGTTTGCCCCTATTTCCTAGTCTTCTGCAAGTGTAAATCATCGCCCATGAATCTGTCTACATCTTCTCTACAAGTTATCACCCGCGCTTCGCACAACTGCACTTCAGTCAATCTCGCCACGCAATGCTGACGTGTGGACACAACCCAATGGCCCGACTGTCTCCCGGTCCACGCCGAAGAGCGTCCGAAATTGCATGACTTTCGCCCTCGGGGGAATACCCTTGACAGTGGCGAACTCCTTTCTCTAAAACCTGGTCTCCAGTGATGAGGAAGCGACATGGCGAGCTACGGTAAACATCTATTTACCCTAGCTGCTGTCTGTCGCAGTCGGTGTGTGTCTATCGTTTCTTCTCTCCTTCCGGAAGCTTCCAGAAGTAATGAACGTGCGATAAATACGGAAAACACGGGCACAAAAGAATACATTCTGTATTTTCTTCTCTATCCTTTCTTAGCTAAAAGCTAGATTGGTTGCTTGATCTTTTACAATCATCTTTATAGCAATCGTGGCAGATCCATATGTGCGCAGTCTCCTGTCACGACGGCCGGTATGATACTGACCCGACTTAGTGCCGAATTTTCTTTTTCGCATATCCTTTACAGGACATCGCTGTCAACATCAGCATCTTTCAGCTGATTTCTTGGTCAAGTTTACGCTCAGTAGTTTGCCATTGATTTCTGAGCGACCGGCTCACATACCCCGTAAGTTACCAACGCGGCGAGAACCGCTACCGATTCTCGCGCAGGCTAAGTTCTTTACGTGGATATACGAGATTACGGAGAAAGATGTTAACCCCTAGGTCAGCAGTGCCGATTGGGGTATAAAATTACGAGTCTGACACAGTACACCCAATGCACCATAAGGCATGTGAAGGGCCCTTTACTTGTAGACCTTCAAAAGATAGCACAAACATACACAATTTTACACCTTCAAAGGATAGCACAAACATACACAATTTTACACCTTCAAAGGATAGCACAAACATACACAATTTTACACCTTCAAAGGATAGCACAATTTTACACCTTCAAAAGATAGCACAATCATACACAATTTTACACCTTCAAAAGATAGCACAATTTTACACCTTCAAAAGATAGCTCAATTTTACACCTTCAAAAGATAGCACAGATATCACAATTTTACACCTTCAAAGGATAGCAAAAACAGTTAGTTCTCTAACCCTTTCCTAGCTGAGAGCTACATTGGTTTGACTGATCATTAACAACCATCTCCACGACCATCACGGCAGATCCCTACATCCAACCTATTTAAAACGGCCTTGTCCTACTCACTATATCACCCACCGATCTATATAAGTATGGATCTAGCACTTAATGCTGAGCCTAACATGCAACCCAGTATGTCAGAATCATGAAACTGAGGTCACTACACCCAAACCACACAAACCGACCTGCTGCCCGATTCCCTACAATACCTATTGCTGTCCGCGCGTTTCCGGTGAAGAGCAGCAATCGATAGCTAGGCATGCATTTGTCCAGTGACAGGCCTAATCTGGTGAAGCTTTGCCACTGAAATATGGAAACTCTGGCCATGGGAAGTGATTCTGCGCCAGATAACGGTGTCCTCGCCTTCAGTGTCAATGTTGTCTATTGATCTGTTTGTATTTTACTGAATAGATGGCCTAGACTGGCAAATATTCCTGTCCTAGCCAGGCTCCCCACCGGCCCTGTGGCTAACTCTAGGGCTGTTGGGTTGTTAGGACATTTGCTCACAGAGGGACACTAGCACAGGAATTGTCGCAGGTCCGCATGGCCAAATGTATACGATAGTTGTTCTTAAACATCAGGTGTGCTGATGCTGAGGTAAGCGGTTCAACCCCTACACCGGACAGCTGGACTAAAATGTTGACCTGTCGTCCTTGACTTGGGGACGTAAATTACAAGTACCTCTGAAGTCGGATTGAGTTCATCTGATGGCGAGGGACACTGTTAATAGGCAAAGCTAACCGACCCGCAAAATTCAGTCCATCACTACTATTAATAGTGTGTATGGACTACGCTTGAGTTCAAAGCGAGCGCGCGCAAAGAAAAAAAAAGGAATTACGAAAATGAGCAGTGACCAATATCTGACCAATTGAGAATGATCATACTACGCAGAGTACATATTAGATAAGAGCACGTAAACACAAGCAATAAATGGGGAGAACCGTTGACAGCATTACGGTCTGATGTGTTTGTGTGTTTGTTATTTGACCTATGCTGGTTTAAATATAAATTGTGAGACCTATGAAGGTATCTCAATGGTTTGATACGAATTGTGTCCATATTCCATAGTTGTTTGGTTCATGTGTATGATAGACACGACCAATGAAGACACTTTCCAGAGTGTCTAGTTGGTCGTGCGTCGAAGTACACTTGTTCCTGCAGCGAGGCGCCGTCGTCATTTGGAGGCGACAGGTTCGATCCCGGTTGGTAACTATAATAGCTTTCAAATTTTATGTTGTCTAGTGCGTCTTCTAATCTCTATTTCCTTCTTCTTCTTCTGTGAGTGCCAAATAATACTATGTGTGTCCATTTAGATAAGAGCAGTAAACCGTTTAAGTGCATTTGCATGACAGATTATAGATATTACAACATGTTACATCAGCAGAAATGCATATCAGATCATACTGCATAGAGTAGGATTGCATATCGCATCGTATTACACAAAGTAGTAAAACATATATGGGCATTTTCAAGCCAAATAATGGATTTTACAACATATTACACTCAGCAGTAATGCATATATAATCATATTGCAAAAAGAAGTAATGCATATAAGATAATATTGCATAAATTAGTAAAACGTATAAGTGCATTTGCATGCCAATGTGATGGATATTACAACACATTACACACAGTACTAATGCATATCAGATCCTATTGCACAGAGTAGTGTAAATCTGATCCTTATTGCACAAAGTAATAATACATATGTGATCATATTGCACGAAGTAGTCATTATAAAACCCAAAGATGGCAAAATCATAATAAGGAAAAAACAAGATTTTACATGCGTGGTCAGATTATGTGAAAGACCTTTATGATGATATAAGAGACCAACATTATGATATTCAGAATAATACTGAAGGACCATCAGGTTTGGTGATGGAAGTTCAGAATGCTCTTAACAATATGAAAACTGGCAAGACCCAGGTTCCGGTCAACATCACAGCTAGAAATGATTAATGCTTTAGAAGAATATGGAATAGACGAAGTCACCAGACTGCTTATCCCAATATATGATACTGGAGACATACCTCCTGAATTATGTAATTTTATATTTATTGCAATCCGAAGAAATCAGGAGCCTTGGAATATGGTAAACATCGAACAATTAGTATAATGAGCTACATTACGAAGAGTTTGCTCAAAATTAGCATGCACAGAGTTAGGAAGAAAATACAACCCGAAATAGAAGAAGAACCATGTGAGTTAGGCAAGGCAGGGGTACAGTAAATGCTGTGTATATGCTGAGAACATTAATTGATTGTTCTATAGAAGTAAACAAAGACCTACATCTTCGCTTTATTGACTACACAAAGGCTTTTGATAAAGTAAGACATGTCAACATGGTGAAGAAGCTTGCAGATATACAAATTGACGGGAAAGACCTTAGACTTGTAGAAAACATATAATGGAAACAACAAGCTGCCATAAAGATTGACAATGAAGTAGGTCAGCTTATTAATTTTTAATTTCTAATTAATAATTAATATCAGCTTATTAAGAGAGGTGTGCGACAGGGATGTGTAATGTCTCCAGATCTTTTTTTCCCTATGCAGTGAAAAAATATTCAGAAATTTAGAAGATATGAGAAGAATCAACATTGGGGGACGTAACATCAATAACATTAGATATTCAGATGATACAGCAATGATTGTAGACAATGAGCAGGGTTTGCAACATTTAGTAAATGCAGTTGTTGCTCACAGTGAATAACTTGGTTAGAATTAAACTGTAAGAAGTCACAGATTATGGTCGTCACTAGGAAAGAAATACCACAATGTAATATACAAGTAAATAGGAATATTTGTAAACAAGTGAATCTGTACAGTTTTCTCGGAACAATCATAATATATGATGGGAGATGCCTTGAAGAGATTAGAACAAGAATCGCCATGGCAAAGGTAGCCTTTTGCAAGCTGGAAAACATACTGACCAATAAAAAGATGTCATTTGCAACAAGAAAACGAGTGTTGTAGTGCTACATAGAACTTGTACTTTTGTACGGATCTTAAGCGTGGACAGTGGACAGACAGGCTGAAAAAAAACATCTAATGGCTGTGGATATGTGGTTTCTGAGAAAAATGCAAAGAATACAATGGCCAGACAGAAAAACTAATGACCAAGTCCTACAAGAAGCAAATGAAAACCGTAAACTGATTAGAGAAATTAGACGCAGACAGTCACAATTTATTGATCACGTTATGAGAAGAAATAAATTGGAGAATCTGATGACAACTGGCAATATTGAGGGGGAAACAACAAGGGGAAGGCAGAGAAGTAAATACCTGGATAGCCTGACCAGGTGGTATGATGGAGACAAGAAAACGGAGCTGGTCCACGACTCTGGTGATCGCGTGAGATGGCGAAACATGACCGCTCACGATTATCGGCATGATACACGATGACAATAATGATGAGAATGAAAAGAAAAACAAAATCTTGCCGCTTTCAATTTTCGCATTCACTAAACACATAGAGACACATTCCACCAACTCCCCTGATTATTTTAACCACAGAATTGTTACACATTCTAGGGAGGAAGGGAAGTGAATACTTAACACCCACAACCCCCAACGGCTCTACGCCGCTGATCGATATTACCAACGATAAATGTGCTCACAGACAGTAACACTGCAGCACGAGGGATTTTTAACGTGAAACAAACTCTCATCTACCAGAAGCCAACCAGGCGATGTTTCCCGCTAATTGCCTGCTTTAAGAGCTCCCTGAACATCTCTTAGCTCTTCATCAACTCGCCTGCTCGCCACTCTAGACCACATAAGAACTATCACGGTAATTGCTTTCTTTCTATTTCCTTCTCTCTTTCTCCGGGAATACAGGGTACCCTTCATACTACAGACGTTCATATTAAAAGATCAGATTACTGAATAATGTTGGATTCAGGTGTAGTTTATAGGCGTCTCCTCAGGAGGGTGATGGATACTTGTCTTTTGACGTGGCAAACAGCAGGGAAATCACTTCTGTCTGCGGGATTTCGGGTGGTCTGGAATTGTAGAGTCCGCCTTCGGTGCGAAACTCGGTTTAAAGAACAAACCGTCATCATGTAAAATCAACCCTGATCACTCGATAGTACTCTAGACACCCAGTTTTACTGGAAGTTGATCGGATGTATTATCTTGCTGGTAGTAGATGAAATGTCCATCTACTGGGTAGTATATCGGATGTCTAGCATTGTGTGTAGTAGATCAAATGTCTATCTTCTGGGTAGTATATCAGATATCTATTATTGTGGGTAGTAGATCGGATGTCTAGTATTGTTGGTAATAGATCACATGTACATCTTTCTGGGTAGAATATCGTATGCTTGTACTGTTGTTAGTAGATCAATTGTCTATCTTTCTGGGTAGAATATCGGATGTCTAGTATTGTTGGTAGTAGATCAAATGTTCATCTTTCTGGGTAGAATATCGGATGCCTAGTATTGTTCGTAGTAGATCAAATGTCCATCTTTTGAGTAGTATATCAGATATCTATTATTGTGGGTCATAGATCACATGTCCATCTTCTTGGTATTAAATCGGATGTCTAGTCTTGTGGGAAGAATACTATATGCTCATGTTTTCGGGTAGTAGATCAGTCGTCTAATCTTGTGGGTAGTAGATAGATTGATTGTATAGACTTATGGGTAGTTGATCGATTGTCTAGTCTTGTAGGTAGTAGATCAGCTGTCTAGTAGATCGGTTGTCTAGCCTTGTGAGTAGTAGATCAGTCGTCTAATCTTGTGGGTAGTAGATAGATTGATTGTATAGACTTATGGGTAGTTGATCGATTGTCTAGTCTTGTAGGTAGTAGATCAGCTGTCTAGTAGATCGGTTGTCTAGCCTTGTGAGTAGTAGATCAGTTGTCTAGTCTTGTAGGTAGTAGATCAGTTGTCTAGTAGATCGGTTGTCTAGCCTTGTGAGTAGTAGATCAGTTGTCTAGTCTTGTGAGTAGTAGATCGGTTGTCTAGTCTTGTAGGTAGTAGATCAGTTGTCTAGTAGATCGGTTGTCTAGCCTTGTGAGTAGTAGATCAGTTGTCTAGTCTTGTGAGTAGTAGATCGGTTGTCTAGTCTTGTGAGTAGTAGATCGGTTGTCTAGTCTTGTGAGTAGTAGATCAGTTGTCTAGTCTTGTGAGTAGTAGATCGGTTGTCTAGTCTTGTGAGTAGTAGATCGGTTGTCTAGTCTTGTGAGTAGTAGATCGGTTGTCTAGTCTTGTGAGTAGTAGATCGGTTGTCTAGTCTTGTGAGTAGTAGATCGGTTGTCTAGTCTTGTGAGTAGTAGATCAGTTGTCTAGTCTTGTAGGTAGTAGATCAGTTGTCTAGTAGATCGGTTGTCTAGCCTTGTGAGTAGTAGATCGGTTGTCTAGTCTTGTGAGTAGTAGATCGGTTGTCTAGTCTTGTAGGTAGTAGATCGATTAATTGTCTAGACTTATGGATAGTAAATCGGTTGTCTAGTCTTGTAGGTAGCAGATCGGTAGTCTAGTCTTGTGGGTAATAGATTGGTTGTCTAATCTTGTGGGTATTAAACCGGATATTTAGTTTTTTTTGTTTTGTTTTTTTGTTGTTTTTTTTTGGTCATAGACCTGATGTCTAGTATCCTGGGCAATATATCAGCGGTCTAGTCTTCAGTGTGGTGATGGCGATGATGATAATAATGACTATGTACTGAGATTACGAAGTGAAAGATGATGATGATTATTGCCAAGTAAATGACAAACAGCCAAGGCAATTGTCCGTTCAGTAGTTTGCCAATGCTTTCTGAACATTTAAGTATATTTACGTATAAAGAACCCCCTACTTGGTCATCAGCGCACAGGAACTTTAAGAACTAGAGCTCAAAAAGCCATACCAAGAAACAAAATGGTATTATCAATCATTTATAGAAGGGAAGAAAACAAGGAGGATGCGTAAGTTTATTAATTTGTCCTCATGATGTTTGCTCCTCTAGGGAGTTTTAATAAGGTCTAACGTTGAAAAGATTGTCGGGCAGCCTGTCCTCTCCAGTCCTGGCTCATATCTAGGCGCCTGCTGAAGCGCGGGCTCACATCCATGGCTCTGTCGGGCCGATCGTGTCAGACAGCGAAATCTCCAACAGATAGTGACTGATCACATCTAATCCTTAATCCTTTAATGGCGTCTAAATTATCTCATCGAATTCTTTCATATCATCATCGGTTTAAATTGTTCTTCTTCTTTTATTTTTTTCTCAACCGGTGGAGAAACGGGAAAAGATACGGCGAGATGGTGGACGGGCGGAGGGAGCGTAGAGAGATTACAGGTCTGATTAAAAGGGCTTTCCTATTCTCAAACGGTTGAATCCGGTTCGATTCTAAATATAAGACACATCTTTCTGTTTTTATGGCAGATTACACAAATGTTGAATGATATGAGACGCCCAAATGTTGGCACAGCTTTGGGATATTGCTGAAATAAATCTAGGAGCGTTGTTTAGCGATAACAGATTTACACAGGAAGATACAAAATGTCAATGGTTTTTAGTTGAGTGAATGATTACTTTCATAGTTTTGAGTTTAGTGAAAGATTACTTTCATGGCAGCCGCCTTAGTATAGTGGTTAGAAGCAGGCCTCCAAGATCCCTGGTGATGGTTTCGACTCGACATTAAGGTGGATTTTAGAAGATTGTCAGGGGCTGTCAGGTCGATCCATCGTAGTGGTACCTAGAAATATCATGGGAAGTAAAATTGACCGGTGTGATACTGACCACGTGGCCCACTGAGAGCCGATTGGTGTGGTCTATTAAAATAGGATACAGCACCACGTGCCCAATGCGCCGGAAGGAGTGGGCCATGGGTCCTTGTTTCATGCTATCACTGCCATTTAAGCTCAAGTGCACGAAATATACAGCAGCGGCAGCAGCGATATTCCAATTGTTTGCATGCTAAACATATTCAATTGCGGGTAGGTTTACTTTTCTTCTCCGTGGCGAAGTGGTAAAGCCGTCTGACGGGCTTCAAAGGTTGTGGGTTTGATACCGGGCCGCGTCCTTCGGTTAACAAGTGCATTTTTGGGGGAGACTCCTGGGGGTCGTCGCTGGAGCTACGGATTTCGTGCTTTATGCGACGCTTTCGGCAGTTTGCTACGGAAAGAGACTGAGCCATATGGGATAAAACCCAGTGCAATGAAGTCGACCCTGTCGACTTTTAAGCGACTTTCTTTTTTTACTTTTCTTCTGATTCTAACATTTAGTGTGGCAGCGTCACAATCGACCTTTACTTCCCTATTGCCACGTGCATGTCAATCGCCTGCAATGTTACTTAATCCACCAGTCCGTTCAGGTATTTTAGTGAATCGCCTGCAATGTAACTAACTTAATCCACCTGTCCGTTCAGGTATTTTAGTCAATCGCCTGCAATGTTACTTAATCCACCAGTCCGTTCAGGTATTTTAGTCAATCGCCTGCAATGTTACTTAATCCATCAGTCCGTTCAGGTATTTTAGTGAATCGCCTGCAATGTAACTAACTTAATCCACCTGTCCGTTCAGGTATTTTAGTCAATCGCCTGCAATGTTACTTAATCCACCAGTCCGTTCAGGTATTTTAGTCAATCGCCTGCAATGTTACTTAATCAACCTGTCCGTTCAGGTATTTTAGTGAATCGCCTGCAATGTAACTTAATCCACCAGTCCGTTCAGGTATTTTAGTTTAAACGGGAAGCTTGGTCTCAGGACCTCTCCACTAGATGCTACACCGCGAGTCAACAACTGACCGCAACAAATAACGAGGTATAGCCAGAGGGCTTTTGAAAAACTACACACAGGATTAACCACTATTCATATTGCTTTTACACTGACGTGCATGGCGGCTCGACTTCTTTGTCAGACTTTGGATTCTCCTCTTTCTCCACAAAATATCAATTCAATAAAATTGCCAGGACACAAAATAAGGTTATAGAAACATAAAGGATTGACTGGCACAGACATATTTCTTTCCCGGAGGTCAGAATGGCCGAGATGATAAAAGCGCTTGATCTTAAAGTTCCGGTGTGCTAATGCCCAGGTAGCGGGTTCAACCCTGATGACGAAGCTAATCCACGCGCAAAACATCCGTCCAGTGCACTAGAAGTGGAAGCACGTGTATGGACTACGCTTGGGTTCAAAGTGAGCGAGCGTTAACAAAATTAATTGGAGGGGGAAAACAACTTGGCACCAACCTGTATACAATTCTAAGGTTAAATACAAACTCAGCACTACTGTATAGACTTGGAGAATGAGTTTTACA
>JACEFZ010019906.1:0-41177 GCA_014155875.1 Cepaea nemoralis
GGTTTACTTGCATGACTGATCAGGGCAATAATTCTATAGTTCGCTCATAATTTCAGGTTGACCCTTTTTTGGGTAATGGAATGAAGATAGTTCTCTTCCAATCTTTTGGCCATATGCCATATGTCCATATCTTTTTACATAATGCGTTATAGATTTGTATGCTTTCTTCTCCTCCCGCTTTAATTAGTTCAGCTGGTATCTCATCACATCCTTGTGATTTACCACTCTTCAGGTTCTTTATTGCTCGTGCAATGTCATGTAATGAGTGTTCAGGTTCTGTCTCTGCTGTCATTGGTTCATGTATATTATTCATATCCTAACAGTCATTCATAGCATACACTCCACTGCAGTATTCCTGTCAACTGTTTAGAATGTTTCTAGATTCTGCTAGGGTATTTCCCAACTTGTCACAGATAACATATAACTGAGGTTGAAAATTTCTTGTCAATAACTTCATTGCTTTGAGTATTCCGTAATCTCTTCCATTCTTATGATATTGCTCTATTTCAATACAATCTTGTATATAGTGTTTTTTAAAATCCTTTCTTGTATTCTTTCTTATTTCTCGTGTTACAGATGTATACTTCTTCCTGTTGTTATCGGCTTTCCCTCCTTTGTGTTTTAGTTCCCTTCGTTTTATTAATTTTAAATTGTCCTATGTAATCCATGGCTTATGTTGCTTTTGCTTGGTCGGAATTAAATCTTTGGCAGCAGCGAGTATATACGATATAAATAATTACATTTAATGATAAGATTCTTGCTCCGTAGCGAATATGTTACAGACGCAGTTCCTAATCCCGAATACCCGTGTTCGAAACACAGCTGCGGGAGATGTGGCAGCAGGCTCCCTGCGTTTAAAAAAAAATGAAATGGTATGGGTGCCGATCGGTTAGAAAGCAGTGGCAGGCTACTGAACGTAAACTTGCCAAGAGATCACAACAGCAAGAAATGTTGGTGTTGACTGCGGCGTCCTGTAAAGGACATGCAACTAATTTTACTTAATGATAAGATATTTTACGAGCGTTTTAACAAGGAAGTGAATTCGGGTTCTCCTCATTTCTGTTTCAGTGCCCTTGTTGTTTGATTAATTCTTACGTGTCTGAAGTAATCCTGGCTTATGTTGCCTATTCTTGGTCGGAATTAAATCTTTCACTGCTTGTGGTTATGAGCTATGGTTACTTAATATTCACATTCGCAGAACATGGAGTAGTTTCTAGGAAACACACAAGTAGTAGCAGATATCAGCGAGTATGAACGACACAAACAATCGCAATTTAAAGATAAGAGTGTTATTAACAAGGAAATGAAATCTGTGGAATGCAGTTTCGTGGAAAGGCAGATAACAACGCGACTAACACGGTCTACCTAGAGAGCTGTGAGCCAACAAAGAACAACCCAACAAAGCTGCCTGTGTCCGTGTGTGTGAGCCGTTAAAGCTTCGTTGAGTCAAACTTCCTTGTTATAAGTATTTTAACTTCCTTCGTATTTTCCACCAGGTCAGCAGTAGTCAACCCCTCCCACTTTTCTAAAAATATCATTTTGGACTTTATCTACTGCGACGATGCAAGAGTATATTCGTGACTTTGAGTAAACGTATTAGGTTTATTTCAGACTTCTAAACAAAATAGTTAGTTATCTGTTGGTGTATCATCCTCGCACTCCGGACAAATTCATTGGTGGTCAGATTCTCTCTCTCTCTCTCTCTCTCTCTCTCTCTCTCTCTCTCTCTCTCTCTCTCTCTCTCTCTCTCTCTCTCTCTCTCTCTACCTCTCCTCCTACCCCCCCCCCCCCTCCCCCCCCCCCACCAATCAAAAAAATCAGCATCAGGCGGCTAATAGTGCCAGTTCAGTGTTGGTTGATTCTCCCGTTGTGCCGCTCGTGTCTGACCGTGCCAATTCTACCTTCCAAGTTTCTCATTCTTGTTATGATCAATGATACCAGTAGGTGTCTTACGGTGAAATACCACCATGTAATATACAAGTAAATGGGGATATTCTTAAGCAAGTGAATCGGTACAATTATCTCAGAACAGTCATACCATCTGATGGGAAATGTCTTGCAGAGATTAGAACAAGAATCGCTATGGCGAAGGTAGCCTTTTGCAAAATGGAAAACATACTGACCAATACAAAGATGTCATTTGAAATGAGAAAAAGAGTGTTGAGGTGCTACATAGAACCTGCACTTTTGTATGGCTGTGAAGTATGGACAATGAGCAAACAGGCTGAGAAACAGATGGCTGTGGAAATGTGGTTTCTGAGTAAAATGCAAAGAATATAATGGACAGGCAGAAAAACAAATGACCAAGTCCTGCAAGAAACAAATGAAGATCGTAAACTGATTAGAGACATTAGACGTAGACAGTCAACATATTTTGATCACCTTAAGAGAAGAAATAAATTGGAGAACTTGCTGACATCTGGCAAGATTGAGGAGAAAAGAACAAGAGGAAGGCAGAGAAGTAAATACCTGGTTGGCGTGACCACGTGGCATGGTTCAGACAAGAACACTGAGCTGATCCACGACTCTGGTGATTGAATGAGATGGCGAGACATGACCGCCCACGCTTACCGGCATGGCACCTGATGATGATGATGGCTTATGTTGGCATATAGGTGGTATGGGGTAACTATTGAAAGAGTTTTCGGTTAAATTTGTAGGGACTCATTGGAGTTTTCAGACCTGGTGGAAGGTCATTCCATAAGTGAGCACCAGAATACGTAAAGTATAAGCCCATAGGCTTTGGAACATGTAAAAAATTCAAGCGCTTCCTGTTCATTGCATGAGATTGAATCAACGGTAGAAGATACTCTGGGGTATTTTGGCTTTGTTAAAAAGGAAGCGCTTTCGAAGTGGTAGAAGCCTTAGATAACTATAAATTATTACTTTCAACGTGCTTAATGCCAGAAACTGGACTTATAGCGCGGTTTTGTAGAGAACACAGTCGTTTCATAATATATTTGGGTTCATTAGAACAAGCAGGCCTCTACCACTTCTAGTAAACACACCATAGGGCCCACTCAGACACAAGAATCCAGAAGCAGCAGGCCCTGGTAAAATAGATAGCCAAATAAGGAGTGATCTTCCACACATCGACACACCGATGTCTGAACGATGCCCAGACAATTCGTACCTGCTGCACGGACTACAGTTGTGAGTGCAAGCTGTTGTTGTTGTTGATGAACCCTCTAGTAGACTTTGATTGGTACTCTTTTCTGTTCGAGGCTAGTGCAGATACTTTTCTCTCAAGATGGCTTGCATCTTTCGACGTGGGGCTAATGAAGATAAGTTTCTCCCATCTATCGAAGTGAGGCTAGTGCAGATACATTTCTCCCAAAATGGCTTGCATCTGTCGAAGTGAGGCTAGTGCAGATACTTTTCTCTCATCTATCAAAGTGGGGCTAGTGCAGATACATTTCTCCCATCTATCAAAGTGGGGCTAGTGCAGATACTTTTCTCCCATCTATCAAAGTGGGGCTAGTGCAGATACTTTTCTCCCATCTATCAAAGTGGGGCTAGTGCAGATACTTTTCTCCCATCTATCAAAGTGGGACTAGTGCAGATACTCTTCTCCCATCTATCAAAGTGGGACTAGTGCAGATACTCTTCTCCCATCTATCAAAGTGGGGCTAGTGTAGATACTCTTCTCCCATCTATCAAAGTGGGGCTAGTGCAGATACTTTTCTCCCATCTATCAAAGTGGGGCTAGTGCAGATACTTTTCTCCCATCTATCAAAGTGGGTCTAGTGCAGATACTCTTCTCCCATCTATCAAAGTGGTGCTAGTGTAAATACTCTTCTCCCATCTATCAAAGTGGGGCTAGTGCAGATACTCTTCTCCCATCTATCAAAGTGGGACTAGTGCAGATACTTTTCTCCCATCTATCAAAGTGGGACTAGTGCAGATACTTTTCTCCCATCTATCAAAGTGTGACTAGCGCAAATACTTTTCTCCCATCTATCAAAGTGGGGCTAGTGCAGATACTTTTCTCCCAAGACAGTACCAACCGCAGGAACTTTGTTACAGAGCTCGGCCTCCCCTCTCCAATCTCAGAAATCAGCCGGATCTGCAAGAAGAATACCGTGAATACCGAAACTTCGCTTTTGCGGAGAGTCATACCAGGATCGACTAGTTGGTGGTTCAGCTGGAGATATTCCTGGGTTATAGGAAGTTAATCAGCTGTCCAGACCTCTTGAGGCTTTCCCTTCATCGGATAATATCTCGGTTAGAAGAGTTTCCTTTCCTCTTGATTGGCGGTTTTGGTTTTGTGTCTTTTAAAAAATTTTATGTTTGTGTGACGTTATCGTGGTTGGTTGGATTTTGCGGCTAAAGTGTTCAACGGGACGGGGAAGCCAGCCCTAGTCACATCCCTCCTTAGCTGCCTATTGAGACTTGCATGGTGAGGACTGAGTTACCATTCTTTGCTTTTCTCACGGGCCCAAGTAATAAGTGGTGTGTGCAAAACGTTGTCTCTGGTTTCCCCCATCATAGTATTGAAATGATGTGATTCTCTTATAGCGTACAGTATAAATCATATACATGTTTCACCATGGAGAGGGGCTTTGTTCTCCCCCCCCCCCCCCCCCCACCCCTTTTCCATTCAGCAGATTAGTGTCTACCCAGAATGCCCATCAGGGAGGCGAAGATGGGTCTCACCCAGGGCCCACCCTAATACAACAGCCGTGAGCTGGCGGTAGCAGATCTGAACTTGCTCCAATTGTGGCTGACGTTAGTTGGGTTGAATTCAAGAACCGACATCCCAACACTCGGCCTCATCGTCAACAGACAGCGAAGAGTCCCAATACTAATGTTACCAGTTGCAGTCTGATTATGTGTCCGTCTGGACGTTCCTGGAAGTCTTGAGTGTCGGCCAGATTCTCTGTTTACTCCCTGCCACTCCATTCCCTCCAGGTCGTGCTGAGATATCTGTTCTTCCACACTATACACACGACCCTAAGGAACCCAACCACGCCTGCTTTAAAAAAGTCGCTTAAAAGTCGACAGGGTCGACTTCATTGCACCGGGTTTTATCCCATATGACTCGGTCTCTTTCCGCAGCACGGAAAGCGTCGCAAAAAGCACGAACTCCGTAGCTTTTAGCGACGACCCACAGGAGTCTCCGAAACATTTAACTCGTAAACTGAAGGACGCGGCCCGGAATCGAACCCACAACCTTCGGAGCACAAGTCAAACGGCTTGGCCACTTCGCCACAGAGAGACGCCTGCCTTATTATGCACCAATACCCCACCAAACGGTGCATACCAAGCCAATCTGCAATGTCTGCTCAGTTCCCACGTCACCAGCATTTCCCGGGGAAAAAGTTCCAACAGACTGTCTCAATATTTAATTGCTTAATTCAGTGGTTCTCAACCTTTTTTGGCCCGTTCCCCCCTTTACCATATTTTTAGGACGTCATCCCCCCCCCTCACAATATTTTTAGAACGTCATTCCCCCCCCCCCTTCTTATTTCCTCCCTAAAAATTCCCCCCTGCCCCTACACAGTATACGTAATAATTGAAGCTAAATTTAATAGCACATACAAAAACAAGTCTAGACATCTACATAAAACGTGATTTGCGGATCTACTTACGTTATAAAACGAATTTCAGAAGGATTATACGTACAGAACCGTAAAGTATGAAGAGAAAAACAATGTCAATTAATCGGTTCTTGTATCAACGCAATCTAGAAATAATCTTAATTCCCCCCCCCCTGGAAACCCCAAAATTCCCCCCTGGGGGGGGGGGGAATTCCCCACCGGTTGAGAACCACTGGCTTAATTGAAGCATGCCAAGTTTGTTTATTTCTTTATGATAAACTTTCACTATACTCACAGCTGCCATTTTTTTATTCCGATTGTAGGCTGACATTTAAAAAAAAAAATCAAATGCCGTTAGGAAGTTCAAATAGACGCATGGCTCGGTGGTTTGCTAGAAACGAGGAGGCAGACAGATTGGCTGGTTCTACACCACTAGGTGGCGTATTGGTGCACACAGCAGACAGGGTCAGGGTCATTTGAGATCATGTGTCTAGTTGAGTTGAGTTGAGTTAAGAACCGACATCACTGCACTCAGGACATTCCCATACGTGCTCAGTCCCCTCGTTCAGTAGCTAGCGAAGAGTCATACTACTAATCGTTCCCACCGCTATCTGATTAAAAGTTCTCCTGGTCTTCCCTCTCAATTTTGAGATTCTTCCAGAACCCCTGCCGAACCCCCGCAATCTCATTCTTTCCACATATGGGTTCTCATGTGTCTAGTGTGGTAGAACAGATACGCCATCATTGCCTGGAGAGAATGGTGGCACAGGGAGTGAACAGACAATCTGGCCGACACTTAGTACTCCGACGAAAGCCAAATGAACACATAACCAGATTCCACTACTACCATGAATACTGGGTCTCTTCGCTAGTTGTCGAAAGTGAGGAATAAGCACGTATGGGTATGTTCCGAGTGCTGTGATATGTTTTCATCTCAACTCCCCTTTAGCTGTCAACCAGACGTGGTTTCCTCGCAGTTTGAGAATCACTGATATTTTGTCGTTTGCTATTGCATGAGCTAATTCTGGAGGTGAAAGGTCAAGGATAAGCTCGTGATGTTACTTGTAAACAACTCAAGTGGTAGAGTCCATGTTTTAGAATAACACGTACAGTGTGTTTCCTTCCGTTTTGTAGACACACAAACCACATTCCCACCTCGTTCAACCAGATTCTACAGCCTTGGTTGTAGTTGTGGTAGTTATAGCGCGGTCTCAGTTTCTGTTTTCTTCCGTGTCGCTGTCTACATGTCATCATTCTGTTATTTATCTTTATATAACCGATAGTTTATCCTTATCTGCATACACGCTGGAAAGATCGAGGGGAAAAGAGGCAGAGACCGACCAATAGACATGATGGTGGATGGAATGAGACGGTGGCATAGAGGAATATCAGCAGCAGAGTTGATCCGGAACACCTAAGACTGAGTCTGTGGAGAGACATGAACGCCCAAGCAGCTGGCATGGCACTTGATGATGATTATGACATATACTTACAAAAGTAAGCTATTAAAAAATGGATTAGGTGATTAAAAGTTAAAATGGACAGAGATATGTCAAAGAGCAAGCACAGACAAGTCACTGAAATTGAGTTGAGGTGAGTTAAGAACCGACATAAAGACACAGTGACAGTGAAAGAAATTAAGGCTGTGCTTCGACGATAAAAAGACAGCGCTCCAGGACCAGATGACATAAGATATGACGACATCAATCGGTGTACCGACAACGAGCTAGAGAAACTACCAGACATGTACAACAACAGTATAGTGAGTGCTAGCATCAGGGAGGAGTGGTTACACAGCTATCTGATTCCCTTGCTGAAGCCTGGCAAAGACCACACTCAAATTCAGGGATATCGAGTAATAACCATGCAGAACACAATAGGAAACTTGCTGAAGAAGTTAATTGCCAGAAAAAATATCAAGCCAGCTAGAGAGGCAAGGTGTTTTCCCACCTACCTTGGGAGAGCATCGTCCAAAAAGAGAAACCTGGGCCAATGCAGCAGTTTTTGCCCATGATGTCTATGAAGGTTTCAACTCAGGCATTGAAACCTTTGCTGCAGCGATTGATCTTGAGGACGCGTACAACAGAGTACCAGTGGATTTTTTAATGCCTCAGCTTCTTGAACTCAAGATAAGTCCTTTTCTCCTTGGTTGAATCGCTGCAGCCCTCTTCCAACGGAAAGTAGTTTTTAGATGTGGCAGTTGGACTTAGAACCAACAACAATATATCCCGGCCTATCACAGGGATCACCATTATCTCCGGTGCTGTTCAACGCCTACACTGTGAGAATCACTAGTGAGCAGATCATGGGACCTGGGAGGATATTGTCGTATGCCGATGATGTTTTAGTGTATTGTCGGGATAAGGACAGAGATCAAGTTGCTGTAGCACTATTAACCGAACACAATCGCATAAGCACTTGGTGTGTTGAAGCTGGGACAATGGTCAAGGCAACAGTGACATGGTTCTCTTTAAATAACCATATTGTCAACATCCCAACGCCAACGGTTTGATTGAAGCCTAGCTTATACTAAGCACGCAGACCAGGTGATAACAAAGGTCAAGCGGGGATTGGCTGCGATGCGGGTGATGCCGGCGGCAAACTGTGAGCAGCGCCATCTATGTTTTTCTTTACGGAGGTCTGGTCGTTTCTGTTCTGGAGTATGCGATGGCGGTCCTGACTCTCAGCCATAAGCAAAATGAAAGGATGGAAAGGATACAGAATGAAGCTATGCGCATTATTCTTGGATGTACAAGAGATACAGCATGCAGGGCGATGCGCTACCTTCTTGATTTTCCAACCATGAGGGACAGAATACAAATTTTACAAGCACGTGTCTATCACAGAGTCAACGCAAACACACAACCACTGCAGAGCGAGATTAAGAAGGTAAAGGGCAGCTGGTTAAAAAGAGGAAAGTCGTTTAGTTTAGTAACTAAACTAAACTAAACATTCTTCAGCAGGTGTGTTCACTTGAGGACATAGAACCTGTTGAGGTGAGGGTACAAGTGCCAACAATGTTCTGTACATCCTTTTCAGTGTGCATCCATCTAGACAGGAAAATACAGCTGCTGTGGAGGCGGAAGTGCAGGCTGTGATCTAACTAACTAACTAACTAACTAACTAACTAACTAACTAACTAACTAACTAACTAACTGTCACAGGATAAATAAACTTGTTAGTTGCGACCAATGATAACCAGACCCGACATTATTTTGCTAACACAATTGACTCTGTTATGGTGAACAAACTGAGGGAAATACGTCTGTACAGATTCTCGACACCTGGTCAACAGTGTGTATGAGATCAAAGGGAGTCACGTAGAGTTGTCTACACATAGTCGACAAGTTGATGACAGGATGTTGTTCGAGAGGTGTGTACTGGCGACATTTGTCTACAAAACGGAAGTTGGTCGTTGCAAATGATAGACAGAATGCCTGCTAGAGGTCAGAAGGATTCTGTAATGGGAGAAAGGTCTCCGGCTTACAGACAACCCGGATATTTGTTGGATGAGACAAAGAACTCCCCAGATGAAAAGGAAAATTGACAACTAATTGACTCTGGTTAGTCTGGAAACAGGAGGACAAAGCCAGATTCTGGACTGATTGGCGTCTGGACTTTCCGGTGACTCACTCAAGCACCTATATAAAACCCAGTGCAGTAAAAAGGTGGATGGAGTCAAGGAAAACATTCTGCTGTGTTAGGATTGGGGATAATCCCGAGTTGTGTTATATTAGAGGGACTAGCCTATCTTAGTAGTGATAGTTATCCACGGACATAGATCCAATCGGATTGCCTAGTTTCTCGAGTAACAACCGGAATAGACATATGGTAGGCAATTAATTATATCTAACTTAAGAGTATGATTAGGAATATAGTACAGTGCGGTGCTAGAAAGTATCATAGGAGCGTCGGCACTCTGTATTCTATTGTGTGGCTTCAAGTAGCTTGTGTTATATATCATTTTACTCGGGAAGTTGAGGACAATGTAGTGGAATAATAATTAGAGAGATTAAGGATGGTTGAGAGGGAGGAGGGGAATGTGTAATGGTAGGATCTTCAGTAGGGCATCTGCTTTGTTTCTACCCGTTCCTTTAGTCTTTCCTGGTGTTGCCATGTCTCAGATCATATGATTGAGTTATTTGGCCGTATGACAGAGATCGGATCTCTGTTATAGATCTGAGTGCTGTTATTGGCCTACATTTGCCCAATTCTGGCCAGGACTGAGTTGCCCTCACCATGATGTTATCTGCTCTACAGGTTCCATGTACAGTTCCCCTTGAGTGTTCCACGTGAGTGGGAGAGGATTTACTACGAAGAAGCAGTTTCAAAGTTTGACACAATGATGGCTCAGCATCTGAAGACAGAGGTTGCTGAGAGGCCGCTACATAGGGCTTATACCCAAGTTGGTTTGCGGGAACCTGGCTTCTGCTGAGCAGGACATGTTGACGAGAGGGAGGTTTAGCCAAGTGATAGATGTACCCATAAACAGTCAGAACATTGCATAATTTATACTGATACCCAGAACAGTTAGATTGTGGTGTTAATATGAGGAATCTTTAGAACCAGTGACTCTAGATCCATTAAGATTTCTCCACTAACAGTGACAATAGGATTAGAATTTCCTGATTAACAATCCGTTAAATAACCGAGGAAGTTCATAGTGTGAATCAGACTCTAATTAGACAGTGTTTGTCAGGGGTGTCCAAGCATCCTAGTGGTTCCAGAGACAACGGAGGAAGTCTTCACGTGACCGGAGGAGCATCACCTGGGTGAGGCTACCTGTATGGGATACATGGTGCTGGTGTGTCTTCAGCACAGGGATGAGAATGAACTACTCTTGAACACTGATCTGAGTCTATAGACGATTTAGAATACACGTCACACATTCTACACCTTATACACGCATACACTTCTCCTACATATACTCTTTGCTTTAATAAATTTCTTGTTTTTATTTGTTGAAGCGAGAGCTGTCAAGTGTGTTATCTTGGAGAAGAATGAGAGGGGCATGATCCAGGGGTGAGTAAGAGCGAGAGGAAGGTGTCTTCAGATTGAGGGAGTGTGTGGACGGAGTCTGCTGGATATCTCCAGAATAGAGATATTGAATTAAAACAAATGTGGGTATCGATTCTCTTCACTCCAGGGACGACACTAAAGTGGTAAAGAAGAACAAGTAACTAATACGACATTCATTCTTTACACAAGCTACATTTATTGGGGGATCGTAAACGTGATCTTTGGACAGCGGGATCTTTAGACAACAGGATCTTTTTACACGGGATCTTGAGTTAGAGGATGGAGATATCCTATTAGTGAGAATCCAGCTAGAGTGAATGTGCATAGGTGTTAGGACTTATCTTACCTGTTCACACTTCACACGTCTGCATAGGTCTGTGGTCCTGACTCTACTCTTGTCACTGAGTGATTGTGTTGTGTTGTGTGGTGTGTTATAATATATATAGATAAATAGTATTTTGTCATTAGCTATATATTGGTTTAGAGATCATCTATACTCTATCTGCTGAGTTACCTCTCTGTAAAATGGCGACTCCTAGATTAACTACGGCAGAACTTAGAGCAAAGGGGGAAGAAATAGGATTGTCGGGTTCTGCACTAACAGATTACATACAGGAAGTGGAGAGGGAGTATCGTCAAGCAGAAAGGGAAGATCGAAAGGCCGAGTTGGAATTGAGAAGGATGGAGGCAGAGCAAGCAGCTAAGAAATTGGAAGCAGAACAAGCTGCTAGGCAACTTGAGGCTGAGCAAGCCATGAGAAGGCTGGAAATAGAAGCTAAAAAACTGGAAGCAGAGCAAGCTGCTAAGTTACTTGAGGTTGAGCAAGCTGCTAAGCAACAAAAAGCGGAGCAAGAGGCTCAGAAAAGGGAGCATGAGTACCGGATGCGGGAACTCGAGCTCAAGAGGCAATCTGGTGGGGAAACTGAGGGAGCAGTGGGAGGTTCCTCTCTCCCTGGCTCAACACCAGTAGGTGGACATAGATACCATGCTATGAAGTTCCCTCTAGCGATCTACGAGGAGGACAAAGAGAAGATTGACCAGTACCTTCAACGCTTCGAGGCTATGTCAGTTGCTATGGGTCTGGAGCGTGACAAATGGAATCTCAAGCTATCCCAGGGTTTTCGCGGGACCGGTTACGAGGTTTATTCTCGCCTGCCACCAGGACATGAGAACAATTATGACGAGTTGAAGACGGCTTTGCTGAAACGTTTTGAAGTTACGTCCCATACCTATCGGAAAAAAATTTCGAGGAGCTAAACGAGAACCGGGGGAGTTGTTCGCCGCCTATAGTCTGCGTCTGAAAGCATATCTCCATAAGTGGATGGATTTGGCTGGGTTTGCGCATGACTATGAGAGTCTGGAAGAGCTCACGGTAGTCGACCAGATGCGGAAGCAAATGTCGAAACCTCTCAGGACATTCTTGGGAGAACAAGGGGCGGAACGAATCGACATGGTGACGAAATTGGCAGAACGGTTCGTCGAGGTCCATGGGGAGGCAGCAGAAAACATTTCTACAAACACCAAAAGTCAGGAAAAACATAACCTGAAGAAAGGCAAAAGCACAGGAACTAAAAAGGTGGAACCATATGTCAAAACTTCAGAGGAGAGTTCGGAGAAGACGAAGGGGGAAAGCAAGAAAATTTCGAGCTCTACACATAAACGACCATGGTCGGAGAAGTGGTGTTCGATTTGTAAGTCACCTTCTCACAATACGAGGGATTGCAAATCTAAGGCTAAGAACCCTCACTTCGCGGCATGTCAAGTGACTTCAACGCAGGTGGACACTGACAATGCCAAGGTCGATAAGGAAGCTCACCACCAGGAGAGCTCACTCAAGTCCGGCACAAGAAAATCTAGGACAGGGAAATGGTGCAAACACTGCAGGTCGAATACACACAATGCTATTGACTGCAGGGGAAAGTCAGGAGACACTCAATTCGTCGTGTGCCGCGGAAAACCTAAGGTGGAGCCCACCGAACAGGTCGAGGCCGAAGAAGAGACTCCAGACCAGGAAAAACCACCTGTAGTGGAATTGGTAGAAGTTAACGGTCGTCAAGTGGAGTGTTTATACGACACAGGACTGGACGGGGAGGCCGTGATTTCTGCGGATCTGGTACATCCAGAACAATTCACAGGTGAATCCATGGAGATACAGCCTGCACAGAAGAGTGCTGTAGCCATGAAATTGCCCATTGCCAGAGTGGAGATTCGGTCAAGATATGTCACCGGCACCATCAAGGCCGCTGTATTGACCGATCCCATTTTTCCCGTAATCCTCGGTTGCCGGTATGTCTTTCTGGGAATGCCCAGCGAGCCAATCCATATGGGAGCAATTCAGACTCGCTCTCAGACGAGAACGGATGAGGCAGAAGCCAATGTGACTAACCCACTGCCAGGGGAGTTGCGAACTGCCCAGAGTGAGGATGCTACTCTACGTCCTTGCTACAAAAAGCTGCAGAAAAGTGCTGATCCACCCAAACGGGGGCAGTACTATATGAAGAATAGGATACTCTACAGGAGAGCCGGAAGGGGAGACAACCTACATGGTCAGTTGGTGGTCCCAAAGGCCCATCGTTCCCAGATTCTTCATATGGGGCATACCATCTCATTCAGTGGGCATATGGGTATTGCCGCCACGATGCAGCGAATTTCCTGCCATTACTATTGGCCGGGAATGACAGGTGATGTGCGTCGGTATGTGAAATCATGCCCTGAGTGCCAGAGGGTGGCACCGAAACACTGGACAGCGCCGGTGGTCTTGGGTGAAATGCCCATCATGAACTCTCCTTTCGAGAGGGTAGCCATTGATATTGTGGGTCCACTTCCTAGGACTAGGAAGAGGAACATGTATATACTCACAATGGTGGATTGCTGTACAATGTGGGGTGAAGCCATACCGTTGACCAAGATTAACTCGAAACGAGTGGCGGACGCACTGATGGAGGCCTTTACAAGATTAGGCTTTCCTGATCAAATACTGACGGACAATGGGTCCCAGTTTTGTGGAATACTTATGGAGGAGGTATTTAGGGTATTCCCCTCTAACCATATCCATACCAGCCCTTACCACCCTCAAGCCAATGGACAAGTAGAGCGTTTCAACGGCACGGTGATGACAATGCTCAGGAAACTAGCGCAGGAAAAACCTGATAGGTGGAATGAATATATCCCAGCAGCACTTTTTGCCTATCGGGAAGTTCCTCATGGCTCAACAGGACTACCACCCGATACGTTGCTGTTTGGTCGTCCAATCAAGGGACCGTTGGAAGCCATGTTGAGGAGTTGGACTGAAGAGGGGACATCAGAAGAAGTGATCTCTTCTTACAGATATGTGGAGGAACTGAAAGAAAAACTTCACAAGGGATGGACTCTGGCGAATCAAAACTTGAAAAAGGCCAGAAAAAGACATGCGGCTTACTACAATCGTAGGTCGAAAGACAGATCTCTAGAGGTGGGAGATAAAGTCTTGTTGCTACTCCCAACGGGAAACAACAAACTGGAGATAGGTTGACAAGGACCATTTCCCGTGGAAAGGGTGATATCCAGAACCAACTATCAGATCCTGATCCGGGGAAAGTCGAAGATTTTCCATATCAATCTCTTGCGGAAATACGAAGAGAGACCCGTAGACAAGGCAGCTCACCTCATGGCAATGGCAGTTGCAGTGGAGACAGAAGTGGGAACCAACGAGGGAAGGGAATATCCCCTGGTACACCAGGAAACCTACAAGGATGTACAGGTGAACCCTGATCTGACTTCCCAGGAGAGGGAAAAGATAACCCAGGTTCTCAAGTCTCATAAGGAGATACTGACTGATAAACCAGGACGAACGAGGTTGGTGGAGTTCGAGATGACTTTGACCACTCAAGAGTCTGTTCGCCAAAAGGTTTGCCCAGTGCCATTCTCTAAAGAAAAGGCCCTGGAGGAGGAAATACAGAAACTGTTGGAGCGAAATTCCTGTCTAGACATCCAGCTCCTGAAGAAGAGGAATAGATCATCTGGATCGAACCTCCAAGAAGAAAGAGTTGTTGCGGACTACTCTCTTAGGAGGGGGCCTATGTCACAGGATAAATAAACTTGTTAGTTGCGACCAATGATAACCAGACCCGACATTATTTTGCTAACACAATTGACTCTGTTATGGTGAACAAACTGAGGGAAATACGTCTGTACAGATTCTCGACACCTGGTCAACAGTGTGTATGAGATCAAAGGGAGTCACGTAGAGTTGTCTACACATAGTCGACAAGTTGATGACAGGATGTTGTTCAAGAGGTGTGTACTGGCGACATTTGTCTACAAAACGGAAGTTGGTCGTTGCAAATGATAGACAGAATGCCTGCTAGAGGTCAGAAGGATTCTGTAATGGGAGAAAGGTCTCCGGCTTACAGACAACCCGGATATTTGTTGGATGAGACAAAGAACTCCCCAGATGAAAAGGAAAATTGACAGCTAATTGACTCTGGTTAGTCTGGAAACAGGAGGACAAAGCCAGATTCTGGACTGATTGGCGTCTGGACTTTCCGGTGACTCACTCAAGCACCTATATAAAACCCAGTGCAGTAAACAGGTGGATGGAGTCAAGGAAAACATTCTGCTGTGTTAGGATTGGGGATAATCCCGAGTTGTGTTATATTAGAGGGACTAGCCTATCTTAGTAGTGATAGTTATCCACGGACATAGATCCAATCGGATTGCCTAGTTTCTCGAGTAACAACAGGAATAGACATATGGTAGGCAATTAATTATATCTAACTTAAGAGTATGATTAGGAATATAGTACAGTGCGGTGCTAGAAAGTATCATAGGAGCGTCGGCACTAGTATTCTATTGTGTGGCTTCAAGTAGCTTGTGTTATATATCATTTTACTCGGGAAGTTGAGGACAATGTAGTGGAATAATAATTAGAGAGATTAAGGATGGTTGAGAGGGAGGAGGGGAATGTGTAATGGTAGGATCTTCAGTAGGGCATCTGCTGGGTTTCTACCCGTTCCTTTAGTCTTTCCTGGTGTTGCCATGTCTCAGATCATATGATTGAGTTATTTGGCCGTATGACAGAGATCGGATCTCTGTTATAGATCTGAGTGCTGTTATTGGCCTACATTTGCCCAATTCTGGCCAGGACTGAGTTGCCCTCACCATGATGTTATCTGCTCTACAGGTTCCATGTACAGTTCCCCTTGAGTGTTCCACGTGAGTGGGAGAGGATTTACTACGAAGAAGCAGTTTCAAAGTTTGACACAATGATGGCTCAGCATCTGAAGACAGAGGTTGCTGAGAGGCCGCTACATAGGGCTTATACCCAAGTTGGTTTGCGGGAACCTGGCTTCTGCTGAGCAGGACATGTTGACGAGAGGGAGGTTTAGCCAAGTGATAGATGTACCCATAAACAGTCAGAACATTGCATAATTTATACTGATACCCAGAACAGTTAGATTGTGGTGTTAATATGAGGAATCTTTAGAACCAGTGACTCTAGATCCATTAAGATTTCTCCACTAACAGTGACAATAGGATTAGAATTTCCTGATTAACAATCCGTTAAATAACCGAGGAAGTTCATAGTGTGAATCAGACTCTAATTAGACAGTGTTTGTCAGGGGTGTCCAAGCATCCTAGTGGTTCCAGAGACAATGGAGGAAGTCTTCACGTGACCGGAGGAGCATCACCTGGGTGAGGCTACCAGTATGGGATACATGGTGCTGGTGTGTCTTCAGCACAGGGATGAGAATGAACTACTCTTGAACACTGATCTGAGTCTATAGACGATTTAGAATACACGTCACACATTCTACACCTTATACACGCATACACTTCTCCTACATATACTCTTTGCTTTAATAAATTTCTTGTTTTTATTTGTTGAAGCGAGAGCTGTCAAGAGTGTTATCTTGGAGAAGAATGAGAGGGGCATGATCCAGGGGTGAGTAAGAGTGAGAGGAAGGTGTCTTCAGATTGAGGGAGTGTGTGGAAGGAGTCTGCTGGATATCTCCAGAATAGAGATATTGAATTAAAACAAATGTGGGTATCGATTCTCTTCACTCCAGGGACGACACTAAAGTGGTAAAGAAGAACAAGTAACTAATACCTCATTCATTCTTTACACACACTACACTAACTAACTAACGAACCAACCAAACAACCAACCAACCAACCAACCAACCAACCAACCAACTAACCAACTAACCAACCAACTAACTAACTAACTAACTAACTAACTAACTAACTATGACATACACGCCATCATCCTGTTATCTTTATATTACCATGTTTTATCTTTATCTACTTTCATTCCATCAGGCCATTATCATGATATTTCTTTTCTGCATTTCCTTTTACAGGACATTGCAGTCAACACCAACATTTTTCAACTGCTGTTGATGTCTTGGCAAGTTTTACGTTCAGTAGTTTGCCATTGCTTTCTGAACGACCGGCTGACAGACCTCCGTAAGGAACCAACGCGAGGCGATCTTCTGTCGAATCTTGCGCAACTGTGTTTCATACGTGGGTATATGGTATTACGAACAACGCCCTTAACCGCTTCGCCAGGGCGAACGGCTCTATCATTATATAGACGATTATTTATCCTTATCTACATGCTTGCCGTCATACTATTAACTATCCTTATATAGGAGCTAATTTATTCTTATTTACCTACATGCCATCATTTTTTACCTATCGTTATATAGAAGAAAATTTATCCTGATTCACATACATGCCATCCTTCTGTTATCTTTATGTAGCCGATACTTTATCCTTATCTACCAACATAACATCATTTTGTTATCTATCTTTAAATAGAATATATCTTATCCTTATCTATCTACATAACATCGTTGTGTTATCTATCTTTATATTGAAGATAATTTATCCTTATTTATTTACATGCCATCATTCTGTCTGTAACGTGTGTTGTTAGAAGAGTCCATGCTATTTGAAGGCTGATATATTCGACGTCAAACCTCCACGGTCTGTTGTCTAGGGCGCCCAAGATGTACATTGCTTAATGTCATTCAATCAATCCGACTAATATTTATATTTGGAACGCGATGTGTATAAGCCCGTTGCTGTGAGTCGCGTATTTGTCATGTTTGAGAAAAAACCCGAACGCTAAAAATAATCCGAGTCTGAGCGGTCGATTGAAAAACCTAAAAGTTGTGTTTTTGTTAATCATTCAGTATTCTGATTGTGTGGTGAGGCAGTCACAGAGCCGAACCGCTGCAGTTGTGTCTTGGTTCACTCTGGTTTATTGCAGCTGATTATCTACCACTCTGATTTATTGCAGCTGATTATCTGCAATTTATTGTAAGTGTTTATAAGCACTCTTATTGTTATTCGTTCTTTGTATGTCTAACAACGTACCGAGCTTGATCGGCTATGCTTTATGTGTATCAAGCAATGTGCCATGTTTAGTAGGAACGCGCGTTTGTATCGATTCGGCCACACCGACCGACGAATGAAGGTATGGTTCTTGCTTGCTTGCTTGTGTTCGTTGGCTTGAGCTCCAACGCGAAGTCCTGTATGTCGGATGAAGGCATCCTGTTGTACAACATCAGTGTGATGTCATATAGGACCTGAGGTTTGCGTGAGTATCCGTTGTCCCATGTCTGGCTTATTGGTGTGCAGACTGGTGGAAGGGGGGTGTGTGGCATTTAGTTCGATGCAATAGGGGCAGATTTCTGGACAGAACTCTCATACCCTTCCTTGGGGACACGGAATTATGATGACACATAATGAAACATCGGAGCGTAGTGGCTAGATGCTCGCTTGCCGGTTCTGCGGTCATGGTTCAAACCCTTATCAGGTCGGGTTGTTCAAACTGAAATGAGCTCCCAGGTCGAGGCAGCCTAAAATAGGTACGAGGTAATCTCTTGTAAAGTAAAGACGTGTGGTTTGATACTGACCACATCATCCACCCAGTACCGACTGACCGCATTACCCACCCAGTACCGACTGACCGCATCACCCACCCAGCACCGACTGACCGCATCACCCACCTAGTACCGACTGACCGCATCACCCACCCAGTACCGACTGACCGCATCACCCACCCATTACCGACTGACCGCATCACCCACCCAGTACCGACTGACCGCATCACCCACCCAGTACCGACTGACCGCATCACCAACCCAGTACCGACTGACCGCATCATCCACCCAGTACCGACTGACCGCATTACCCACCCAGTACCGACTGACCGCATCACCCACCCAGTACCGACTGACCGCATCACCCACCCAGTACCGACTGACCGCATCACCCACCCAGTACCGACTGACCGCATCACCCACCCAGTACCGACTGACCGCATCACCCACCCAGTACCGACTGACCGCATCACCCACCCAGTACCGACTGACCGCATCACCCACCCAGTACCGACTGACCGCATCACCCACCCAGTACCGACTGACCATATCACCCACCCAGTATCGACTGACCGCATCACCCACCCAGTACCGACTGACCGCATCACCCACCCAGTACCGACTGACCGCATCACCCACCCAGTACCGACTGACCGCATCACCCACCCAGTACCGACTGACCTCATCATCCACCCAGTACTGACTGACTGCATCACCCACCCAGTACCGACTGACCGCATCACCCACCCAGTACCGACTGACCGCATCAACTACCCATTACCAACTGACCATATCACCCACCCAGTACCGACTGGCCTATACAAGTAGGGAAGTGGGTGGGAGTAAATAAAAGTAGTCACTTAAAAGTCGCTTAAAAGTCGATAGGGTCGACTTCATTGCACCGAGTTTTTATCCCATATGGCTCAGTCTCTTTCCACAGCGCGGAAAGCGTCGCACAAAGCGACGACCCCCCAGGTTTCTCAGAAAAATGCACTCGTAAACTGAAAGACGCGGCCCGGAATTGAACCCACAACCTTCAGAGCCCGAGTCAGACGACATGGCCACTTCGCCATGGAGACTCCCTATAAATAAAAGTGGTCCCATGAGCGTAGGAAGTGTAGAATGGTTGTTCATGTTGAATATCACAGATATTTCAGGACACTGGGAGAAACAAGAACTGTAATACAGAGATCAGAGGACAGAATAATATAAGTTAATCTTTGTCGTAGGACACTTGTCACCAGATGATATATGTAGAAGAAGAAGAAGAAGAGGAAGAAGACGAAGATGAAATGAGAATAATGCATACACGATAAGAGACTACATTGTGTCATCTTGTAGGTTGCCATATCCAGAAAGTTGTATAGACGTCAAAAAGAGAGAAGAGCTCAAACGAACACTCTCTTTAAGGACATCACGAGAAGGAAACTGGAGCACAAAGGTAACACACACACACCACCATCACATCCATCACCATGTTGTGAACAATAACAATGCATATTACCATGTTGTCTCTCACACACACACACACACACACACACACACACACACACACACACACGTGCGCGCGCACACACATGCATAAACACATACATACATACCTACATACATACTTACATCATTTACACACACTCTCACAGTTATGCACCCATTCAATAACACACAAATACACACTCCCTCACATTCACATATACCAAATCACAATCACAAAATCACTAACAAACATTTACTTACACATACAATCTCTCTCTCTCTCTCTCTCTCTCTCTCTCTCTCTCTCTCTCTCTCTCTCTCTCTCTCTCTCTCTCTCTCTCTCTCTCTCTCTCACACACACACACACACACACAAAACAAAAACAACAAAAAAACACACGCGCCCATATATCCTCATTCATTCATAAAGCAAAGCACACACATAAACTCGTTCTTATACACACATAATCAACACATACAAACGTTCACACACGCTAACACAAAAACACACAGTCGTACATCCACACAATCAAACACCAACACACACTTCCTCACACACACACATATACCCACTCACAATCACAAACACTAAATCATTCACTTATTCATATTCTCTCTCTCTCTCTCTCTCTCTCTCTCTCTCTCTCTCTCTCTCTCTCTCTCTCTCTCCTCTCTCTCTTTCTCTCTCTCTCTCTCTCTCTCTCTCTCTCTCTCTCTCTCCCCCCATATATATATATATATATATATATATATATATATATATATATATATATATATATATATACAATCATACACAAAACCACATACATACACACTCTTTCGCACAATAACACAAAATATCATACACAAATTCACATACTTTCACACACATAGATAGATTGAATGAACGAACGAACGAACGAAAATCTTTATTTTCAAAGGGGTAAGAATTGGGCACGCAGGCCAGTCTGACATTATGCTCTTCTTCTCTATTTCCTCTCATACATTATTTCATTGAACATCTCTTATGAAGCAATTATTTGACAACAAAAGAACAATAAGCATTAAAACGCATGAAAAATAATCAATAATACATGACTCGTTGAGGTAATGTTAGCATCATGAATACCCAAGGTGGGTGTAACGTGCCATAGACAGACAGACAGACAGACAGACAGACAGACAGACAGACAGACAGACAGACAGACAGACAGACGGACGGACGGACTGACGGACAGACAGACAGACAGACAGACAGACATAATTGAATTGAATTGATCTTTATTTTCAAAGGGTAACAAATTGGACGCGTAGGCCCGTCTTATATTCGGCCCTTCCAATCACTCATTCATCAACAGTGCATGATGCATTCACATAGGAAAAAAAATATTGTCAAGTGAATATTGTAAGCATAAACAATGCATATTCTCATGTTATGTGACACATTCCCCCCTCCCACACACACATCCCGAACCAATCCACCACACATCCCTCACCTACTCACACATCACTCATCCATACCCACACACCTCCCATCCACCGCACACCCCCCACTCACCACACATCCCCCCACCCACTCACAGACCCCGCCACCGACCCAGACATCTCGGAACCAACCACACACACATCCCTCACCGACCCACAAGCATCTTTCCACCCACTTACACATATCCCAATCCACTCAAGCTCAACCACACACACATGCTACATCCACCCAACACCCTCCAACCACACACACACATACTCCTCATACACGCACATCCTGCACCAGCACACACATATCCCTTACCCATCATCACATCAACCACCCATACCCACACATCTTTCCATCTACATACACATTTTCCCGCCCACCCACACATAGCCAGACAGACAGGCAGACAGACAGACAGACAGACAGACAGAACGAACGAATGAACGAACGGACTTTATTTTCAAAGGGTAACAAATTGGGCACGCAGGCCCATCTTACATTTGACCCTTCCAATCACTCATCTTTCGTTCATCAATAGTGCATAGGAAAAACATTGTCAAATGAATTTTGTAAACATAAGCAATGCATATTAACATGTTATGAGACACATCCACCACCCACCCACGCATCCCCCATTCACCCACACATCCCCACCCAACCACACACACACACCCCAGGCCCACATACATTCCCCCACCCATCCACCACATCCCCACACCTACACATCTCCCCACCCACACACACTCCTACCAACCACACATCCCATCCACCCACATCCCAAGCACACATACATTTCCTAACCCACACATCACCCACCCACATAGACAGACAGACAGACAGACAGACAGACAGACAGACAGATAAAGAGAGAGAGAGTGTGAAAGAGAGAGAGATAGAGAGATAGATAGATAGATAGATAGATAGATAGATAGATAGAGAGAGAGAGAGAGAGAGAGAGAGAGAGAGAGAGAGAGAGAGAGAAAACATGCATGCCAGAGAGGCAAACAACAAGAGGAGCACCACAGTAATCAGTATGCCACGCAAAACCACGATTGAAAACAAATGTAATTACAAAGTGTAAAAAAAAAAAAAAGCAAGTGTAATTAAACAAATGTTTAACGCACTAAATAGTCACAAAGCGGTCACCATTAATCTGCATAAGCCAGTTTTGTGCACACAGAAAGACATTATAATCAATTTGAAATTACCGTGGTATTCAAATTGAAATTACTGTGCGAATAATGGCATATTTCAGCTTGAAGGATGAATTTAATTAGTTTATGCTGTGTGATGTCTGTTGTATGTACCTGACGATATGCAGCAAAATATGCCAGGCAATAAATCGTACAATCTATTGACTGTATCTTCGATATTCAAATCAACTACGGGAAAATATTGTTTTGAAATGTAATTCTACCTACAGTACCTTGCGATGTATGTTAGTGATGTCTTGAGCCTGAGATATTGAGGCTACCTGACTTGTGCAGTCGCCGTGAACTGTGGGTCCGTACCTTTACCGAGGATGGGAACCCTAATGAGAGCCCGGCGCTGTATGCCTTTAACTGCGTTAACGTTATAGTTGTTACTCTATTATGGACCTGGTTGGTAGAATCGCTGACTGGCTTGTTGGCAGGCTGGCTGGTTGGTTGATTAATTGGTTGGTTGTCTGGCTGGTTGGTTGGTTAGTTGATTGGTTGGTTGACTGGCTGGTTGATTGGTTGGTTGATTAATTGGTTGGTTGTCTGGTTGGTTGGTTGGTTAGTTGATTGGTTGGTTGACTGGCTGGTTGATTGGTTGGTTGATTAATTGGTTGGTTGTCTGGCTGGTTGATTGGTTGGTTGATTGATTGGTTGACTGTCTGGCTGGTTGGTTGGCTGGTTGGTTGATTGATTGGTTGGTTGTCTGGCTGGTTGGTTGGTTAGTTGATTGGTTGGATGACTGGCTGGTTGATTAGTTGGTTGATTGATTGGTTGGCTGTCTGGCAAGCTGGTTGGCTGGTTGGTTGATTGATTGGTTGGCTGTCTGGCTGGTTGGTTGGTTGGTTAGTTGATTGGTTGGTTGACTGGCTGGTTGATTGGTTGGTTGATTAATTGGTTGGTTGTCTGGCTGGTTGATTGGTTGGTTGATTGATTGGTTGACTGTCTGGCTGGTTGGTTGGTTGGTTGGTTGATTGATTGGTTGGCTGTCTGGCTGGTTGGTTGGTTGGTTAGTTGATTGGTTGGTTGATTGGCTGGTTGATTGGTTGGTTGATTAATTGGTTGGTTGTCTGACTGGTTGGTTGGTTAGTTGATTGGTTGGATGACTGGCTGGTTGATTAGTTGGTTGATTGATTGGTTGGCTGTCTGGCAAGCTGGTTGGCTGGTTGGCAAGCTGGTTGGCTGGTTGGGTGATTGATTGGTTGGCTGTCTGGCTGGTTGGTTGGTTGGTTAGTTGATTGGTTGGTTGACTGGCTGGTTGATTGGTTGGTTGATTAATTGGTTGGTTGTCTGGCTGGTTGATTGGTTGGTTGATTGATTGGTTGACTGTCTGGCTGGTTGGTTGGCTGGTTGGTTGATTGATTGGTTGGCTGTCTGGCTGGTTGGTTGGTTGGTTAGTTTATTGGTTGGTTGACTGGCTGGTTGATTGGTGGGTTGATTGATTGGTTGACTGTCTGGTTGATTGGTTGATTGATTGGTTGTCTGTCTGGCTGGTTGGTTGGTTGGTTAGTTGATTGGTTGGTTGACTGGCTGGTTGATTGGTTGGTTGATTGATTGGTTGACTGTCTGGCTGGTTGGTTGGTTGGTTAGTTGATTGGTTGGATGACTGGCTGGTTGATTAGTTGGTTGATTGATTGGTTGGCTGTCTGGCAAGCTGGTTGGCTGGTTGGTTGATTGATTGGTTGGCTGTCTGGCTGGTTGGTTGGTTGGTTAGTTGATTGGTTGGTTGACTGGCTGGTTGATTGGTTGGTTGATTGATTGGTTGGCTGTCTGGCTGGTTGGTTGGTTGGTTACTTGATTGGTTGGATGACTGGCTGGTTGGTTGGTTGGTTGATTAATTGGTTGGCTAGTTGGTTGTGTGGTTGGTTAGTTGATTGGTTGGTTGACTGGCTGGTTGATTGGTTGGTTTATTGATTGGTTGGCTGTCTGGCAAGCTGGTTGACTGGTTGGTTGATTGATTGGTTGGCTGTCTGGCTGGTTGGTTGGTTGGTTAGTTGATTGGTTGGATGACTGGTTGGTTGGTTGGTTGATTGATTGGTTGGCTAGTTGGTTGTGTGGTTGGTTGGTTGATTGGTTAGATGACTTATTGTCTAGTTCGTTGATTAGTTGGTTGATTGAATGGTTGGATGACTGGCTGGCAGGTTGATTGGTTGGATGTTTGGCTGGCTGGTTATTTAATTGGTTAGCTGTCTGGATGGCAAGTTGGTTGACTGGTTGGATATCTGGCTGGCTGGTTGGTTGGTTGGATGACTGGCTGGCTGGTTGTTTGATTGATCGGTTGGCTGCCTGTCCGGCTTTTTGGTTAATGGCTTGGATGACTAGCGGGCTGGTTGGTTCATTGGCTGGCTGTCTGGCTGGCTGGCTGGTTGGTTGATTGGCTGGATTACTGGCTGGCTGGTTGGTTGATTGGCTGGATTACTGGATATCTGGTTGGTTGATTGGCTGGTTGGTGGATTGGGTGGCTGGTTGTTAGGTTGTTTGGAGGATTGGCTGGCTGGTTGATTGGTTGGATGGCTGGTTGGTTGATTGGCTGGATGGCTGGTTGGTTGATTGACTGGATGAGTGGTTGGCTGATTGACTGGATGAGTGGTTGGTTGATTGACTGGATGAGTGGTTGGTTGATTGACTGGATGAGTGGTTGGTTGATTGACTGGATGAGTGGTTGGTTGATTGACTGGATGAGTGGTTGGTTGATTGACTGGATGAGTGGTTGGTTGATTGACTGGATGAATGGTTGATTGATTGACTGGATGAGTGGTTGGTTGATTGACTGGATGAGTGGTTGGTTGATTGACTGGATGAGTGGTTGGTTGATTGACTGGATGAGTGGTTGGTTGATTGACTGGATGAGTGGTTGGTTGATTGACTGGATGAGTGGTTGGTTGATTGACTGGATGAGTGGTTGATTGATTGACTGGATGAGTGGTTGGTTGTTTGACTGGATGAGTGGTTGGTTGATTGGCTGGATGGCTAGTTGATTGATTTGCTGGATGGCTAGTTGTTAGGTTACTTGCTTGATTGGCTGGCTGGCTGGCTGATTCTTCGGTTGGCTGGTTGGTTGATTGGTTGGATGGCTGGCTGGCTGATTCTTCGGTTGGCTGGTTGGTTGATTGGTAGGCTGGTTGTTAGGTTGCTTGTTTGATTGGTTGACTGGTTGTTAGGTTGCTTGGTTGATTGGCTGGCTGGCTGGTTGGTTGTTTGGCTGACTTGTTGCCTGGTTGGCTGACTGACTGTCTGACTAGTTGGTTGAATGGTTGATTAGTTGGCTGGTTGTTAGGTTGCTTGGTTGATTGTCTGGATGGCTGGTTGGTTAACTGGCTGGCTCGCTGCTTGGTTGGCTGACTGACTGTCTGACTAGTTGGTTGAATGGTTGATTGGTTGGCTGTCAGCCTCTGAACAACTATGTTTAACTCTGTAACTGCGACTCATTGACATGAGAGTCGTCTGCTTTCTGGACAGTGCTTGCATTTGTTGGAGTCAGGTCGGCGGGAGCCTGTTCTCCAGACCAACATTATCAGGCTGCTATTGGTACCACTAGCACTGGGACTCTTCGCTGGCTGTTGCAGATGAGAACGGAGCACGCATGATAGTGTCCCTAGCGCTGTGATGTCGGTTCTTGACTCATCTTAGGAGACGGAAGACTAAATAAGATTTGTGGAAACACAATACCTCAGTTGAGAAGAGGAATGACTCGACATTATATGAAAACGAAATATGCTGCACACCTGCTTTGTACAGCATGTTTTCCTAGCAAATCGATGTAATATTAACCACGTTAAGTAAACAATCTGCGACTTATTTAACACTCGTAATACACCTCAGAGTTGTCCGTTTCTATTTCAGGCACAAAAGGTGTCATGGACAATGCAACCCACCAGGCTTTACGGAGTCAAGGTCAGTATTACATTACCTGACTTAGTCTTTCCCGTTCTACGCGTGGGTGTGAATGTAAGGCTGTCTGACTGTCATCTGTGGCAGTTGTGTTGGCGCAGTGCCAGCACACTGGCCTGCCGTCCTAATGATCGTGTTGGAATTGCCTTAAAGGCCCGAATGTAAGACAAAAATATCCAGCCTGAAACAAGTAGCAAGAACTGTTGAGGGAAGTACAGGCCATTAACCACACGAGCCAATGAGTGTCAGTCTGTGTATAACAGGTCGGGCTAGCACCATATACCCAACACACTGTTGATGTGGTGCGTGAGTGTATGTTGTGTGATCTCTGCAGAATGTACCTGGCCAGATGCAGCGACATATGCATGGCAATACAACGTGCAATCTATTATTTGTGTCTTCGTTATTCAAATTTGTTTATGTGCGTGTTTATATGAGTGTGGTATATATTCGTTTATATGTTTGTTCAAGTACGATTGTTTGAAGTTGTTGATGTCTTTGTTTAAGTACGGCAAGTCAATGTTGTTGGTATGTATGTAAGTGGGCCTTTTTATGTTATTGGTGTAAATATTTAGTGAATTTACTTTTCTGAACAGCATCATGACTCCATTCTTGTAATTACATACACTACTGAATGCCACTTGTCACTTCTATTTGTAGTTTGTTGTTTCATGTGTTTTGTGTGCTTGCGTTTCGTTCACAGGAACTCTGGAATCAGAGACCACATTTGAAGGCCAAGATGGACTAAACTGGAACTTCATTAATTGCCCCAAGAGAGAGAAGCACGAGCAGTTTATTCCAGCAACAGCATTTACCATGAAACATCTGCCCAGTGAGTACAAGGATAAGGATATCCACGACTGCGTCAAGGAAATGATAACGCAGTGTGTCTGCATCTGGGTTACACGCACAAATAAGATCATAACTCGAGAATCTCCGTTCAGCAAAGTGTCTATTTCCTATGTAGACTATCAC
Source organism: Cepaea nemoralis (assembly GCA_014155875.1). Classification (NCBI taxonomy): domain Eukaryota; kingdom Metazoa; phylum Mollusca; class Gastropoda; order Stylommatophora; family Helicidae; genus Cepaea; species Cepaea nemoralis. The sequence goes on from JACEFZ010019906.1 coordinate 27,418, forward strand.
GAGAGATTTGGTAGTGGTAGTGCGTTCCTACCCATAGAAGAAAAGAGAATAAAAGACGAGTTGTGTCCTTGCCATGGGGATACATATTCTTCTAACCCATGGTACTCCGTGTTTGTCAGTACCGCACAACATGTAGTTTATGATGATCAGGAGGCATCACAGACACTAGTAGGCTGGCAGTACAATGACGATGCTAACAAGGATAGTGTTACCTGGATGCAAGGAATTCGTTTGGTGGACGTTGATGAGGAAAGCGACCGATGCATTTTGGAATGCGTCACCCATGATGTTAGGATTCGTGACAGCATCGAAAGCTCTATGTTGCGTTTCAGACAGAAAGAAAAGGAACTGAATGAAAGGTATGGACAGCGTGTCTCAGACAACGGTAAACCCCTTCTAGCAGTAATTGTGTCGCATCCTCATGGGGGCGCTAAGCAGGTCAGTCTGGGCACTGACGTTGTGAGGGACCACATCAAGGATGACAGTCCGGGTGTTGAGTGGACAAGGTACTGGTACGACGCTCCTACCTGCGGGGGAAGCAGTGGCGCGCTAGTTTGGCTGCCGGGTCAGATGCGACTAGGCATTCACGACAAAACAGTCACCGTTCATACGCACAGCGGGAAATGCGATGAAACATTTAACATCAGTGGGGGTGGGTTGGATTTTGTCTATCATCAAACAACAGGCGATTGTCCTCCCGCAAATTCCGGTGTAATCTCACCACTTCACACATCTCGAGAATGCGACACTCACGCCACACAATTTGACATACCCGAATTCGTATCTCTGATCATCTTTGCTGCCATTTCCAGTATTCTTATTGGCCTTTCTTTTGTGGAGCAGGAGATAAAGCCCTCATTGGCAAACACTGTGGATTGAGGCTGTTTCTTCACTTGTGGGATAGACTTTTTCTCTGACCAGTAAGAATGTGGTTTGAGCCTGCCTCCTGTACATGCTAACGAAACACTATTATCATGATGTAGTCGGTTCTCGGCAAGATGTCTGTGTGTCTTATCATCTTTGAAAACGTGTAGATTACTCATTGTGGCTGTTAAAAGAATGTCCAGCATTCTTCTATAAAACTACATCTCTTCCAGCTTCTAGAGATGTTTCGCTTGTTGACTAATTGTCCAGGCCTCACAGCCCTATGTTAGAGCTGGTTCTATGTTATAAATAAAATGTTTGCATATCCTTTACAGGACATCGCTGTCAACATCAGCATCTTTCAGCTAATTGTTGATTTCTTGGCAAGATTACGCTCAGTAGTTTGCCATTGCTTTCTTAGCGACCGGCTCACATACCCCGTTAATTACCGACGTGCTTAGAACCGCTAACGATTCTCGCCGTCGTCACGTTACTCACGAGAGTATACGAGATTCCAGAGAAAGTTGCTAACTTCTAGGCCAGGAAGCCGGCGGTTCTATGTTACATGCAGGAATTTCCTCTCTAACCTTCAATGACAAAAACGTATTGCAAAAGTTGTTTTTCATACGATAAAATTCGGTTTCTGCTGTGCTATTTCTGATCTTTATCTCTGTAATGCATCTTCCATCTGGTGTTATCCATGTGCATAGATCATCATCATCATCATCATCATCATCATCATCATCATCATCATCATCATCATCATCATCATCATCATCATCATCATCATCATCATCATCATCATCATCATCTTCCACTTCTGCCGTCAAGCGTCGTGGGGAGGAATAATTTGCGTTCCAGCGCTCGGTGGGCAGCTGTGCATAGCAGATATATTTGAAATTATGCACTTGCTCCAAAACAACATTATTTACTTTAATTGTACATTTAGGCACGATCTGTTTCTTTGATATCACCATGACTTCTGCCTTCTTATTATTTAAGCTAATGGTTTTTTTTTCTTCAGTATCTAACAATCATTGTATGCATATTGTCCTGTACTTTCTTACAACTTATTGCTATCAAGACAGTGTCATAGGCATAAATTTAGTTATTTACATTAATAAACAATATAAAATAACACAAAGTAAAGTAGCTTTACAGAAGACAATTACGGAAATCACAGGACGTTGCGGCGACTAACATTCATCAGCAAATAATACATAACCAAAATTCACAGCATATAATCACGGGAAAGAGACTACAATGATTACATTCTTCTTCTTCTTCTTCTTCTTCTTCTTCTTCTTCTTCTTCTTCTTCTTCTTCTTCTTCTTCTTCTTCTTCTTCTTCTTCTTCTTCTTCTTCTTCTTCTTCAGCGTTCAGAGCCATTGAGGTTCTTCGCTGCAGATACAATCCGTCTCCATTCGTCTCTCTGGTTGACCTTCTCTTGCCAGTCGTTGATTCCAAGTGCTTGTAGGTCTGTATATATATATTATCTCTCCATCGTCTTCTTGGTCTACCTCGGGGTCTACGGTCATTTATTTCTTGAGTGTAAGCGAGTTTTGTTTCCCTATTATCTTCCATTCTTTCTATATGCCGCAGCCATTGTAGTCTTTTAGCCTTCATGATACCAGTGATTAGCGGGGACTTAAACAGATCATAAATGTCTTTTGTTACTTCTTCTTTTCTACTCTCCACTTTGTGTATCCCTAATGGGTCCAAAAAAAAACTTTGTTCTCAAAGGTTTGTAACATGGTTTCGTACATTATTACATTAATGCACAACAAAGGCATGAGAAGATTGGACAGATGAACATACGAGAACAATGAAACTAACATTTAAAAATAAAACAGTGTTAATTATCTCAGAATCCCAGGCTGTGAAACTCTTGTTCAAATATGTTATTTATATTATGACCGCAAACTGCTGCCCCAGGAATCTTGTCTATATAGAGCTCATACATACGTTATCTGTTCAGTTCTTAACCTCTGGATTTCTGGAGATTTCTTCTTGTGGCATAAACAAAAAACCACATGTCATCAACAAATACCACATGACATTTCAAATACCACATGATATTAACAAATACCACATGGCATTAGCCGGTCTTCCTGGCCTAGGGTTAGCGACTGTCTCCGTAAGTGAGCAAACGCGGCTGCGCGAGAATCGGTAGTAGTTTTCGCAGCGCCCATTACTTACGGGATATGTGAGCCGGCCGCTCAGAAAGCAATGGCAAACTACTGAGCGTAATCTTGCCAAGATATCAATAATATCGGTAAAATGCTGGTGTTGACAGGTGTGTAATAGGATATGCGAAAAAAAAATGCCATTAACTATTTTGTTTTTGCATATCCTATTTACAGGACATTGCAGTCAACACCAGCATTTATCAGATGCTGCTGATGTCTTGGTAAGCTTTACGTTCAGTAGTTTGCCATTGCTTTCTGAACGGCCGGCTCACATACCTTTCCGTAATAATCGATCGAGACACGATCCGCTGCCGAATCTCGCGCAGCTGTGTTTCGTACGTGGGTATACGGGATTACGAACAGCGTCCTTAACCCCTTCGCCAGGGAGACCGGCCATTAACTATTACCACGCGATATTAACCAATACCATGACATCTTAACACTTACCAAATGACATTAACAATTACCACGTGGCAGTAACAATTACCACGTGGCAGTAACAATTACCAAATTATAATTTTGTGGTAAAAATACGTTAGGTGTGTTAGTTGTTAAAATGTAACTTCAGATCACCGCAAGGCTGGCTGCAGCAGACGTCCAGCATTGTGTCCAGCCACACTGGCATGATGTCCAGCATTTGATTTCAATCCATCTTTTCATGCTGTCTGATGATTTCAATCCATCTTTTCATGCTGTCTGATGATTTCAATCCATCTTTTCATGCTGTCTGATGATTTCAATCCATCTTTTCATGCTGTCTGATGATTTCAGTTCATCGTTTCATGCTGTCTGATGATTTCAGTTCATCTTTTCATGCTGTCTGATTTCAATCCATCTTTTCATGCTGTCTGATGATTTCAATCCATCTTTTCATGCTGTCTGATGATTTCAGTTCATCTTTTCATGCTGCCTGATGATTTCAGTCCATCTTTTTATGCTGTCTGATGATTTCAGTCCATCTTTACAAGCTGTCTGATGATTTCAGTCCAACTTTTTATGCTGTCTGATGATTTCAGTCCAACTTTTTATGCTGTCTGATGATTTGAGTCCATCTTTACAAGCTGTCTGATGATTTCAGTCCATCTTTACAAGCTGCCTGATGATTTCAGTCCAACTTTTTATGCTGTCTGATGATTGCAGTCCATCTTTACAAGTTGTCTGATGATTGCAGTCCATCTTTACAAGTTGTCTGATGATTGCAGTCCATCTTTACAAGTTGTCTGATGATTTCAGTCCATCTTTTCATGCTGTCTGAGGATTTCTGTCCATCTTTACAAGCTGTCTGATGATTTCAAAACAGAAGTTGTGTTTATTTGTCTCCATGAGCTCCATAATGGTAGCTATACCACACCATGTTAGACCTATTATGTATGGGCGCCAGAGAACGAATGCTTGTAGCTTGTTCCTAGTCGTATTAGGTGTTCTCCGTGGTTCGCATCAATACTGTAATACTGATTCAATATTCTAAGATAAGCTCTTGGTTGCTTAGTTATATGGCCGAAACAGCAAGTTAAATGGTTCGGCCATATAACTAATCTACCAACTAACAGTATATTACAACAAGCAATGGTGAACAGACCAAATGGAACCAGAAGAAGAGGCCGACCATGTAAACGATTGACAGAGGGAATAACAGAGTCCATGGGAATCTGGATATATGAAGCCCATAAACGGGCACTCTCCCTCTGTTTATGCTTCACCTTGACACCGCAAGGAACAAGAGGAAGAAGATGAGATGAGAATGAGATGAGATGAAACATTTGTATGGTAGCATTTGTAAAATGATGTGGGACACAATATAACCCACTGTATTTGCTTCTATATATTACATTTGTTGTGGGGCACAATACAGCACATTGTATTTCCTTCTATATATCACATTTTTGTGGGGGGACAACGTAAACTAAATGTAAAGCCTTAAATCCTATTGGGTATATGGTGTTAGCCCAGTGTTTATATAGACTGCTGGGTACTCGATGGGTGATGCATTCCATGTCCCGCACACCTCTGTTACTCCGCAAGACATTTTATGGTGACCATGTTGGGCTGAATCCACCCGGAAGCCAAGGTCAATGGCAATGATTGTCTGGAGAGGGAACGGTCACAGTGACCACCGTGGAGGCAGGCAAGCGCCCACCACAGCTGCCAGGAGACAAGGCAATACATATGATGTTCTTCTCGCTATTTAACATATTGTGGGAAATAATGTAACGCATATTGTGTTGCCCCAGATAGTTCACATGTTGCGGCATATGATGTAACGCATTCATTTTTCTTTATAATATTTCACATGTTGAATGAGAGGAGCGACTGGCCGAGTGGCTAGAACGACGGATTCTCCTTCCGGAGACGCAGGTTCGAATCCTCGGTTAGGCATGGAGTGTTTTTTTTCTGTCAGTCAGTCAGTCAGTCACTCAGTCAGTCAGTCAGTCATTATTTTAGTAATTGTAATGAAGCTAAGCCAGCTCCGTGGTGTATGAGTTATGGACGCAGTTCGTGATCCCGCCTCCCCGCGTTCGAAACACAGCTGTGCGCGATTTGGCAGCAGACTGCGTTGCGATCGATTTAACGACATGGTATAGATACCGGTCTTTTAGAAAGCAATGGCAAACTACGGAACGTAAACTTGCCAAGAGATCAAAAGAGCAAAAATGCTGGTATTGACTGCAACGTCCTGTAAATGATATGCAACTAACATTTTTTAAAAAAATGAAGCTAAACAATACATACTGCACTATAAGATACAGAAATGATTACTACACCAGGGCAATCTCAGCAGGTGTGCCGTCTTTAGCTGTGTGTGTGTGAGCGGTAGTGTACTCGCTACAAGGTCACTCAGATAATGATATGCAGTCTTTAGCTCTGTGTGTGTGTGAGCGGTAGTGTACTCGCGACAAGGTCACTCAGATAATGGTATGCAGTCTTTAGCTCTCTCTGTGTGTGTGTGAGCGGTAGTGTACTCACTACAAGGTCACTCAGATAATGGTATGCAGTCTTTAGCTCTGTGTGTGTGTGTGAGCGGTAGTGTACTCGCTACAAGGTCACTCAGATAAAGGTATGCAATCTTTAGCTGTGTGTGTGTGTGTGAGCGGTAGTGTACTCGCGACAAGGTCACTCAGATAATGGTATGCAGTCTTTAGCTGTGTGTGTGTGAGCGGTAGTGTACTCTCTAGAAGGTCACTCAGATAATGGTATGCAGTCTTTAGCTGTGTGTGTGAGCGGTAGTGTACTCTCTAGAAGGTCACTCAGATAATGGTATGCAGTCTTTAGCTCTCTGTGTGTGTGTGTGTGTGTGTGTGTGTGTGAGCGGTAGTGTACTCTCTAGAAGGTCACTCAGATAATGGTATGCAGTCTTTAGCTCTCTGTGTGTGTGTGTGTGTGTGTGTGTGAGCGGTAGTGTACTCGCTAGAAGGTCACTCAGATAATGGTATGCAGTCTTTAGCTGTGTGTGTGTGAGCGGTAGTGTACTCGCTACAAGGTCACTCAGATAATGGTATGCAGTCTTTAGCGGTGTGTGTGTGTGTGTGTGTGTGTGTGTGTGTGAGCGGTAGTGTACTCGCTACAAGGTCACTCAGATAATGGAATGCAGTCTTTAGCGGTGTGTGTGTGTGTGTGTGTGTGAGCGGTAGTGTACTCGCTACAAGGTCACTCAGATAATGGTATGCAGTCTTTAGCTCTCTGTGTGTGTGTGAGCGGTAGTGTACTCACTACAAGGTCACTCAGATAATGGTATGCAGTCTTTAGCTGTGTGTGTGTGAGCGGTAGTGTACTCGCTAGAAGGTCACTCAGATAATGGTATGCAGTCTTTAGCTCTGTGTGTGTGTGTGTGTGAGCGGTAGTGTACTCGCTACAAGGTCACTCAGATAATGGTGTGAGCGCTGTCGAATGAGGCTTCGGCGCCTGAGCTCTCTCGTTCGCTACGTGAGTGAAAGACTTGCCAGCTATTCCTCCGTGCACCCAGGCCTACAAATATGAAGATCCTAGTACTGTAGAATCGGTGTAGTGAACGTGTTTCATAATTCCACGACAGAGCGAGTCAAGGGTTTGATATCAGATGAAGGCGATTTGGATGGACACCACTTTGCGTTGGTGGCACACAAAGGTAGGAGGACAATAAACATACATTACACTATGAACATCAATATGTGAAATATTGTAATCTAAAAATATAATACATTAATAAGCTGTGATCTTAATTATACCAATTATTATCAAGAAGAAAAACAAGAATATATAGCGCTTTCCTTCAACATGTGAAATATTATGAAGAGCAAGAATGCATTGCGTTGTGTCATTCAACTATCATTTACTGTCATTTACTGCCAGTATAGTACCATGCGGTGTATGGCAAGGGGGTCTTAAGCCTGAGGAATTAAACCCGCCTGGCTAGTGCAGTCGCCGCGAAATGTGCAGGTGTCCTACTGTTGTAAAATAATCAGTAGTATTAATTTGTCATATAGCAGCGATTTTTGCACGCTTTGGCCATGTTTTGTTTTATAATGCATATTTTTTGTGCGTGTGTGTATGTGTATTTTTTGTTTTTGCTGCATCTTAATAAGCTTCACTTAATACACAAAAGCGCGGGAGGCCTGCAACACAAGAAGAAGAGAATTATCGACAGGGACGAATAATGTTGGGAAGACAGAGAGGCAACTGCAGGACATAGCAAAAGATAGGACAGCATGACATGGTTTGGTTGAGGACTCATACACTAGTGGAAGACAAAGGGGAGCAGCAGCAGCAGCAGCAGCAGCAGCAGCAGCAGAAGAAGAAGAAGAAGAAGAAGAAGAAGAAGAAGAAGAAGAAGAAGAAGAAGAAGAAGAAGAAGAAGAAGAAGAAGAAGAAGAAGGAAAATAACAAGAACAAGAAAAATAAAAAGAACAAGAAGCAGAAGAAAAAGCAGAATCAGTAGCAGAATAAGAAGGCGTAGATGAAGAGGAAGAAGAAGAGGAAGAAGAAGAAGGGAAAGAAGAAGGAAGAGGAGGAGGAGAAGGAGGAGGAGAATAATTGATTGGATGAAAGTATGTACGAAAAATCTGGTACGGATATTTCCTCATGATGTGATGTCAAACTTTCATGCAAACTGCCACAGCTCAGTGTAGTCTACGGGCCCATTGTTTAAACCTTTGATAATAAAGTTTGCTCAAGTGATCGTTCTTTTATTCGGCGTTCGTTAATTTGTTCGTTCGTTTGTTCGTTAGTTCATTAATAGAATTGATCAAGATTATCGAGGACAGAGATCTGTGGAGAGACATGAGTGGCGATGATGATTATAAATGGCGATGATGATTATAAATGATAAGCAAACAAAGGGACGATACTCATCCGCGTCTGCTATCTTTGTACAGTGTGTTTGTAAAGTCTCACTACACTATGTATGTAGAACAATCTTGAAAAATAAAGCTAAGATTTATTCCACAGTTAGATGGATGTCCTATACAGGACGTGTCAATCAACACCAGTATTGTTTGTTTGTTTGTTTGTGATCTTCTAGCTGATTTTACGTTCAGCAGTTTGCTACAGTCTTCTGAACGACCGACCCTCAAACCATTTAGTTAGTTAGGTAGGTAGTTAGTTCATTAGTCGCAGTTCCAACTTCACAGCAACGGGTCGTCAACATTATGCTCCGTTCCTGTGCCAGTGAATATCACACAAAACGCTCCCCACTGCCCAATGTGAAAAGTGGAAAAGACAGGAGTCTCGACAAACAACAGCCTGCACAGATACACTGTGCATAATGCCGCCGCCTAGAATGTCAACACACCAGTCCCCCACTGAAACACCCAGTTCATCTCTGATGGAATCGGCAGTCATTTTTCTATCTGGATGTTTCCTAGATGTTCACCCACACAGTCCACGAAAATACAGTTCATCACCGACGGCAGTGGCAGTCAACCAGAAGCCCAGCAGCCACGCATTTCTGCATAAGGCAAAAACCGGTCAACTCTGGGACATAGCCACCTGCCATCGCTCCGAACATGCAGTCACATTCCAAAAAAAAAAAAAAAAACTTGGGCAGATTCAAAAGCACTTCACACGAAACTCACAGTTCACAGTGTCGCGCCACGCACTCACTCAGTAGCAGGAGCGACGGAACCATCAAGCCTCCTTAGTCGCCTCTTACGACATGCGTGGTAGGCTACAGTGTTGCTATTCTTTGCTTCCCTTATGGGCCCCGGCAACACACGGGAGAAATCTTATTGGAGATGTATCAAACCTCAAACATGTGTGAGGGGCTTATGCCATAAAGGCACGGACAATTCCTCTAACCAAATTCCTGCAGACTGGGCAATCTGTACATGAAACAAGGTGTCCACAAGGAAGGAAAACCACTGCTACTTTCTTGTCCATGCAAATTTTGCAAACTGTCTGCTGACGAAGCTGGTTGTTCTGTTCTTTCAGCCCATTCAAACCATTATTAACTATCAACGCAAGGCGACCTGCTTACACATCGCCAACAGCTAAAGCAAAAGCTAATGGTCGACATTTGGTGCAGGAGAGCCTGGCGTATGATACCACAACATCTAGCTTAAGAATGGAGGTGGAGGCGGTCAGTGCAGCTGGGTGGAGAACACGATACATACACACATCGTGATAGTAACTGATTCAGAAAGCATGCTGAGGAGGGTGAGAATAGGCAGGCTTCGTGCAGAGTGGCTTGCTTCGCTTCGGAGGTCACGGGTGGCAAGCATCACCTGGATCTTTTCTCCGGGGCATGACGGTATGCTGGGGAATGAACAGGCGGATAGATTGGCTGGCTCGGCAAAACTTGGTGGAGTATTGATGCATGACAGGCAGACGTGGTTGCGAACTTGCGGGAGCACGTGTACACCTCGGAGGAGCAAATGGATCACCATAGTCTGGTAAGAATGAGTCAGCGAGGTGTGACGAGGGGATCTGGCCGACGCTCGACGCTCAGAAGAAAGGCTAGACGGACATATAATCAGATTGCTACTGGAACTATTGGTGTTGGAACTCTTCGCTGGGTGCTGAGGATGGGGACGGAGCGCTTATGGGAATGCCCCGAATGCTGTGATGTCTGTTCCAAATCAATCGATCAATCAATCGCCAACAGCTGATTCCGAACTTGATGTGTGGGATTGTGTAACGGGTTCTCTGCTCATTCGCCACAGAGGCCCGCTTATTTCTCAATCACATCTGGTTAATTGATCGATCTGAGCTGGGTCAATTCTGTCTGACAATCAATGAAGCATTCGCAACTATCTGAGTGTATTTTGTCTTCGTCAGATGTCTGGGGCAGACTTTTCTAACCATGACAAACTCACATCTCACTGTCACTGACTGCTCAAGAAAGATAATGGTGCTTATATTATTTCATATTCGTTTCACAATTGTTGCATTTGTGTGCCACCGGCTTCGGGCGGAGGAGCGAAACTGGGAGTGTACAAGTCTTACCCTAACGCGAAGTGGTTACGTCGCCTGCTTCTCACTCCGAAGGTTGTGGGTTCGATTCCGAGCTACCTCGTTCGGTTTACGGGTGCATTTTTATCGGAGACTTCTGGGGGTTGTCGCTGGAGCTAAGGAGTTCATGCTCTGTGCGACGCTTTTGGTAGGCCGCCCTGCGGAAAGTGACCGAGCCATATGGGATAAAACCCAATGCAATGAAATTGATCCTCTAGGCTTTAAAACGTTAGCTGCATATCCGTTACAGGACGTCGCAGCCAGCCGCATAATTTTGTGTTTTGGCTGCTTTAGATTTCTTGGGAAGTTTACGTTCAGTTTTACACCCCCCCCCCCCCCCCCCCCCCCCCATGTTTCAAACCATGCCAACCCGTCCGACTTCTATTAGGTCTCAAAAACTTCCCGAAACCTTTCTGTCCTTACTGTATTGTGTGTTCCTGCAGCAAGCTATTTCCGGCCACACAGATGTGCATCACGTGAATGCACGGCAGCGGTTAGGATGTTTACCAACCACCGCCAAGGACAACGCCGTTTTCATAATTACCCGCCCCCCCCTCCCTCCCCCACCCCCGCCCCGCTCATACGTTTGCATCATTTCTATATTTATACTGTGGTTTTCCCTCAAATCAATTTGTGGGTTTCCAAGAAAAGATTGTTTACCCCGTTAGTCTAGTGTTACGTTGACTGGTATTCTGAGCCTTGTCCTCATTTATGAAAATAAAACTTGATTGTCATATTTGCTTCCTCTAATTTACGTTCGCTCATTTTGAATTATAGCGACGTTCACAAACGTGTTATTACTACTATCAGTCGCTAATATTAGTGTGTGCACTGGATTGATTTTGAGTGGAGGTTTTTTTTTTTCGCACAACCTTTACAGGACATCGATGTCAGCATCAGCATCTTTCAGCTGATTGTTGATTTCTTGGCAAGTAGTTTGCCATTGATTTCTGAGCGACCGGCTCACACACCCCGTAAGTTACCATAACCGCTACCGATTCTCGCGCAGGTTAGGTTCCTCACGTGGATATATGGAATTACGGAGAAAGACGTTAAATCTAGGCCAGGGAGACTGACGCCTAGAGGTTATAGTCTGTCCAGAAATGATTGCCGTCATTCACGATCAATTATTTTGAAAACTGTTGCATCGTTATGAAATTGTTCATGTCGTCTTATATTTAGCCCACCCAAGGAATATGTCTTTCATAGGTCCAAAAGCAACTTAAATCATGGAAAGCGGCGACATATCATTGATGTTTTGGTGAAAAACTAGTGATTTTTCGCTAACAAACTTGTTTTACAGTAATGAATGTCCCGCCAATTCAGATGACGACACAAGGCGTATCCGGATTCGTATGGGAGTGGGTGCAATGTCTACTCTGCTGAGACGGAACATGATTACTTGTTTTGCACGACGAATATAGCTGTGAATGTCTCTGTAGTGGGCTTCCTTCATAACGGTCAAGATTGTGACATGTATGTCATCATCCCTCAGTCTTTTCCAGCAGACAGCTTCACGCGCTATGAAAACTTAGGACGGGAGAATTAACGAAACGAAATTTCTTTTTTTTGAAGGCAATTGATTGGCCGCGCCCCGGAAACACAGGCTTAATCTAGACAAAGGCTTGGTAGACAAAGCGGTCTGGTCAATCGCCATGTTTCTCCAACGTTAGCGGGTGACCCATTGTTAATGGGTTAATTAAAAGCCCACTTATTCTCTGCGTTTTAGGTGAGCATTATATTATATACAACATATCATGTTATGTATTAGGATAAATGCTTTGTGGCAACTAATATCATGATTGAAGTTGTGTGTGTGAAAATTAGGAGAATCGCTTTCATTGAAATGTTGGTTTACGTCACACAGCCTGGACATGGCCATGTTGTCCAGTCAGCCTTCATAAAGCTTACATTATAATCTTGCTATGAGTCATTCTTCTGAGATGATTTTGTAAACTTACTTTATTCCTAAATGCTTAATTTTCACAACTGGTCTCTGTGTTTTAAAGTGTTTTTTTTCCTGAGTGCTTATTTTGTATTTCTGCTCTTATGATGGAGAAATATTACTATCTCACATTTGTGTACAACTTTAATATAGGTTGTTAGATAGAGAGAGAGATATATATTCTCGCTTGACTTTTTCATGCACTTAGGAGTTAATCTTTTGTTTACCTGGTTGTAAATACACAGAGATTGTCTTGTAGTCCTTTTTCATAAATGATGTTATGGGATTTTCATGTGGTATGATATACATAATCTCAAGTGTATGGGGAAAGGATTCCCATGATTTCTCTTTTATGAGTATTTTGAGATGTTGGGTAATACCCACTAGAGAGTTCATACCATGTTTAGTAAAAGACTAACAAGGTTTTCTGTTATTCATCATATGTATATTCTATTCATGATGTTACTGTTGGAGTAGATCTTTTAACTCTCCACCCCCCCCCCCCCATTGGGGACAAACACATGATGATGATGATGATGATGATGATGATGATATGATGATGATGATGATGATGCAGAGGAGATGACTGATTGGTAGCTAGCCTTTTTGCCATTTGTCAGTGGTAGTCACATAATGCTGTTTGTAACTATGGAAAGGAGATTTATGAATTGTGTACATGAGGACATTGTCTCAGGAACTTTTTCCATGATGTGACAGCGGTACTATCAAAAGATGTTTGCATATTTAGGAGGTGAAGAAAACCTCCCAGGAAGCCCCAGTATCAGTCCAGAAGAGATGTACCTATTGAGTAGATACCTTACTCACTTTTGGAGTGGGTCAAAACTCTACAGTAGGCGACAAGTGCTAGGGAACTAGCTACACTTTTTTTTTTCTTCCCTTTTGTTCCCTCTAATTTTAATTATGATACATTGGTATCAGAATGTATGGTTTATTATGATCCATTGTTATCAGAATGTATATTTTATATATGATAACTGATATCAGAATATCTAATTTTAATTATGATACATTGGTATCAGAATGTATGGTTTATTATGATCCATTGTTATCAGAATGTATGTTTTATTATGATACATTGTTATAAGAATGTATATTTTATTATGATACACTTATCAATGTTTGGGTTGTATTACTAATCTATATCGACCCCGTTTTTCTTCCCACTCCTAAACATAGGCCTTTTCCCCTTTTTTGAAGGGGTTTGGGGGGGGGAAAAAATTTTTTTTGGGCACTGTCCCCAAACCAAACTTGGCAAAAAAATTTTTTTGGAATTTATAGGGTTCCAAAATTGTTTTGGGGTTTAGAGGCAGGAAACCTTT
>JACEFZ010019907.1:0-39496 GCA_014155875.1 Cepaea nemoralis
AAGGGGTGCCGGTGCCTCCAGCTTTTTAAGTGTACCTTCTCCTGCATTATCACACTCGACAGACGGTGCAGAGAGCAGAACCCTGCCGCTGTCAATGCAGAGGTTAACGCGCTCAATCTATGATCACTCAGATAGCCCCGAAGTGCTCATCTATACAGATGGATCTGTTGTAAAGCAGCAGAGAAGTGCGTGGGCATTTACAGCCCGTTCAGCGGGCCGAACCGTTCAAGAATCCAGTGGTGCCCACTCTATGACCACGAGCAGCATGACGATGGAGGTGATGGCAGTTACACAGGCTTTCATATGGCTGGAATCACAGCATTATACCAACGTGTGTGTACTAAGTGATTCAATGAGCATGATTTCAGAAGGTCGAAGCTGGATCTGTACGTAGACAGTGGACTGAGTCGCTGCGGAAGTCTGTTGTCCGCAAAGTCACCTTCATCTTCGTCCCGGGACATGCGGGAGTCGAGGGAAATGAACGAGCTGATAAATTGGCTGGCTCTGCACCCCCTGTAGATGGCCAGCCCATGGATCGTGCCGATGTCATTAACGCCCTTAAAGATATGGCGAGAATAGAGGATTTTGACGCCAGTGATTCCACATCGCTTTCCAGGATGAAAGACCTGGGAGTAAGAATCGGCACAGCCAGACGCGAGAAGTACATCGGGAAAACAAAGCGCCTCGTCAACCAACACAGAACTGGCACTATTAGCCACCGGACGCTGATGCATATGCTGGGGGGAGGATCTGAGCACCTATGGACATGTCCGGAGTGCAACGAAGATACCCCAACTGATAACTGATAACTGATAACTACTTGGACCACCACCATAATTACCACAATCATTATTGCATTAATTGTTTTACTGTTATTACTGTATGGGAGTTTGATAGCATACGGCAAACACTCTTGCCTGTCGGCTTCCATTTGGTCTGTTTTTGAATCAATTAAGCTTCGCATGAATGATTCTGTCATCCTGTTACTGTTCTCTTCTGTGCACGCACTATTAATGAATGTATGTAATTGATTATTACCTGCTTTAGCCGAGAGCTGTTGCGGTGGATGGTTATTTTTGTGTTAACGACGATTTCTTTCTGAGTTCGTGTGCACTGTCGTTATCTTGTTATATTGTGCGATGCAGTGATCTAGTATCTACTGTACAACAATAAACATGTTATTTTGTGTGGTAGGTATGCACATACTTAATGAAATGGTGATAATTGATCCCAAAGGTTATCAGTTTCGAAAGGTTTATTGACAAACGTTGACTAAATAAAGTCATGGTTATTTTATCTAAAAATATTTCGTATCTTTCCCTTCTGTTGTGTCTCCATATTGTTGAGGCAGTGGGTCTTGCGTGGTCCATTAGACTCAATGGTTGTGCTGACGGTAGCACAGCTACTGGTAGGGCTTCCCATGCCGGACAGGTCAAGGGAGAGGAACCAGACGAAGAGAGACCTTATGCCTTATAGGTAGACTGGGGACAGTCTAAGGTTAAGGAAACAGAAAAACAGCTAGTGGAAGTCGGATGAACTGAGTTACAGGCTTGACGAAACAGTAAAACTCAATTCACCAAAATTACGATTTTACTGGGGCCGTTCAGAAAGTAATGCACCACATCATTATTCTCAGCTAATAATGAAGATAGGAGCATGCAATTTTGCACACTTCAAACATTCTATATGCCAATTGTGTACACTAAATTACAACCCAACCGGCAAAATAATATGGCTGTCCTAAACCGTTGAAATGGAGCGTGTTAGCAACTTGGTTTATAAACAACTAATTGTGATAGCAATTTCTCGGAGCACTGAAGGAAACTGTTGTGAACATTCACAAGCGTCTATTAAACTGTATGAAGGTTTTGCAGTCGAAAGAAGTAAAGTCAGTCGCTGAGTTTAGAGAATCTAAGAATCAGGATGTGGAGGTATAGGAGCTGCTTGATCGTCTACGCTGTGGACGTCCTGCCACAGCCACCAACGCAAAACTGTTTAAATTCGAAGGGCATTATACTTACTGATAGGCGAATAACTACTCGACACTTGGCATCACAGACAGCTGTCAATCAGCAATGGTAGTGCAAATGCAGCTGTTAAAACTCTCTGATTGTCTAAAGTTTGTGCAGTTCCTCGATGTCTCACAAATGATCACTGTTTGCCAAGGAATGGAATATCTTCTAAATTGTTGGAACGTTTCAATGCTGATGGGGAGAACTTTTTGGATAAGATCGTTACGGGTAACGAAACCCGGGCACACCATTTTGAACCTGAGACAGAAAGACGGTAAATGAAGCGGCACCATCCACAATCACCATGAAGAAAAAAATTCTTTAGCTGGAAAGGTCAAGATCACTGTCTTTTGGGACATTGAAGGTGTGATTCTTGTGGATGTTATGCCAAGAGAAGATGCAATCAATTCGCAAGCTTACATTAAGACACTGAAATAAACTCAATCAACATTTTCGCAGAGTTCGGCCGCACGAGAATCCAAGAGACCTGCTTCTCCTTAACGACAATGCGCGCCCTCACACAATTCTCGCAACACGGGTAGCAATCATCAAATTTGGTTGGAATGTACTACCCAATCCACCCTATAGTCCCGATTTGACACCCTCTGAATTTCATTTATTGATCCACTTAAATATGCCTGCTCTCTTGGGACAAGGTTTGAAGTTGATGAAGGAGTGATTCATGCAGCGAAGAAATGACTACATGATAGAGACAATAAATCTGGCATGGGCAAGGCATACGTACACTTGTTTCGCGCTGACATAAAGCAGTACAAGATAATAGGGATTATGTTGAATAGTTCCAATGTTTACATGACATATCCATGGATATTGTGTATACATTTCATCCTTTTTGAATAAACAGCTCCTGGGATAAGCGATGTTAGTTAGTTAGCTAGCCGCATTTTCAACTTCACAGCAACGGGTCATCCCCATTATGCTCCGTTCCTGTGCCAGTGAATATCACACAAAACGCTCTCCACTGCCCAATGTGAAAAGTGGAAAAGATAGGAGTCTCGACAAACAACTGCCCGCACAGATAACTGTGCATAATGCCGCTACCAGAATGTCACCACAATAGTCCCCCACGAAACACAGTTCATCTCTGATGGAATCAGCAGTCATTTTCCCATCTGGATGTTTCCTAGATGTTCACCCACACAGTCTAGACACCTCTAGATGTCTGTTCCGTTTTCAGATGTTTAACAATTCCGTCGCCAGAATGCCAACAGAAATGTCCTCCACAAAACCACACAGCCCATCTTCGATGGAAGCTGCAGCCATTTTCCCATCCGGGTGTTTTCCTAGATGTTCACCTACACATTCTAGATATTTCTAGATTTTGTTTGTTCCGTTTCTAGATGTTTCCTCGGGCAGATGTAAAAACATGTCACCGTACATGATGATAATGCCGTCGCCAGAATGCCCCTCCACGAAAATACAGTTCATCGTCGACGGTGGTGGCAGTCAACCAGAAGCCCAGCAGCCACGCATTTCTGCATAAGTCAAAAACCGGTAAACTCTGGGACATAGCACATAGCCAGCTGCCATCGCTCCGAACATGCAGTCACGTTCCAAAAGCCTTCGGGCAGATTCAAAAGCATGTAACACGAAACTCACAGCTCACAGTGTCGCGCCATGCATTCACTCAGTAGCAGGGCGACGGAACCATCAAGCCTCCTTAGTCACCTCTTACGACATGCATGGTAGGCAACAGTGTTACTATTCTTGGCTTCCCTTATGGGCCCCAGCAACACACGGGAGTGGGATAAACGATATGGTGCATTACTTTCTGAACGAGCATCGCATCTTTAAAGTTTCAAATACAAGAGCGTTTTAAATAAACATGCGCTATTGTGATTCCCGTTTGCTTCACAAACTTCGTTAGCCGCTACACGCTGCGGGATTTGCTGAGGAGGGGATCCGAGCACTTATGGACTGAATGGTCCGATGTGCAACGAGGATGATCTGTCGACTAACTAACTAACTAACTAACTTCTTTTATCTAAAAATAGAAAGGTGTCAAAAGTCAAGATGATCGAATTCATTGCACTGAGTTTCATCCCACATTACTTGGTCTCTTTCCGCAAGGCGTCCTGCCGAAAAAGTCGTACAAAACACGAACTCCGCAGTTGTAACCTTCTTCTAACATTTCACTTCCACCATCTGACCATCTTGTTATGCATTATTCTCCAGTCCTCACATCCATGCTTTTATCCTCCCAGGACCTTTCAATCTTCATTTGAAATATTAAAAAGTCGCTTAAAAGTCAACAGGGTCGACTTCATTGCACCGGGTTTTATCTCATACAGCTCAGTCTCTTTCCGCAGCACAGAAAGCGTCGCACAAAGCAATAACTCCGTAGCTCCAGCGAGACCCTCAGGAGTCTCCGAAAAACTGCACTCGTGAACCGAAGGACGCGTCCCGGAATCGAACCCACAACCTTCGGAGCCCGACTCACATGTTTAAAAAAAAAAATCTGAAATATATTAAACAACAAACCAATCCCCTTTACAATAAATCTAGTATCTAGTACGACACAACAACCTCTGCCTCTCCATCTTGCTATCTGCACTATATACCACTACCATATAGCATGGGACGGTAATCAGAGGATCTGTTTATAGAAAGAAAGAAATACCTACAGTCACAGACTAACTAGTGGGGTCACTGCCAAGGAGGAAAGCAATGACAAAGTACATTCTTTACAAATGCCGGGAACATCCTGATTCGTTAGCTCACACTCAGGTGATCGTGCGAGATGGCCAACCATGCACGCCCACACTTATCAGGCATGGCACATGATTCTGATACAGGACGCAAACATTTCTCAATATTACAAATGACATAGTTACACTGGGGATTCCCACGCATAATGTATCGGGGCCAAGGTTGTTATCTGGACGTATTCAAAACAAACAAGCTGTCGGGTTTGTTTACGTTTAAGTATAGTGTTGCGTCCACCATAGACTATTTACATTGTGGCGTGTCCATCATAGGCTGTTAATTTCGTGTTGTGTCCATACATAGGCTGTTTATTTCGTGTTGTGTCTATCAAAGGCTGTTTTGCTGTTTGGGTAGGTACAAAATTGAATAGCTTTTTTTTAAACAGACAGACAGACAGACAGACAGAGGCAGACAGACAGACCTATAGGCAACGATGTGATATAGCGCAGTAGCAGATCAACGGGAACCAAATCAATTTGAACGAAAATGATCTTAGCAATGGTGATACTCAACGTTAATAAACTTTATTGATAGTACTCAGTCGCACAAGCTAATCCATGACTGTTCCCATGTTAATGGGAGGGACAGTCAAAATATATAATAATAATAATAAATTCTTATTTGCAAATATTCCGACTTAGCTGCCGAGCTGGCTACCATTCTAGTATTTAAATAAATAAATGACGCATCAGTATTTCTCTGTTCATCGCGCTATGCGTATGTTCCTTTCCTATCTCTGACCATTGAACTTACTTGACTTGGCATGTGACGGGTTCCGTGATTCCCAGTTGACATTCAACAGGCAACTCTGACGCCATCCGTTTTCTCATGTTTTCTGCTTGAAATGTCCTTCTGTCAATCGTCCTCTTTACTGCCGATTGTGCCCTTGTTTCTTCCTTTTGCAATAGTATCAAATGTCCTGCCCATATCTGCTTTCATTCGACTATCGATGTAAATCACTTGGCGTTATCAATGTGTGCGTCCTTCTCCATTGATGTTGTCCAACTTCACTGCCTATGGTAACAGTAGTCCCTGTGACGTCATATAGTAACATTTGTATTCATGCGCCTCTCGGTGACTATCTTTATTTGTCTACCACAATTTTTATATCCGATGTTAAATAATTGACTCATGCCTCCGACGCTACATGGCACGGCGAAGAGAGCAAAAAGTCAAGTATCATCTAGGTATTCATATATGTGGATATGTAGGAATATTTAGACAGTTTTTTTTAAATATACAATAGCTAGTAAGACAGGTAAGTAGGTTTGCACTCATTGCTTGCCACTTGTATGTATAGTATCTTATGAATGTAACAACGTTTCCACTTAAATCTTGCGTGTCATTTTGTAACTGTAACATTTTATAGGCTGACCGAGTGGCTAGAACGTTGTGATCTCCTTCATGAGAAACTGGTTCTAATCCTCGGTGTGGAATTTATTTTCCTGTCGGGGGAAAAAATAAAATCCGAATCTACACAGTTCGCGGTAACTGCACTAGCCAGGCGGCCTTAATTCCTCAGGCTCAATATCCCCCTGTCCTACACCAAAAGGTGCTAGTGCTATAGGCAGTAGACGAAAAAAAAATGTTTGCATATTCTTTACAGGACATCGCTGTCAACATCAGCATCTTTCAGCTGATTGTTGATTTCTTGGCAAGGTTACGCTCAGTAGTTTGCCATTGCTTTCTGAGCGACTGGCTCACATACCCCGTAAGTTACCGACGCGATTAGAACCGCTACCGATTCTCACCGTCGTCACGCTACTCACGAGCATATACGGGATTACGGAGAAAGTCGCTAATTGCCATACATCGACTTTGTATCGCCTAGGCCAGGGAGACCGGCGGCAGTAGACGACAGTTTTTAAAAAAAAGTGTAATTACAATCGAAATACCCGCACATTGGGGTTTCCCTTGCGCGCTCAGTCCTCCGATGCAGCATCCATCTCAACGTATCTCTACTCAATGTTTCCGTGAGGAGTTTGGTTGTAATGTCTCTTCTAGGGTCCTCGAAGACAACAAGGCGGCGTTGGCCTGCCTTCACCTCAGTTCGTGTAATGTGTTGTCATATTACTGAAAGTGTTAATACATTTTCTGTATAAGCAAAAACACAATTAGATTCAAAGAGACAATGCAGCTAGCACATGTAAAAACACAATCATTGAAAGGGCTAACTATGACGATAATTTTGAGAATTACACGAAAGACACTGACGTCAAAAAGTCATCACTCAGAAGCCACAGAATAACGACCGAGCATTCAGGCACGGGAAAGTACAGAGATAACACCTAGAAATTGACACCGACAAAGCAAGCTTACAAGTCTACACTGGTCTTTTCAACAAACAAGCAAGTAGAAGCAAGGTCGGTGAAACAACTGAGTATAGCACACACACCACACGCAGACCACATCGGATTATCAGTCAAACACAGACTGTTAGGGAGTGAGAGAGAGAGAGAGAGAGAGAGAGAGAGAGAGAGAGAGAGAGAGAGAGAGAGAGAGAGAGAGAGAGAGAGAGAGAGAGAGAGAGAGTTAATCACCATACAAATGGTCTTTAGTTGTTTGTGCGCCTCTGAAACGTAAGTAAATGAGTCTCTGCTGGCAGGCTGGGAGATATGTCGCTGGTTGTGTACCTCAAGGAATAAAATACGTCGTGTTCGTTGCATCTGCGAGTTGGTGTTCGGTACCTTCAGAGTGTCGGTACGGCAAGATTGTTTGCGAGTAGAATCGAAAGAATCTCCATCCTCTATACATCTATCATTATCATATTTTATCACATATATTTGTCATATATATTAACGATTTACCTTTGCATCTTTCATCGTCTTGCGATCTATTTGCAGACGAATGTACAGTGTATACAAACGCTGAAAGCTGTAATTTGCTCGAGTCGTCTTTGCAACAAGAATTAAATAATGTAGTGAGATGGGGCTAAGCGAATCGTATGCAAAGTAACATCACTAAAACAAACAGAAAATGTGCTATTAACAACCAGACAAAGACTTCATACTCTAAATTCACACAGATCACTTCAACTTCACATCGATAACATGCCAGTAGAAAGTGTAATTGAGCACAACATACTAGGCCTCATCATTGATAGACACCTAACCTTTAATTCGCACGTTCAAGCGCTCATTAAACAAACAGCGAAAAAAGTCTACCAACTCGCCAAAATTAAAAAATTTCCTTGATGAGGACACAAGGAAAATATTCTATACTTCTCACATACAGACACATTTTGACTACTGCTCTACAATCTGGGACGGTAGTTCCAATTCAAGCACCACACGACTTTACTCACTCCAGAAACGGGCAATGGGTTTAATTTATAGCCAACATTTAACTGAAAATCATAGCCTGCATAAACGCCTTCAGTTACTACTACTCCGAAAACGCCTGCTTTTCAATAAGGCCAAACTAATTCACAAAATCCTACATTGGAATGCCCCAAATTACCTTTGGCCATTGTTTAAATATAATGCTAGACACAGTAAACGATTAAATATATTACACAATCGAAGCCTAGGATAGACTTATACAAAGCTAGCATAACGTACTCAGCAGCTCAGCTGTGGACCAATCTTCCACAAGAAATCAAAGACATCACCAATCCCTATACATATAATCACAATTTTTCCTATGTGAATGTAACATTCACAATTGATGAATGAAAGATGAGTGATTGGAAGGGCCGAATGTAAGACACCTCCAATTTGCCCAATTTGCTACCCTTTGAAAATAAAGAAAGAAAATTAATAAACATTTTCTGTGGCTCAAGCAGGGAAGCAGCCGAATACCAATGTACATTTTGAATGCCTATGTATTTAGTGTGTCATGAGTAAATCCACGAAGCACAATGAGTAAGCTTTACTATAACTCAATATCAAGTGACAAAATGAACGTTGCGGTTTCTATGTTCATCAGCATACACATAATAAACATTCACTGAAAAAACTTCGCAAAGTATACGCACAATTTACTTTAAAACAAAACGTGTCCGGAAGCAGTGTCCTATGTTTGTGATGTGTCAGGGCCGTTGTCACGGGAAAACTGCAGTTTAGTGATTCCTTGATAACTTACATATAAAACTACAATGTAGGAGGAGGGTTAACAATCGTGTACTTCAGTCTGAGAGGAGGATAAAGGAAAGATCATTGACCGACGGATATAAAAATAGGATACAGGTGTTCGCAGAGGTCATTGCCTGACGATCTGATCGGACGGACACGGGAAACGGGAAGATCGCGTTGGGGAAAAATGAACGGAGAAAGGCGATCAACGGGTTCGGGCGCTTTGAAGTATTAGCGTAAGGGGAACCCAGGGAAACGAGCAACTAGCCACTACGTGATTTCACCGCCTTTTGATGTACAGGATACGTCAAGAGACGAGTGTTGAGGTATGAACATCAAACAATAACGGAAGAACGGGAGGCCCACTATAAATAGTAGAAACTGGGTTTTCTGTTTTAGTATGTGTTCCCAAACTGGGCAGAAATCTCTATGCCTCCTGTAGGTGGAAAGAAATACACATCCCTGATTGTTGAACGAAGATGGGATATTAGTGTGTTATTCGCTAGTGTATTTCAATTCAGGGAGTCCGATAGAGTATATAAGGTATTATAATATTAGAGTAATATTAGCATAGGGAAATAGATGTTGGTGCATAGCGTTTACCATTGCTTTCTATTAGTGAATAGTTTAGATTTTGGTGAATTCATATGTCTTATGTTAGTGTTTACTTCGGAAGCCTTTTCATTACGGCTGGAGAAGGGCACTTACATAAGTAGTATTAAGTGGCAGAATCATATCACTTGATTTACTATACATCTCACAGGTTCCAATTCTCATCCTGACATATCAGAGAAGATAGACACATACGTCTTGTGTACAGAAAAAGCTTTGTTGATAAACTCAAGGCATTTCATTTGGGGGGGGGGGGGGAGAGAGCAAATACCTCAATAAACCAAGGAAGAACATAGAGAGGGTCAAATAGGGAGACGAAATAAAATATAGCCTTAAATGAACTTTGAAAAAGAAGCAAAGGATATCCAGATAACCAAAGTAACAATGAAAAAGGAAGATAATCTTGCGGAAAGCAAAGCCAAATAAAACTACATACGTTTACACTGTAGACTCATAGTGAAGAAACAATAGACAAGTCAGAACATTGCTAGTCGATAGAGACAATATGCTGGACTGTGGTGATGTGGTTTTTTTCCGGTGTTGGATTATTAACTTTGTGAAGCAGACTCTGGCGAAGTCATAGACTTACTGGAATATTATTACTTTACGGTGATCCAGTGGAACAGTTTTTTTTCGTTTCAATAACGGATTTACCTCCGGACTCAAGCATACGGAACATTCAGGGTGAGACCTGTCCTGTTATATGTTTGCTGTCATGTGATTTGGCCGTGAAACTGGGCGAGAGGTGATACAGAGACTAGACATTCTGAGTTCATTCCTGCACCCACAATAGAATACACTACCAACTACACCTACACAGTCCATACATACACCAGACATAGTTTTTATTAATAAATATTTTATTAATTGTTGAAGGAAACTGTTGTCGGAGTATGTGATGGAAGGAAGAATAGAGAGAGAGAAAGGAATAAATATATGGAAGGGGAGACAGAAGGGAGGAGTGTAGACAGAAGTCAGTCAAGAATCCCAAAGAAGAAGAAGTAATAAGGTGTGCTTGTTCATTCCACGTTCCTCCCGGGACGACAAGCTTCATTAAATGGTGGAGCATAGCGGATTAGCAGCCAATGCTTAGTGGTACCATCCCTAGCGAGGTACCTGGATATAGGTACATTAAAAGGTAACTGCATAGCAGGGTACATGCATATTGATACCTACATATTGGGATATACCTGTAAGTATAGATAATGATGACTTTTAATGGAAGCCGGTCCAGGGGATATATGGTGCCAGTACTTTAATGTTGTGGACCGTACAGTGAGAAAGATCCAGACAGGATAATTGTGGATAGGTGTTCAAACACAGTACTTAACTGTTCACACTTTCACACGTCTACATAAGTCTTTATTCTATATCTTCTCGTGAGGTTGTGAGAGTAGTTGTGGGGTACTGTGTGATGTCATATATAACATAAAGATATTAACATATATATATTTAAGTGAGGTAAGTAGTACGTACTTACTGCCTTAGGGTCTCTTTATCAAACCTGCGGACTTATCTTCTTTTAATATGGCCACTCCTAAACTAAGCACAGCAGAACTTAGGGCCAACGGGGAAGAAATAGGGTTATCTGGTTCGGCCCTAACGGATTACGTACAGGAGAGAGAGAGGGAAATTCGTCAAGCAGAACGAGAAGATCGAAAAGCCCAGATGGAAGCAGAAGAGGCCAACAAGATACGGGAACATGAATACCGCATGCGAGAGCTAGAACTCAAGACACAAACTAAGGGTGAAATAGATGCAGCAGAAGGAAGTTCATCTTCACCTGGGGCAACCCACATGATTGGACATGGTTACCATGCCATGAAGTTTCCCTTGGCGGTCTTTGAGGAAAGTAAAGAGAAGATATACCAATTTTTTGATCGGTTCGAGGCCATGGCAGTCGCTATGGGACTGGATAGAAGCCGATGGGCTCTTAAATTATCCCAGGCATTACGTGGTTCGGGGTACGAGGTCTACACACGCCTACCACCAGGACATGAAAATCATTACGAAGCCGCTTTGATGAAGCATTATGAAGTCACAGCACAAACGTATCGGAAGAAGTTTAGATCGTCTAGACGAGAGCCGGGAGAGCTATTCGCCGCATACAGTCTGAGGCTGAAATCATATCTCCAGAAATGGATGGACTTGGCAGAGTTCAAGCGGGACTATGACAGTTTGGAAGAGCTCATGGTGGTCGACCAGATGCGACAGCAAATGTCAGAACCACTGAAGACATTTTTAGGAGAACAAGGGGCGGAACGGCTGGACGTTGTGAATAAGCTAGCGGAAAGATTCGTAGAAGTCCATGGGGAAGCTAAAGAAACCAATATACCCACCACCAAAGGTCAGGAGAAACAAGAGAAAAAGAAACCTAAGAACTGGGAAGGAGAAAAAGTGGAACCTTATATAAAGCACACAGAGGAGAGTTCAGAGAAGGTGAAGGAAGGAAACCAGAACACCTCGAATTCTCCAGCTAAACGACCGTGGTCCGAGAAGTGGTGTTCAATCTGCAAGGATGCCCTCTCATAACACAAAGGACTGCAGATCGAAACCGAAAAGTTCTACTTCGCAGGCATGCCAAGTGATTCCTACGACGGTGATCACAGACTAAGGCTGAGGTCGGCGAAGGAGCTAGGAACAAAAGGACACACGGAAACCTTGGAAGGGAAAATGGTGCACACACTGCCGGTCGAAAACACATAATACTGTGGACTGCAGATGCAAGGCAGAAGACGCCAATTGCATAACCAACCTCGAGGAATCAAAAGAGGAAGGCAAGGAAACGGTCAAGGAGATGGAAGACACTCCGGACCAAGAGAGGCCACCTGTGGTCGAACTGATTGAAGTCAATGGCCAGCAGGTTGTTTGTCTCTACGATACCGGTTTGGATGGGGAAGCGGTGGTGGACGCCAGCTTGGTAAGCCCAGACCAACTTACAGGGGAGACCATAGAGATACAGCCGGCAATGAGGAGTGCTGTTACCATGACGCTGCCAATCGCCAAGGTGGAGATTAAATCCAGGTACGTCACGGGCATTATTCCGGCTGCTGTATTATCTGACTCCTTATTTCCCATGATCATTGGCACGAAATATGTCTTTTTGGGGAAGCCCAAACAGCCAGCCCACCAGGGAACAGTAGCCAGCGGATCTCAAGGGAAGGAAAAAGAGGCAGAGACACTATGCAACAACTCGGTGCTAGGGGAATTGCATACTGCCCAGATGAAGGACACTACGTTGCGTCCTTGCTACAGGAAGCTGCAAAGAAGTGCTGAGCCACCAAAACGGGGACAGTACTTTCTGAAGAATCGACTACTCTATCGGAGAGCTGGGAGGGGAGACAACCTACATGAGCAGTGGGTGGTTCCAGAGACCCACCGTCCTCCCATTCTTCAAAGTGGACACATCATAGCCGATAATCGACATATGGGTGTAAAAGAGACGTTGCAGCAAATTTCCGGCCATTACTGCTGGCCAGGAATGACCGGTGATGTACGCCGGTGGGTTAAGTCTTGTTCAGAGTGCCAGAAAGCACCACCCAACAAGCGGACTAAGAGGAAAATAGCTCTTAAGGTGGAAGACCCAGTGGAAGTGTGGGGTCCAGCAGAGACCAATATACTCCAAGTAGGATGGAAAGGACCTTATCCTGTGGAAAGGGTTGTGTCCAAGAATACCTATGGAATCCGGATCGGGGGAGAAAGGAAAAATCTCCCTAGGCATCTCATTCGGAAATATGAGGAGAGATCTGAGAGTAAAGCTTCGCACCTTATGGGGACGGCAGTCATTGGGAAAAAGGTTACAAGTCCAGACGAAGACCAGAGATCGCCAGTACTACCTAGGAGGGCATATGGGAAAGTACGTGATAGGTCAGATTTACCCAACGAGGGGAGGAGGGAAATCACACGTCAGGGAAAGGACAAGAGGGAAACCTTCACTAGTAACCAAGTTCAGAAGGGGTGGGTAACGTCGGGAAAGACGCGGGATACCCAGGACTCCAACCGAAGATTGGCTGACCAGATCCAATATCGCCCAAGATGGTCCTGGAAGCACAAGTCCGGGAGGTTTGGGAAAGACGACTCGGTCCAACGAGGACGAGGTGGAATATCCCCAGAGGCAAAGCCGGGGGAAACCAAGAGAATATGGAAACAGTGTTATAGTAAGGATGGGACGATCAGTCTGTATTGTGAGCCATCGCTTACTCCAGTCGAAAGGAGGTCGACTGAACGTACCTGGGCGATGTGCCAACACTAATGGTGATCATGAGTAGCATGGTAGGCTGTCCATGAGGTTGCCTACTGGATGAGGTGCTGATCCTTGTGAGAATCCAGACATATCATCAACACTTAATGTTCATAGCTACTTCACAGAAGCTCAACGCAAGATTGATGAGATGGTAGTTGGTACTACAGCCGTACAACTTCACAGTGGAATACATCCCTGGTAAGGAGAATGTAGGAGCGGATTTCCTATCTAGACATCCAACTCCAGAGGAAGAGGAATAGGTTGGAGGATCATAGGAATCAAAACTACAGTGATGAAGAGTCGACGCGGTCAACTCTCTTAAGAAGTCATAGACTTACTGGAATATTATTACTTTACGGTGATCCAGTGGAACAGTTTTTTTTCGTTTCAATAACGGATTTACCTCCGGACTCAAGCATACGGAACATCCAGGGTGAGACCTGTCCTGTTATATGTTTGCTGTCATGTGATTTGGCCGTGAAACTGGGCGAGAGGTGATACAGAGACTAGACATTCTGAATTAATTCCTGCACCCACAATAGAATACACTACCAACTACACCTACACAGTCCATACATACACCAGACATAGTTTTTATTAATAAATATTTTATTATTGTTGAAGGAAACTGTTGTCGGAGTATGTGATGGAGGAAGAATAGAGAGAGAGAAAGGAATAGATATATGGAAGGGAAGACAGAAGGGAGGAGTGTAGACAGAAGTCAGTCAAGAATCCCAAAGAAGAAGAAGTAATAAGGTGTGCTTGTTCATTCCACGTTCCTCCCGGGACGACAAGCTACAGCCGTCACGTTTTGCAAGCCGGAATGCACGGGGGAATACGTGGACTGTCTTTCCTTCATTTAGTGAGACGACGAACGATGGAGCTGAACCGTCGCCGGACCGCGTTCATGACATTATCAGCGCAGCTCTCTATCACTACGCTAACGCGTCCACTACAGGAGTTACTTCCTCTTCTGCCATTTATTTCCCATTGATTAATAAACCAATACAGAACTGGTGTCGTGAGCCGCTACACGATGCGGGATTTACTGAGGAGGGGATACCGAGCACTTATGGACTGAATGTTTCGATGTGCAATGAGGATGATCTATCGACTAACTAACCAACCAACCAACCAACCAACCAACCAACCAACCAACCAACCAACCAGCCAGCCAGCCAGCTAGCCAACCAACCAACCAACCAACCAACCAACCAAGCAAGCAAGCAAGCAACTAACCAACCAACCAACCAGCCAGCCAGACAGCCAGCTAGCTAGCTATCTCCCATTGAGGAATAAGTCCTGAACCAAGCCACTACAAGCCGTCCTTTCTTTTGCTATCTCCTGCAGTTCCCTCCATGTCCGCTCAGTTAATCAGTATTATTCATCTCTGTCTGTAATTCTCTTCTCCTTGTGTTATCAGGTCTCCGGTTATTTCGTTTGCCTTGCGGGTTCCAGACATGGCAGTGTCTAGTTGTACTGTCCCCATGTTTCCTCATTGTATGTCCTATGTTTCCTCATTGTATGTCCTATGTTTCCTCATTGTATGTCCTATGTTTCCTCATTGTATGTCCTATGTTTCCTCATTGTATGTCCTATGTTTCCTCAGTGTATGTCCTATGTTTCCTCATTGTATGTCCTATGTTTCCTCATTGTATGTCCTATGTTTCCTCAGTGTATGTCCTATGTTTCCTCATTATATGTCCTATGTTTCCTCATTGTATGTCCTATGTTTCCTCATTGTATGTCCTGGGTTTCCTCATTGTATGTCCTATGTTTCCTCATTGTATGTCCTATGTTTCCTCATTGTATGTCCTATGTTTCCTCATTGTATGTCCTATGTTTCCTCATTGTATGTCCTATGTTTCCTCATTGTATGTCCTATGTTTCCTCATTGTATGTCCTATGTTTCCTCAGTGTATGTCCTATGTTTCCTCAGTGTATGTCCTATGTTTCCTCATTGTATGTCCTATCCAGCGCACCGTCAATTCCACATCTCTTGGTTCAATGTAAATTACTTAGCTGATAATTTTAAAAAAAGAAAAGAAAAATAAAAGCAACGGCTGCAGCAGGATATAACAATATGAAATACAAACAGTTAGATGAAGATTTATAAAATCGAAATGTCGTCTGTCGTGTCCTGGAAAACTTATTTTTATTGTATTATTTTATTGTAACATATTTTTTATTTTCTCTTATTTTGGGGGATTGTCACTGGGAGATTTTTACTCTATGATGTATGATCATGCTTAAGGAGTCCGTTGTAAGGTATGTACACTGTGTCCGTGTTTATTATGTCTCATCTTCTCGCAGGAGTTACATTATACCTAACTGTTTGTATTTCATATGCTTAGCTGATGTTAATACTTCATATGTACTGCTGTGTGCTCCGTCTAGACGGTGTGTATGCATTTCCTATAACCTACTTTCATTCTTTGGTTATAGAAAACACGGGAGACATGAGAGGCACAAACATACCACTTGGACTGCATAGACCGATTATCCATGCGTGTCCGAAAAAGGGCTTTCATGTGAATGCTCGCAATAACCTCAACCGATGCAACTATCCTCTAGGACTAAATCCACAACAGTTGCAAGTTCGCAGAGACAACCTTCATTTTTCGGAATCGACCACTATAGGAGCTGCACCACTATATCTCCTAGTGATGCCTAGAAATGATCTGACTGCACACCAGCAGGCAACGTGGAGTCCTGAAAATGACGTTTCTGAGTCAGTTTCATTGCATCGGGGTGACTTTGATGATCTACCAGGCCCCATACGGGTAAGCTTGAAACGATATATTTACACTAATGATCTCTTCTTCGTCTTCATCTTCTTCTTCTCCTTCTGTCCTTTCTCCCCCACTAGAGCATGGGCCATGAAAACATCCACGCCAACTTTTTCTATCTCTTCCAGCTGGCACAATGTCTTCTCTCTATTATTCTCTTCTGTTGTCCTTTATCCTCCCACCCCGTGCAAACTTTTGAGCAAAATGTCTCAACCAACTTACGTCATGCAGTCCTATGTTTTGCCAACTCCTGCAGCTCGCACTATATCCTTTGTAAATTATTTATGTTTGTTTCTAATTCTATTATCCCCCGTGTTTCAAGTCTTCCAATTTTTCTTTTGCCCCGTGATATTCATTGGAAGTATTTTCTAGTTATCCAATTTCAGGTTTCACCAAAGTGTTCTATCCATCAGTCAGCTTCTTTCCCCTACCTCTTAATTCGCTGTAATCTGTCTAGCTCTCTCTCTCTCTCTCTCTCTCTCTCTCTCTCTCTCTCTCTCTCTCTCTCTCTCTCTCTCTCTCTCTCTCTCTCTCTCTCTCTCTCTCTCACAAAGTTCAATATTAGTGATTCTCTCATGCCATTGTTGTCATGGTTTGCATGACTAAGTGTCAATAAAGAATCGACATAACTACTTCAAATTTGTCAAGAAAAGTTGCAGGTGTGAACAGGAAGAGTACGAGCTGACACTCCATGAGGAAATGTTATCTGAACTACCAGAAAAGAACGGAACCAGGCCAAGGACGATTGCATTCTTTTGATCAGCAGGGACATGTAGTCGGTTTAGGCCTCATCAAGGCATGACAGACTAAACAAGCATGTGTACATGCTTCTCCTGAACGACTCTCCACTAAGCTCATGCAATCAGTGGCAACAAGCTGCACATCATGTTCTTCAGAATTCCTCCCTGTACATCCAAGTAATCCAAAAGCATTGTGTGGATTAGCTTTCGCTATTACTAGTGTCCCTCGTCATCAGGTGAACCCACTACAACTTCTGAGGTACTCTAATTTACGTCCCTAAATCAAGGACGATAAGTTAACATTTCAATACAGTTGTCCGTTGTAGGGGTTGAACACGCTACCTCAGCATCAGAACACCGGAAGTTTAAAAGCGAGCGCTTTATCATTCGCCCATATTGACCTCCCATATGTGTGTCCCTCGCTTGGCGTCTCTCTTTTTCTTCAGAATCAGCCCGAAATAGTTAAGTACTTCACATCTCACTTCTTTCCGTATTACATTTTATTTTACGATACATGTTATTATACATATACTTTAGAGGGCGTTGCAATCACCCCCATAATGTGTTATCTGTTTGTGATTTATTAGGGAATTTTACTTTCAGTAGATTGCCATTGCTTTCTGAACGGTCGCCGTTTCATACCATAGACATTAACATAAAGCGAACTACTTCTAAATCACCCGGGACTGATGTCTTGGTGTGTCTGGTAATAGTAGAACTGTGTATTACTAACCCCTAAGCTATAGATTGTAAACACTTTTTTATTGTACGCGTTTAAATAATACTCAGATGCACTTACGTTTAAAATTCCGGTGCGCTAATGGCGGGGTATTGAGTTTATTCCTTATATGGTCACTTAGACTTTAACGTTGACTTCTTGTTCAGAAAGCAATGGCAAACTATCGAACGGTAAATTGCTTAGTAAATAAACCCGGGGTTGATCGCCATGTCCCGCAAAGAACATGCTGCATTTTGTTACTTTATTGTAGTTAGTTTACAAGTAGTGTCACGCCTGTCCTTGTCTGTTATTGTTTTTGGTTTTTGATTGCTGATGAAGACTTGTCGCCGCAGCGTCTTCCCTTTTTGTGTGACTGTTTTCTTGCAAATTCCAATGTGTAGGTTATCTGTTTTTCCAATTACTTTTGTCATTATTACAGCTTTACTTCAGTTAACTCAATTTCCCTTATAGTGTGTAAAGTCTCACTACACATTGTATGTAGAACAGTTGTTTCCAAGCGGAAAACATACTCTCCTACAAACAGCTGTTCTACATGCAAAGTGTAGTGAGACTTTACCAACACCCTGTATTTCCAAATAAGATTGAATGTCAGAATATGAACCATTCTACTAGTCCAGTGGTTCTCAATCTGTGGGGGGGGGGGGGGGGGGGATTTTAGGGTTTCCAGAGGGGAATTAAGATTATTTCAAGATTGCCTTAAAACAAGAACCGATTACTTGATATTGTTTTTCCCTTCATACTTTACGATTCTGTACGTCTCACTCTTCTGAAATTCATTTTATAACGTAAGCAGATCCGCAAATCACGTTTTATGTAGATGTCTAGACTTGTCTTAGTATGTGCCATTAATTTTAGCTTCCATTATTACGTATACTGTGTAGGGGCAAGGGGGGTGGGGATTTTTAGGGAGGAAATACGAAAAGGGGGGGGGGGGGAAATGACGTTCTAAAAATATGGTGAAGGAGCTCACAGGCCGAAAAAGGTTGAGAACCACTGTACTAGTCACTGTTTTAACACACACACATTTATTGTATCAGTGACTAGTACAAATAATTGATATATTCCACATACAATCCAGCGTGGGACTCAGCGCTCAGACAGTACTGGTTGCGACGTGGATTTGTCTCTAAGGGAGGTAAGAACTTTCATACAATTGTATTTTGCAGGTTGTCTTTCGTGTATCTACTTTAATCGTTAATACGATGCGATAACAGCTAATAATAACATTGCAATAATAGCAACAGCTGCAGGAGGTTTGGAAACAGACAGCCGTTTGCTGGTTTTCGTAATGGCATGAGTGGCGGTTGTTCAGGAAAATATGGCAAACTACTGAACGTAAACTTGCCAGGAAATCGGAAACATCCAAAAAAAAAAAAAAAGAAAGCTGGGGCTGGCTTCGATGTCCTGTAAAGGATATACGACTAACTTTTGTAAAAATGTTAATACGTTAATCAATAATCAATAAACTCGTAAATTGAAAATTGAAGTCTATTATGGCCAAAACGGAGATTCGAACCTGACGCCCCAAAGGAGATAAAAGAACAACAGTGTTTCGAGATTAAGTACACGTGTTTCTTAGTGTGTCTAATCCGTATGTCACGAGTTCCTTGGCATGTCTCGTTTTCCGCGTGTCACGTGTTCCTTGATGTGTCTAGTTCTCCGTGTGTCACGTGTTCCTTGGAGTGCATTGTCGTCCGTGTGTCACATGTTTATTGATGTGGTTAGTTGTCCGTGTTTCTAGGTACAAATGTTCCTTGGCGTGTCTAATTGGCCGCGCGTCGAAGTACTTTAATTCCTTCAGAAAAGCACTGCCGTTATATGGAAACGGCAAGTTCGAAACCGAATGTGGCTTGTATAATCTTCAATCTTTATATTATATGGCATGCCCTTGATTTCTATTTCTTCTCCCTACTTCTACGGCCAAAAAAAAAAAAAAAAATGTTTCTTGCATATCCATCCCAGGACGTTGCAGTGAGCCCTAACATTTACTGACTGTGATATCCTAGGCAATTTTACTTCCAGTATTTTGGCATTGCTTGCTGATGTAGCCGACTCTCATACCATTGAAGTCGACGTAAAGCGACGTGCTCCCTAATCGTCTAAGGCTGATTTTGAACTACCCCCAACTTGGTATATCGGGCAATTCTGAAACTGCGTTCACCAACCCCCAGCCACAGACACATATATTAGCTAAATAGCTTTTGGATATTTGAACGTAGTTGTGTCAGTGTCCGTTTCTTGTTTGTGTGCTGGCGAGTGCTTTAGCCACAACGTCAATGTTGACGCCTGTAATTGTGTTCTAGTAATTAGTGCCGGTCTCCCTGGCCATGAGGTTAACGACGTTGTTCGTAATCCCATATATCAACGTGGGGAAAAGAGCTGAGCGAGATTGGGCAGCGGATCGCGCCGCTCTGGTAACTTACGGGGGTATGTGAGCCGGTCGTTCAGAAAGCAATGGCAAACTACTGAACGTAAAACTTGCCTAGTACATTAACAGCAGCTGAAAATGCTGGTGTTGACTGCAACGTCCTGTAAGGGATATGCAACATTAAAAAAAAATTAGCTTGACCAGGGCGTTTAACAAGCAGTTAGAAAGTCGAATAGAGGACCTGGAGATGTGGATATACAGAAGAATATGTCGTATTTCTTGGAAACAAAACCAATTAAATACAGAGGTTCTAGAAAAACTGGGAATGAAAAGAGAGTTGATTAAATAAATTTAAAAAAAAACAAACACAGAGCAAGTGATATATTTTGGCCACGTTAAAAGACATAACACTCTTATAAAAAAAAACCCATACTGGAGGGTGGGGTTGGTGGCAAGCGAGCAAGAGGTAGACAATGATACAAGTGGGAAGGTAACATCAAGAGATGAACGAACAACAATCTGACAGAATGTACAGCCAGGGCGAGAGACAGACAGTGTTAAAGATATATTGCAGCCAACCTTCATTGTGGAGACGGCACCTAATTGATTGAACTAGTAAAGCTTATAAATTCCACTTCGCGTGTTTGTTGATTTACTCATTGTTCCATAAGACACGACCAGACGGTCGGATGTCTGGGTCTGCACCCCTGGGTGCATGCTGAGGCAGATGTGGTCGGATGACTGGGTCTTTATCGCTGGGTGGGGTATGGCTGCATGCTGAGGCAGATGTGGTCGGATGACTGGGTCTTTATCGCTGGGTGGGGTATTGGTGCATGATAAGACAGATGTGGTCGGATGACTGGGTCTGTACCGCTGGGTGGGGTATTGGTGCATGATAAGACAGATGTGGTCGGATGACTGGGTCTGCGCCGCTGGGTGGGGTATTGGTGCATGATAAGACAGATGTGGTCGGATGACTGGGTCTACACCGCTGGGTGGGGTATTGGTGCATGATAAGACAGATGTGGTCGGATGACTGGGTCTGAACACCTGGCTGGGGTATTGGTGCATGATAAGACAGATGTGGTCGGATGACTGGGTCTGAACCCCTGGGTGGGCTATTGGTGCATGATAAGACAGATGTGGTCGGATGACTGGGTCCACATTGCTGGGTGGGCTATTGGTGCATGATAAGACAGATGTGGTCGGATGACTGGGTCTGAACACCTGGCTGGGGTATTGGTGCATGATAAGACAGATGTGGTCGGATGACTGGGTCTGAACCCCTGGCTGGGGTATTGGTGCATGATAAGACAGATGTGGTCGGATGACCGGGTCTGTACCGCTGGGTGGGGTATTGGTGCATGATAAGACAGATGTGGTCGGATGACCGGGTCTGTACCAATGGGTGGGGTATTGGTGCATGATAAGACAGATGTGGTCGGATGACTGGGTCTGTACCAATGGGTGGGCTATTGGTGCATGATAAGACAGATGTGGTCGGATGTCTGGGTCTACATCGCTGGGTGGGGTATTGGTGCATGATAAGACAGATGTGGTCGGATGACCGGGTCTGTACCGCTGGGTGGGGTATTGGTGCATGATAAGACAGATGTGGTCGGATGACTGGGTCTGAACCCCTGGGTGGGGTATTGGTGCATGATAAGACAGATGTGGTCGGATGTCTGGGTCTGTACCGCTGGGTGGGCTATTGGTGCATGATAAGACAGATGTGGTCGGATGACTGGGTCTGAACCCCTGGCTGGGGTATTGGTGCATGATAAGACAGATGTGGTCGGATGTCTGGGTCTGTACCGCTGGGTGGGCTATTGGTGCATGATAAGACAGATGTGGTCGGATGTCTGGGTCTGTACCGCTGGGTGGGCTATTGGTGCATGATAAGACAGATGTGGTCGGATGTTTGGGTCTACATCGCTGGGTGGGGTATTGCTGCATGATAAGACAGATGTGGTCGGATGTCTGGGTCTGCACCGCTGGGTGGGGTATTGCTGCATGATAAGGCAGATGTGGTCGGATGACCGGGTCTGTACCAATGGGTGGGCTATTGGTGCATGATAAGACAGATGTGGTCGGATGACTGGGTCTGAACCCCTGGCTGGGGTATTGGTGCATGATAAGATAGATGTGGTCGGATGACTGGGTCTGAACCCCTGGGTGGGCTATTGGTGCATGATAAGACAGATGTGGTCGGATGTTTGGGTCTGCACCGCTGGGTGGGGTATTGCTGCATGATAAGACAGATGTGGTCGGATGACTGGGTCTACATCGCTGGGTGGGCTATTGGTGCATGATAAGACAGATGTGGTCGGATGACTGGGTCCACATTGCTGGGTGGGGTATTGGTGCATGATAAGACAGATGTGGTCGGATGACTGGGTCCACATTGCTGGGTGGGGTATTGGTGCATGATAAGACAGATGTGGTCGGATGACTGGGTCCACATTGCTGGGTGGGGTATTGGTGCATGATAAGACAGATGTGGTCGGATGTTTGGGTCTGCACCGCTGGGTGGGGTATTGCTGCATGATAAGACAGATGTGGTCGGATGACTGGGTCTACATCGCTGGGTGGGCTATTGGTGCATGATAAGACAGATGTGGTCGGATGACTGGGTCCACATTGCTGGGTGGGGTATTGGTGCATGATAAGACAGATGTGGTCGGATGACTGGGTCCACATTGCTGGGTGGGCTATTGGTGCATGATAAGACAGATGTGGTCGGATGACTGGGTCCACATTGCTGGGTGGGGTATTGGTGCATGATAAGACAGATGTGGTCGGATGACTGGGTCCACATTGCTGGGTGGGGTATTGGTGCATGATAAGACAGATGTGGTCGGATGACTGGGGTCCACATTGCTGGGTGGGGTATTGGTGCATGATAAGACAGATGTGGTTCGGATGACTGGGTCCACATTGCTGGGTGGGTATTGGTGCATGATAAGACAGATGTGGTCGGATGACTGGGTCCACATTGCTGGGTGGGGTATTGGTGCATGATAAGACAGATGTGGTCGGGGCTCGTTGGGATCTTGTGTACAGTGTATAAGAACAAATAGATCACCAGGACATAATGGTGTTGCAGGGAGTGTCCAGGGGATCTGGTCGACATTCAGGACGCCGAGGAAAGATAAGATGGACACGTGATCGGACTGATACTGATACTATTAAAATTGGGACTCTTCGCTGGCAGATGCAGATGAGGATGGAGCACGTATGGGAATGCCACAAGTGCTGTGATGTCGATTCTTGATCAACTCAACTCTTGTTCCTTAAAGAAACGCTGTCGTTGTTTTTACGCGACAGATTCGAAACACGACTGTGGCCACAACAGCCTTCAATTTTAATACGACGGTAAATTAATGAATAAGTCACAAATGGCTGTAGAAAAATAACTAAATCTGATAACAACTTGATATCAGTTTATTTTAATACTTACATTGTCCCTTTATTTCTCAATATAATTTCCACCAACATTGATGCACTTATCCCATCGTTTTATCAGTCCTCCCAAACCGCCGCTTAGAATTGCGTGCTCTGTTTTCTAAACCACGTTTTAACTTCACATTCAACTTCGGCATCATTCACGAAATGTCTCCCGCCAAGGTAGGTTTTCAGTGTTTATGCTGACAAATGTTTATCCCGTAAAGCGGTGCATAGCTGGGTAGAAAACGTTACGAGGGCGAGTCAATAAGTAAATCACACAGTTTTGTAGGATGGCAGGTAAATGAAAACAAAGTACGCAATTCATTGTTGGTGGAAATTATGTTGAGAAATAAAGGGACAATGTATGTATAAAAATAAACTGGTTTCAAGTTGTTATCATATTTAGTTATTTTTCTACAGCCATTTGTGACTTACTAATTAACTTACCCTCGTATTGTCTAGTTCAGGGATCGACTACACCTTTTTAGTATTGTGGTAAAGTAATATTGCAAAGTGACTCGGTGTTGTGCCTAAGTTCACCATAGTCTAATACATATTGTGTCAAAAACTGACAGCACTGCATAATGTACCTTGCGGTGTAGGGGAGGGGGAAATTGGGTTGGGGGAAAGGGAGGGGGGGGGGGGGGGGTCTTGAGCCTTAGGAATTAAGACCGCCTCGCTAGGACAGTCTCCGGAAAGTGTGCAGGTTAAGGTTTTCTGCTTGTTTTTTTTTTTTGGTCCCCGCGACAGAAAAACAATTAATCACCTTACCGAGAATTCGAACAAGGGATTCTCGAATGGAAGCCCGAAGCTCTGGCCAATCGGTAAGAAACATCCATATTCATTTTTGTCTGAAATTCTTGAGAACGAGCATATTATAAAAGTGTTAGCCCTTCTTTGGTCATATTTAACTGCGTAGTATTATTCAATCACAACACCAACTTGCGTGCTAAGATCAGCGGACTACACTGGCATGAACATACAGCAGCCGACAGAACTTCAGAGTCGGCGGTGTCTGTGGTCGGGGGAGAGGGGAGGGATATGACGGACATAGAACTACGCCAGTTTCTGTCATTGTTGCTTCACACTCACTCAGGTTGCATCAGATCGTACATTCTTTCCCCGCATGTCTAACATCTTCCGCTTAACAGGGATGTTAAAAGCAGGAACAGCTTAAAAAGATTACAGATTTCTGTTTAATGAAACATTCAATTTTTACAAATGAAATCATGTATATCAAGTATTGTATTTGACTTCTCTCAGCGTGCCAGTGAAAATCTTGCCACGGGCCACTCTTGGCACGCGTGCCGTAGATTGCTGACGTCTGGTCTCGTGTGTCCTTTAGTCTCTACTTCTTTCTTCTATTTCTACGCACCACTGGCACTTTACTGTCTTGACAAACGATACTTTGTTACATTGTGCATAAAAAATGGCATAATAACTACAAGCCATAACGGGGACCAGGGATTTAGTTATATCTCTCCATAGCACAAAACCTGGGCTGAATTTCAAGACCATGTGTTGCCTATGCAGCATGATCCCTCTCTCAGCCTGTCTAGTTTATTCCAGAGGAAAGGTAACACCATTACATCTGGAATAAGACAAGCTGCAGAAGCTGTCGGATAAGCAATGCAGTTCTCTAGCTGTCTACCTGTCAGAGCTTCGATCCTAGACCAGTTGCCAACCAAGACCAAGGACGTGTTCTTCCATGCCTTGACATTTAGTCTTAGGTTGCATTTTCTCGCACAATGATAACTCCCAACTGCACACCTCCTGCAGATCATACTTCTATGAGTGACGATACATCATTCAAAAGTCAACATGAACAGCATTGAAATAAAGCAGCAATGAACTGTATGGTGCCGACATCTCCATAGAGCATATCCTTGAACAGTAACGGTATCGACGCACTGACATTTTTCTGTTCTGCACATGTTGAACACTCTAGCAATACATGTTTTGGCGGTCATTTAACCAGATCCACAGCTATATACATCAATTGTCTGTTTAATGAAATATTCAAGGTTTACAAATGAAATCATTTATATCATGTATTGTATTTGACTTCACTCGGCGTGCCAGTGACAATCTTGCTGTTGAGTCAAATCTGAGCTTGTTGAGTTCGGTGATCTCCTAATTTAAGTCGTTAAGCCGTCAACTTTACGCTCAGAAGATTTGTTTTTGGACTATGTCATTCATCCTCGAGCTTCAGTTTATTTCAGAGAACCCTAGGGGTTATCGCTGGAGCTGGGAAGTTCGTGCTCTGTACGAGGCTTTTGGCAGGGAGTTAGCTGCTCAGTGGAGATAGACTGACTCTATGTTGCATTGAAGTGGAACCTCTCGTCCTTAAACCCCTTTGAACAGCTAGTATCAAGGTCTGTTATGTCCTGTGTGGAGTCTGCTAATTGCTACTTGTTCACATCTGCGGAGCTGGTAGCATACACCCAGGGGAGTACTATAGCATCCTTGCCCAAAGTTGGATTGTAGTCATCCAGTTCTCCAGTTAGCTAGTTGCTTATCCTTTACAGGACGTAGCAGTCAACTCCAGCATGTTTAGGCTGTTTGTGATTCCTGGAATCAAGTTTTTAAGTTCAGTTGTTTGCCAATGCTTTCTGAACGACCGGCACTCATACTATTGTATGGAAACCAACGCAAGGCGGCCTGCTTCCAAATCGCCCACAGCTGTGTTTCAATCGCGGTATGCGGGATTACAAATTGCAACCGTAACCCCTTTGCCACATAGCTATTTAGAGACTTGTTAAGTTACGCCCCCTGAAAACGGTGATAACTGGGAAATGATTTCCTTATACATAAATATCATGTATATAGTCTAAGTTAGAATTTGGTACAAATCCACCTCCTCTGTGGTCGTGGGTGTCAATACTGTAGCTACCCGATGTTGTTGTGCACTGGTCGTCAATTGTGTCACTAGTGTATAGATCACTGCTTCTGGCGCTCAGCGGGCGAAATAAAACAAACTCGCCTGCTGATTTCCCGCGTAAACTGGGCAAGGAGGATGTTGACGGATGGGAGGAAGAGCTGACGCTGAGGTTAGAAGGAGGACGGGAGGTAAACAGGGGAAGATGTTGTTGAGCCGTGTTGTGGCGATGATGGTGATGGTGGTTACTGCTGTTGGCTTTGTGACGTGGCAGGAACGCTGCTCTGTGTTGTGGCGCGGTGTCGTCGTCCGTGCCGACCCCGCTGTCGATGGTGTGGGTGTAGGTGCTGGTGCCCGGGAGCTCAGGCTACTGAAGTCGTTGGGGTGGCCAGGGATGTGGATTTCCCTCCATTCACGAGGCTGTGAGATACAAGTTAACTTTGTCAATGCTGATGCCAAAAATACAATGAAATAGAAGAAACAAGATTAAATAAAGCAACACACAATTTGACGTACATGCACACAAACATATACAGTTCTTTATACGGCTAGACAAACACACTATTGTATAAAATGCTCACACGAACACGGCTGTATAAATGTGCACATAAACGCATAGTTGCATACAATACCCACACATAAATAAATGCAAAGAAAGCAGCAGTCAACTTTAACTTGTTGACCTCATAGAGTTTGTCCCGTAATGGAGCGGGTGTAGGCCAAAATAGTTTTCCCTGTACTGCATATGTTGGATACTTCTGCAACAAATGTTTAGCTGCCATTTTAACAGTTCCATAGTCACATTCATCAATATTTCCTATCTTAAGTTTATTCAACATGTGTGGCATCCTGTGCACCGTCTGCAGATTGTTACTTGTTCTCCGCTTTGGAGTTGGAATTATGCATCATCTTTCTGGTGGTCTGGATGCTCTGATTCTCACTTGGTTCTAAAATTGCTTCTTATATGTTGGCATCATCATAGGTTATGTTTATATCATACTGAGGTGGTCGTCCACCTTCCTTTGCCAATCTGTTGGACTCTTCATTTTCAGGGATGCTGCAATGCGGTGTCATCCTTTGTACTACAACCCTTTTGCACTACTGACATTTCATGTAGTGCTGCTCTTATTTTTGCATTGTTTCTGCTCTTCAGTATTGAAAGGACTTAGCATTTTTAAAGATACTTATTTTCTTCCCTTTGTGTTTCTCTGTCAACTGCATGTCTACTGCACTGTTCAAGTCCTCTCCCAGTGCTCTGCGTTTAAATATACTTGTGTATATTCTGGGTTACTACATAGGTCCTAGTCAGATATGACTGAGCTACCGTATAACAGTAGATTGTACTACCTGCTTCTGTTAGCACCGAATGTTGGGCGGCGCTCACCAAACCCGACATTCACATTGTGCTAACAGCTTCGGGCGGAGGAGCGCAATTGGGAGGGTACAAGCTTCACCCTAGTACGAGGAAATGTATCCTAAACACCAAATGTCATGGCAGAGCAGACCAGGCCCTAAGCCTTGGTCGGCAACTGGTCTAGTATCAAAGCTCCGACAGGCGGACATTGCTGTACAGATCCGACAGCTTCTGCAACTTGTCTTTTTCCAGGCGTATTGGTGTTACCTTTCCTCTGGAGTAAACTAAACAGACAGACAGACAGAGAGAGAGAGAGAGAGAGAGAGAGAGAGAGAGAGAGAGAGAGAGAGAGAGAGAGAGAGAGAGAGAGAGAGAGAGAGAGAGAGAGAGAGAGAGAGAGAGAAGAGAGAGAGAGAGAGAGATCATGCTGCATGGACAACACATGGTCTCTAATTTCACCCCAGGCTTTGTGCCATGGAGAGGTGTAACTCCAATTTACAAACTATCTATTAAGACGACAAGGAGTCTGTCAACCTTCGTGAGCAAACCACGCATGTTTGTTCTTGACATGACTCAATATTTGAGCAACTGACCTTGATGTCCAGTGTTGACTTAATACTGTTAATGTGTTGGAAAGCTTGTTGGAGCCGTAGACTAGGTTATTCTGTTGAGTTCCTTGTCATTCGTTTCTGCCTCCTCTGTATTGACCATGAAGTCTCGAGTTTTCGTGACATTTGGGTAAGTCTGTGTATTATAATGTTAAAAAAGAGTAAATAACTGAGTGATATTTGAGTAAGTCTGTATATTAGAGTGTTGACAGAGAAATCATAACTGGGTAGTTTTAAAGTAATGCTATTAATTAGAATGTTGAAGCAGGGTAAATAACTGAATGGCATTGGGTATGATGTTGTTTTGGCGTGTTGAAATATGTGGTGTTTGGGTAAGTCTGTGTATTGGAATGTTGTACTGGAAACAGAATAGACGAAGTGGCATTCAGGCGAGTATGTGTATTAGAGTGGTGAATCAGAAATAACTGAGAAGCATTTAAATCTTATATTAAAGTGGGTAAAAATAATAGATAACAGAGTGGCATTTCGGTAAGTGTGTGTAATAGAGTGTTGAAAGTGAAAACATAGCTGAGTAGTTTTTAAGTAATTCTGTTTATTCGAATGTTGACGCATAATAAACAAATGAGTGACATTTGGGTAAGTCGGTGTATCAAAGTGTTGAAACAGAATAAACAGCTAAGTGAAATTATCTACTTAATAGAATAATGCGCTACATAATGATTAGACAATAACTGTGAAGGTCGCCGTATGAGCACACCCGTCTCCAAGTGCACACCCGTCGTGGTGAAGGCCTTGGGTTTGAATCCTCATTGAGGCGGAGTTTTTGAAATTGACCTGGGAATCCAGGTCGACATAGTCTTAACATCGGTACCAGGAAATTCTAAGGCAGTAAAAGTGGCAGGCATGATACTAACTACATCATCCTTGGAGTGCCGATTAGTCTTTAGACTATGGGTCTAGAAACATGTGAGTGTAAAGGGGTCTTTTACAATCAGATATCAAAGGAGCCTGGGAGTCTCCGTGGCGAAGTGTTCAAGACATTTGACTCGGGCTTCGAAGGTTGTGGGTTCGATTTCGGGCCGCGTACATCGGTTCACGAGTGAAATTTTTCGGAGACTCCTGTGGGTCTTCGCGCTGCGGAAAGAGACCGAGCCATATGGGATATAACCCGGTGCAATGAAGTCGACCCGGTCGACATTTAAGCGACTTTCAGATATCAAAGGAAATGCCGACTCTATGACGAAGGGCGTTACGGGCACAGTTCGTAATCCCGCATACCCGCGTTCGAATAACAGCTGCGGGCGATTTGGCCGCAACCCGCCTTGCGTTGGTATCATAATAATGGTATGCGTGTCGGTCCTTCTGAAAGCAGTGGCAACCTACTGAACGTAAATTTGGTAAGAAATCACAAACAGCCAAAAAAAGACTGGTTGACTGCGACGTCCTGTAAAGGATAAGCAACTAACTTTTTAGCAAAGGAAGCCATGAGAGAGCAGTGGATAGCATGCGGGCCTGTCTGCCTGGATGGCATCTGGGTATATGGTGCCACCCCTATAGTTTGGTAGACCAGTCGGCACTCGACAAGTCATGTCACCAATATCACGTAGGCGACCTTTACTTTCCATGACATATCCTTGTATCCACTTAGTTTAGGTCGACCTGAGAGCCCATGTGGATTTTAAAATATCCAACTGGATGAATATTCGAACACATGACTATCGTACTTGTAGGAAAGCGCTCTGTTCATTGAACCATCGCGGCTCCCAGCGACATGTTAAATTCACTTTCAATCTAATCAGAACGGCAAATATAGTTTACACACCATATCTCTCATTAGGATAGGTGAAAAGGGGATTTAAAATGTTTTCAATTGCACCTGGTTTTATCCAATATGGCTCTGTCTCTTTCCGCATAGCAGTCTGCCGAAAGCGTCGCACAAAGCAAGAAATCCGTAGTTCCAGCAACGACCCCGAAAAGTTTACCAGAAGACTGCATGATCGTGATCCGAAAGACGAAGTCCTGAAATGAACCTGCGACCTTCGGAGTGCACGTTAGTTGGCTTAACCTCTTCGCCACGGAGACCCTGGACAGATTAAGTGAAAATAACAATTATCTGAGAAGTTCACCGACCTTATCTGAGCGTCCGCGAGCTAGTGGAGGAGCGGTGTACGCTCTGTAACTGCTGCCGACGTCATCACTGCTGTCCGTCATAGCTGACGACGGTGCTCGTGCCCTGGGGAGTCAGAAGTTCAAATTAGAATACTGGGCGGGTTATTTAATACTGCAGTAAAATGTAGTTTAGTTAGAACAGGATCAAACGTTTAAAGATTTAAGGGCCTTCATTGTACCGGATTTCTTCCTCTTCTTCTGCGTTCATCCGGAGTTTTTTCCCCGGACGTGATTGCGTTGTGCCTGTTTACAGCAGAGCTGCGTTTTTGCGCCGTTAGGCCGACACATCCGACTTCTGCGGGCATTTGTTGACCGGGTTAACCTTCCCGGGGGTTTCTTAGGACGTTAGACTCTCACTGTTGTGGTGTTATCCCCCATCCCAGTTGGCCCATTTAGAACAGCCAAAGACATCCTGGTCA
Organism: Cepaea nemoralis; assembly: GCA_014155875.1. NCBI lineage: Eukaryota > Metazoa > Mollusca > Gastropoda > Stylommatophora > Helicidae > Cepaea > Cepaea nemoralis. The sequence goes on from JACEFZ010019907.1 coordinate 31,140, forward strand.
GCCCTCAAAGGAAGGCAGGGGCAGACCATGGGCATTCTCCGCCATCCAAGAAGACTTCCATACTTGCAGAGCCATCACACAGCGCTCTGGTACTGGGCTCACCCAAGGAATCGTCACGTCCTGCACATGGATGCTTAGCCTCACTTCCGTATATTGGGCCTTCCGTTCACCATAGGCTTTTCTTCCGGAAACCAGAATAATGCAGTCTGCAGATGACATCCACACAGTGAGCTTTCGATTCGGACTTTCCATATAATGGATTTGCTATCCAAGCAATATTCCATTTCGTGCCACTGGGACACGTACCGGGTTTGATCCCACATGGCTCGTTCTCTTTCCACAAGGTGGCCTGCCGATAGCGTCGCACAGAGCATGAACTCCGTAGTACCAGCCACAACCTCCAGGATTCTCCGAGAAATATGCACTCGTGAACCGAATGATCGAGTCCGGAACTGAACTCCAAACCTTCGGAACACCAGGCTGGTGCTTAACCACTTCACTACGGAGACTCCATTGAAGGAGCATCATTTTAATGTAACACTTAAAAGCCCTGTGAGAGCTCATAATAGCCCAATGTGTCACATACCCAACGGCTAGACGTGCAAGGCAGTCCTCCAGCTCCCAGAACTGATCCCACAGACCTAGATATCTACAAGAGGCTGGACACTAGTTCTAGCCTCAAGGAGCCTGACGGGAAACTAAACTGTGGGGTCCTAACATGTGTCTGTTAAGGACAACAGAAGATTGATGTAGAAATGTGAGATTAGAAGTTTCGGGACGCGAAAGAAGCTAAACTATAAAAGGACGCAGGACAAGAGAAACCATGGGGCACAGAAGAAGTGATACCATGGGACACGGGAGAAGGGACAAGTTGAGTCGCGGAAGAAGAGAAACCATGGGAAACTGAAGAAAACGAAACATAAAATAGTGCGGGAAAAAAGAAACCATAGGGCGCGGAAGAAGAAACACTTTGGGACGCGGAAAAAGAGACACCATGGGATACGGAAGAAGAAAAAAAATCCATGGGAGGCGGGAGAAGAGAAATTAATGGACGTGGAATAAGCGATATAATGGATGGAGAAGAAGAGGCACCATAGGATGCGAAGAAGAGAAACTTTGGGTCACGGGAAAAGAGAAATCAGTGGAGGTGAAAGAAGAGACATTAAAGGGTGAGTACGAAGAGTCGCCATAAGACGCAAAAGATGAGAAATAATTTGACGTGGAAGAAGAAAAACCATTAGACGTAGAAGAAGAGAAACCATTAGATGCGGAAAAAGCGAAAGATGAGATCACATACACAATAAAAGAATTCAGCAGGCATTGCACGATTACGATTATGCCTTCTACACTATAGGATCACAGCACAAGTTGTGTTTAAATCTTTGTGGGGAAAAAAACAAACAACAACAGGTAGTCGCATAATAGTTACTACTGTTGGGGTGAGAAGTCTAATAGTAATACTCTAGCATATTCTAGCCACGACATTTGAGGTGGCCAATTCCTTTCCTCGTGTTTTCATAGTATAACCGTCTGCTGGATTAGTGGACGGGTATTTTAGAATTACTAGAATGGAGGACGAGCCATGTATTTGAATATATCTTGGATTTGTGGAATTTGAATACTTGCAATCACTCTCAGTGGTATTGTTAGGAAATATGGAGCAATTGTTGAACTTCTTCAAGTGCCGTACAATATATTAAGAGTTAACAATCTTGCCTTATCTTGCCCGCGTGCCCAATTCTTAACCCTTAGAAAATAAAGTTATGTTGTTATTGTTGTTGTTGTTGTTGTTGTTGTCTCTTCTCCTTTATCACCGGATGCAATGAATACTTTTAACACTTGCATTGAGACCTTACCTTATGGCTACTGTACTGGTAGGCAGGAGAGACATCATTCTTGTCTTTCGTCTCTAAAGTCTCCTGATTCTTGTCAAGGTATCGCAGCCGCTTCTCTTTGCCGCGTCTCTTGGCAAAACAGGCGACAGCGATGATGACCACGGTAACAAAAATAATTCCACACACCACGCCGATGGCTGTCACTGTAGTTGTATCAGACCTTTGTGAGGCTTTGAGTGCAGGATTCTGTTGAAAGTGAGTCAAAGGTTATTCTGTTACTTAAGATCAAGGTATTCTTATGAAACAAATAAAAATTGTAAATTGCTTAAAGAAATTAAATATATGCTGCAAGCCTTTTTCGGCACTGTGAGAAAAAGTCATAGAGAAGAGAAATAGAAACAGAAATGACAATATGGAGAGGGCATTGATGGATCTGCAAGGGATTGCTAAAGATAGAGGAGCCTGGAGTAAGTTGTTTGGGGGCATACACCCAACTGGTGATGGAGGGCAAAAGGAGAAGAAGCATTAGAACAAATAATCTTGAAAACGCGGTGACAAATGGCATAATTAATGGGGAACAAGCAAAGAGATAATTACCTGGATAACTTGACTACATGGCGCAACTGGGACAAGAATACAGACCTGAGTCAAGACTTGTGATCGTGTGAGATGTCGAAACTAGACCACCCACCCTTATAGCATGTCTTATTATGATGGTGATGTTGAAGATTGTGGTAAATGCGGCCGTAGGATTGTAAAATGGTCATTAGCTCCATACAAAGGCATTTCCTCAATCTGAGTTGGCAGTAATATATATTCAACACCTTCTGTCTGGAACATTGGTTGTACATTCTACAAGACTGTATCCCAGTCGCATGTGGATGTTGTCAGCCAATCGATATCTATGATCTCATATAGCTTTTTCACTTGGGCTATTCACTCCATGAAGGTTATCACTAGAATGTCTAATAAACAGGCAGACACCTACACACAACTGTTTGGAAGTCAACCGCGCTATTAGTTACAGTGACATTATCCTCCCCATCAATACTTAAACAACAAGAAAGAGGAACAAGAAGAAAAAGAAGAGAAGAGGAGGAGGAAAAAGAAGAAGAAGAACAGGAGGAGAAGGAGGAGGAGGAAGGAGGAGGAAAAATAATAATAATAATAATAATAATAATAATAATAATAATAATAATAATAATAATAAGAAGAAGAAGAAGAAGAAGAAGAAGTAGAGGAGGAGGAGGAAGAGGAGGAGAAGGAGGAGGAGGAAGAAGGAGGAAGAGAAGAAGAAGAAGAAGAAGAAGAAGAAGAAGAAGAAGAAGAAGAAGAAGAAGAAGAAGAAGAAGAAGAAGAAGAAGAAGAAGAAGAAGAAGAAGAGAAGAAGAGTCTAAATTAATTACATTAATGGGCCTAAAGTAAGCCACACATCTGTAAGAACCCGTTAGGAGACCCACACTTTCCTGTTTTCAGTAAACCTGATCAGACGGACATTTTGGGGACATTTCTTACCGTGACATGAACCAGGAGGTGTTTGGTCGTGTTCAACTGTTTGTGTCCTCTATCTGTTGCCGTGATCGTCAGGTTGTGGACGCCGACGTCATCAGAGTTCAAAGTTCGTGTGAGCGCGAATCTCTCCAGTGACGATATCCACAGTAAACTTTTGAGATGCATTTCCGGAATGGAGACGAAAGTACACCTCTGCGTTGTCTCCTTCGTCTGCGTCAAAAACCTGTTGATATAGATAATATAAAAAAGTAGTAGTAGTAACAATTCTATACAATAAACATATGACCCTTAAGGACAATAATCACTTTCAAACTAATATCCTTTGAGGGTGAATCCGTGGGCAACAGCAATTTGTGGCTGACTCAGGTTAGCAGGATTATTAATCTGAGCCAGAGATGGACCCTAATATACCTTCTCTTTGAGGTTGAACGGAGTAGGGAAAATGGTGTAAACTGGAACAATAGAGGCAGGGCTAGCTTGCTTTCAGTTGACATTTTGTACTCATACAGGCTTGAGATATGAAGATCAATCTGGGTAGAGGAAAGGGGGGGGGGGGGATGGTGGCAAAAGATTGTGGGTTAATTTTCGAACTTCGTTGGTCCGTTCACGAGTGCGTTGTTTTTCGGAGATTCCACAGGGTTTCTACCGAACCTACGGAGTTCGTGCTTTGTCTGACACATTGAACAGGCCGCTTTGCTGAAGAAAACCGAGCGATATGGGGATTAAAACCATTTGCGATTAAGAGGATTATTTCTCCTCTTCCGTTTAAACCTATGCATATATCTTACTCTCTAGTGATTTTTCTGTTACAAACACATGCATTCGCGCCACCACATTCAGCGCGCGCAGTGTTTGGTTTTGTGCAGATGTAAACCTGAATACAGCATTGTTACTTTCAGATAGAGCAGAGAAAGGACAGAACAAAGAATATTAGTAGCAGTAGAAACCACAGTAGTAGCAATTATATCAACAACAACAGCAGCAGCAGCAGCAGCAGCAGTAGTAGTAGTAGTAGTAGTAGTAGTAGTAGTAGTAGTAGTAGTAGTAGTAGTAGTAACAACAGCAGCAGCAGTATTAGTAGCAGCAGCAGTAGTAGTAGAAATAGTAGTAGTAGTAGTAGTAGTAGTAGTAGTAGTAGTAGTAGTGGCAGTAGTAGTAGTAGTAATAGTAGTAGTAGTAGTAGTAGTAGTAGTAGTAGTAGTAGTAGTAGTAGTAGTAGTAGTAACAGCAGCAGCAGTATTAGTAGCAGCAGCAGTAGTAGTAGTAGTAGTAGTAGTAGTAGTAGTAGTAGTAGTAGCAGCAGCAGTAGTAGTAGTAGTAGTAGTAGTAGTAGTAGCAGCAGCAGCAGCAGCAGCAGTAGTAGTAGTAGCAGCAGCAGCAGCAGCAGCAGCAGCAGCAGTAGTAGTAGCAGCAGCAGCAGCAGCAGCAGCAGCAGCAGTAGTAGTAGTAGTAGCAGCAGCAGCAGCAGCAGCAGTAGTAGCAGCAGCAGCAGCAGCAGCAGCAGTAGTAGTAGTAGTAGTAGTAGTAGCAGCAGCAGCAGCAGCAGTAGTAGTAGTAGTAGTAGTAGTAGTAGTAGTAGTAGTAGCAGCAGTAGCAGCAGTAGTAGAGATAGTACTAGTTGTAGTAGTTGTTATTGTTGCTGTTATTGCTGTAGAAGTGGATGATGTGGTGGTGGGGGAGAGGGTGGGGAGGGAAGAGGGAGAGGAGGAAGAAGAAGAGGAAGAAGAATCAGTGAAGAATAAGAAGAAACAATTAGCCGACCAGTATTTATACTACTGAGAAAGAAAAACAATACAATTGTGTTGTTATTCAGGACTTTAAAAAAAATGAAAAAGAAATAAATATTGTTGACATACCTGCAACCTAAACAAAGTCCTGTCAGCTTCCACAGGTAAAATCAAGGTAACACTGCTGTTACTTGCGCTTGGAAACAAGAACATAGGTGCGTTGTCATTTACGTCCATGACCTCAATCTGCACTTCCACCTGAGAACTCAATGGCGGACGTCCTTTGTCGGTAGCTTGAACAATCAAAGTGTAGGCCCCACACGCTTCTCTATCAAGAGCGGCCAATGTTACCAGAGTGCCGTTCTCAAGGATTTGAAATTTGTGGGATTGCTTGGAGGATTTCACCAAAGAATACTCAATCTCACCGCCTTCAGCCAGATCCAGGTCTAACGCGGATAGGGTCCCAACGAAAGTCTTTGCTGGTAGTCCTTCAGATAAGGAGAATCTATAACTAGCCTGAAGAAATCGTGGGGCCTCGTCGTTGATGTCCAAAACCGAAATGGTGACTGTTGCTGTACAGATGACAATGAAGGAGTTCCTCCATCGCGAGCTACGATCTCCACAATGTGTTTTTCCTGGTTCTCTCTGTCAAGCTGATTAGCGCAGACTAACATGTTGGAACCAGACAGGGATCTTGAAAAAGCCGTTAGAATCGTTAAGAAGGGTAAAATAAATCTTAGAGTTCACCCCGACGTCAGAATCCGAGGCGGTTAAAATCATGGCCACGTCATTAATGGCGTTGCCTTCATAGATAGATATTTGCTCGTTGGTCTTATCAAAAACTGGATGGTTGTCGTTGACGTCATCAACAATGACGTCAAAGGTAGTTGTGGTGTTGAGACGCGGAGTTCCTGAGTCTTCACAGAAGAGAGCTACTCTGTATTCCGGGCTTTGCTCGCGGTCTAAAGGCCCTGACAACTACCAGCATGTAATCATTGTCATTGAGGGCGTGTAGGTCAAAGAAGGCACTTTGACTGTAGCAGAGGACGATGCCGTTTGGGCCAGAATCTGGATCGAATACTGAAACATGGGCTACAAGAGAGTTCCGGTTTGCCGTTTCGGAGACGTGGACGTATTTGGAATCTTGATTTAAGGGATCGATTGTGAATAATGGGCGGGTTGTTCTCTGTGTCAATGACGTTTACTATCACTTCTGTCTGGTTGGCTCTTTGAGGCGATCCGTTGTCCACGGCTTCTACGATGATAGTGTAGCTTCCACTGGTCAAGGGTGCTCTGGCTGTTAGTTGACCTGTATGTTTGTCCACCTGAAACAAGCTCGGCTATTCTAGCTTCCTGTCGTGAGCTGAGCCTGTAGTCTAAGGCGGCATTAACACCGAGATCGTCATCCTCAGCAGAAACAGTCATGATTATAGATCCTTGGAGTGTGTTCTCCCCCATCTCCACATGATACTGACTCTTTGAAAACCTTGGTGTGTTGTCGTTGTCATCTATTACTTGTATCTTTATCACCAAAGACGAGCTATGAACAGGACTTCCTCCATCCTTGGCCACTAAAACCAAACTGTAACTATCCCTAATCTCCCGATCCAGTGCCTCATTCACGACCAAATTAACATTGGAGCTTCCATCTAACTGTTTAAAGAACTCAACAATAAACACACTGCTAGGTGGATCAAACATGTAGGACTGTATTGAGTTGTCAGACGATCTGTCCTCATCCACAGCACCAGGCAAGGCATACCTTTTACCTACAGTCACAGATTCTGGAATACTCAAGCTAAAACTACTCATGTTGAACTTTGGAGGGTTATCGTTGACATCCACAAGGTCCACGAAGATTGCATATTTCTTGACGTCTGTCTCAGATCTAGCTGCCACACGAAGCCTCAGGACACACTGCACCTCAAACCGGCAAAGCTGTTCACGATCAAGTTTATACTTGGTGTAGAGCCCGCTGTTCTTTTCATCCACGCGAAAGTGGCTACCGTCTCCCCAGTTCATGATGCTGTAATGTAACGTGTTGAACACATCTGGCGGTATCAGAGCGGCTAGGTTCAGATCTAGAGCAACGTTGCCAATGAATGTTCCGTCTGGTTCTTCCTCTCGAAAGCGGTATGTCTTTTCTTGAGCTAGCACGGTGAGTAGGGTCACATGTAGCACACACAAGGCTAAAACTATCACGGCCATGTTAATAGATGTACGTTGGTCAGTTATCTAGATCTGATGTTTAGAGAATTTAAGTTATTCTGTTGTCAATTGGGTCTACTTGCTTCTGACCGCTGCGTAGTTTGTTCGCTCGTACTACACGTTGGTCAGATGGCCCTAAGTGTTGACTTCTCGTTCAGGAAGCAATGGCAAACTGCTTAAAGTAAAATTTCCTAATAGATCACAAACAGCCAATAGGGGACTGGGATTGCTTGCAGCTTCATGCAAAGGACACACAATGTTTTGTCAGTATACGTGTATGATTCCAAATTATGACCGTTTTGACGAAAGGAAGTTGTAGACAAAACATCGAAATTGTACCACCCCGTTAGGTTAATTAACTATCCGTATTCTTTCACTTTTAGTCCAAAGTGTCTGTATGCTATCTAGTTTCACCTCCAAGTATCTTGCAGTTCTCGTATTTGAACGTTCCCTGGTTTTGTCCCCAACGTATCCGGATGGTATATTCTGGCGTCTGAAGTATATTGCTGATTTCTACTTGCTTGTCGCGGTATCTTGACAGTATTTTGTTTCCTCCCAGGTAGCTAGATGAAAACTCAGGGCTCAGGTATCTGGAATATAAAGAATTAAAGTAAAATTAAACGAAACAGTAAAGGAGTGTAAGATATTTCTTGTTTACCAAGCAGAACTACAAAATAATAAACATATAAATACGACCATTAACAGAAAGGAAGCTGAGGTAGCGCAGTGTCTGGCTTGTTTGCTTGCCATCCCAGAAGCGATATGTTTCGAATCCTCATCGAAGGATGTAAATTTTGAAACAAAAATAACATTAACCTCGGCTTAAAGGTCCACCCATCCTAAAACTAGACAACAAAAAATATCTTTGGAATTAAAGCCACCGGCATGCTATGACCATATCACCCTCGAATATTGAATGATGCATCAAACTATGCAAGACTCTCATGTCCTACAGCGCAAGGTCCTATAGGCAGTAAAAAGTTTATCTAACCAAAAATTAAATGGTATAGAATATTGTATACTGACCACATGACCCATTAAAATGAGTTAAAATCTATGTCTGTCTGAGGAAGAA
>JACEFZ010019908.1:0-40623 GCA_014155875.1 Cepaea nemoralis
GAAAAAGCTGAAAAATGCTGGTGTTGACTGCGTCGTCCTGTAAGGGATATGCAACTTAAAAAAAAAAAAAAAACTGGATAAATGGGAGATGTGATAGACAATTGGGAGGTGTTTTAGATCTATGGCAGATGTGATAGAGAGATTTGAGATGTGATAAGAGATGCGATGTGATGGAAAGATCAGGTGTGTGTGTGAGAGAGAGAGAGAGAGAGAGTGGAGATTTTATAGATAGATGGAAGATGTGATACACATATAATGTCTACACAGTTACAATCTTTCAGCTTTTTCATATGTCTGTGCCAACTTTGGGCTTAATATCAACTTGAAGAAGTCTGTAGTTATGTACCAGCCAGCTCCAGGGAATAATCACACAGTGTCGAATATCAAGGTGAATGGTCGTAGACTCGGGAGTCCCTGTGGCGAAGTGATCAAACCGTTTGACTCGAGCTCCGAAGGTTGTGGGTTCGATTCTGGCCGCGCCTTCGGTTCACGAGTTGAATTTTTCATCAGACTCCTGTGGGTCGTCGGTAGAACTACGGAGTTCGTGCTTGCGCGACGCTTTCCGCGCTGCGGAAAGAGATCGAGCCATATGGGATAAAACCCGGTGCAATGAACTGTCGACTTTTTTTTAAAATGGTCATAGACTAAGTGTTGTGGGCTAATTCACCTTACCTTGGCAGCACTATGTCACAAGCTGCCACAATTGATGAAGAAGTGAATGCAAGAATCTCCAAGGCCAGCGTGGCCTTTGGCAGACTGTACAAGAATGTATGGGACTAAAATAGAAAAGCCTGCAAACAAAGCTGAACGTCTACAAAGCAGTTGTGTTATCCACACTGCTATATGCTTGTGAAACCTGGACTGTTTATCAGCGACACGCTAGGAAATTAAACCACTTCCACACAGTCTGCATACGGAAGCTATTGAAGATTAAATGGCAAGACAAGATCCCAGACACTGAAGTTCTAGAAAGAGCGTCCATGCCCAGTATCCACACTCTACTAATGAAGAGTCAGATTCACTGGGCTGGTCACTTGACTCGCATGCCAGATCACAAATACCCAAAAGAATTTTTTTACGTCGAACTGCGTTGCGGTAAACGCTCCCAAGGCACCCAGAAGAAGCGCTTTAAAGACAATCTGAAAATCTCACTGAAAGCTTTTGGAATTCATCTTGACACCTGTGAGACTGCTGCCAAATACCGAAACTCGTGGAGTACACCATTACGCAAGGGTGCAGTCACCTGTGAAGCAACCAGGACTGAAAGAGCTGTGAAGAACAGACTGGACAGAAGAACCACTGCAGGTTTTCCTCCTCCTGGAACGACAAGCATTCTTTGTCCACCTTGTCAAAGAACATTTCGAGCGAAAATAAGCCTTATCAGCCATCTTAGAACTCACGGCTCTATACTTACTACCCCCACTGGATGAAATGAATGGTCATCATCATTTGTGATGGACAAACAACAAACAAGCAATAAGTGACCAAGGTATCCAGATATTTACTGTTGTACCTTTCCCTTGTTCTTTCCCCCCAATCTTGCCAGTTGTCAGCAACATATTTAATGAATGTGTCCAGAAAAGAAGTGTGCAAACGACACGTTATAAAATAAACTTCTTATGCAATTAGTCCTTGTTATTTGGGAGTTAGAAAATGGTTATTGCACGTTGCATAAAACTATTTAGAAAAAATGGCATTGAAAAATGGTTAATTAATAGAAACAAGCAAATAATTCATAGAAGCTTTGGGAATGTGCTTTACAGAAGATTGATTGATTGATTGATTGATTTAGGAATAGACATCACAGCATTCGGGGCATTCCCATAAGTGCTCCGTCCCCATCCTCAGCAGCCAGCGAAGAGTTCCAACACTAATAGTACCAGTAGCAATCTGATTATAAGTCCATCTCGCCTTTAATTTGAGCGTTGAGCGTCGGCCAGATCCCTTCGTCACTCCTCGTTGTCTCATTCTTGCCAGACCATGGTAATCCATTTGCTCCTCCGAGGTGTGCACGTGCTCCCACAAGGCCGCAACAACGTCTGCCTTGTCATGTATCAATACCCCACCAAGTTCTGCAGAGCCAGCTAATCTGTCCGCCTGTTCATTTCCCAGCACATCGGCATGCCCCGGAGAAAAGATCCATGCGATGCTTGTCACCCGTGACCTCCGAAGCGAAGCAAGCCACTCCGCACGAAGTCCTGCCCGTCCTCACCCTCGTCAGCATGCTTTCTGAGTCAGTTACAATCACGATGTGTGTGTGTGTTCGTATTCTCCATCCAGCGGAGAGCCGCAGTGACTGCCTCCACTTCCATTCTTAAGCTGGATGTTGTGGTATCATATGCCAGGTTCTCCTGCCCCAAACATCGACCATTAGCTTTGGCTATGAACCCCCAGCCACTTCTCTCACCTCTTGACACCGAACCATCTGTGTAGATAATCACATCACTCGAGTGAGCATTGTCCTGAATTAGTTGCTGGATTTCCACTTCCGTGGCCCCTGCTGGCCACGCCCTGCATCTCCCGGCTTAATGTGATTATAACTCTGCACAATTCTGACTGCTCCGCTGGCACTCTGACCCACTCCTCTCCACGCCTAATGTTCTCCAAGGGGGCACACCTGTCTGATCGTATCCTCCGCCTGAGCCATCCATGATTTCCCTCTTATCAGTCGCTGACCCTTAACTGCGTCCAGCGCCTCATGCAGTGGGTGGTCTGTGTCTGCAGCTACTCGAGGTATGCCTTCGCCTGCATCACCTTGAGCCTACCAGCAACAGTCGGCGGACCAAGGATGTAACGCATACACACTACTGGGTGTCTCTAGTGCATCCCAGAATGCTTTACAGAAGAATGCTTAATATATCTTGGACAGCCACAAATAGTAATCCAAACATTATGCAAGATGATAGGCCACAAAGACAATTTATCGCACATACCAGAAAGTGATAGTCTTCAATTTAAAAACATTATGAAATGTATACAAACTAAAAATATTGCGACAACTAGAAATATTTTCGGAATAGAAGACAGAGAAAAACAGCGAGATAACATTCTTGACATGCGTTTGTTACAGCACGGACGTGTGTCAGCACATGCATTGATACACGTTGTTGGACGTAGCAGGGTGTGGGAAAATATGATCGCCAGTCGGCAACGCTCTTGATGATGATTATTCAATCATTCTAAATGTAATATTGTTGCAGTATAGTTCTAAAGTCTTAAATCTCGTCTGCAAACAACAACTAATATATGCATACCCACACATGTAGGTTGAGAAAACATAAATTTATGTATGAAATATATGATCGTCCAAATGTTTACTCTCGAAAATTAACACTCACAGATTACACCAAGCTTTAGTGAACAGCTATCTCACTTACAGATTACATCATGCTTTACTGAACAGCAATGTCACTTAAGATTGCAACATTTCACGTAACAGTCATATCAGTTCTCCGACTGTCCACGCTGTCTTCAACAGTAATCTCAGTTACAGATTGCAACATGTTTCACGAAACAGTCATATCAGTTTTAAACTGCGACACGCTGCCTTCAAAAGTAATCTCAGTTACAGATTGAAATAACATGCCTTCACTAAACAGCAGTCTCAGTTTCAGACACGCTTTCATGAACACTAATCTCAGATGAAGCTCCGCTTCCTGTTCGGCAATCTCAGAGCCTTCTTTCTTAGCTCTCCCCTTCTTCGCCCAGATCTGTGGGGCTTTTTCTCTTACATAAACAGAGCAGTAGTATTGCAACGAGAAGCAGAAACAGTATTACACCCAACCAGATAAGTATTGTTGATAGGTTGTATGACAGGAGATTAAACGGGGATGTTTCTTCTGTGAACAGAATGGGCAAGACATGAAACAAGACACTGGGGGTACTCCATTTGTTAAAGTATCTCAAATAAGTTATATGTACACAATCGTTGAATTAGTGGAAGTGATGTAATAAATGATTCTTTGAACTACATAAAATGGTTAACGAGGCACATCAGATTTGATTGGATGTGACGTTGCTATGATACAGAGGTAGCCGCATCAGGTGGCATCATAAGGGGCGGTATAAGCAGACTTGCATCATTAAGGGGCGGCATTTCAAAGATTTGCATCGTACCGAGAAAATCTACCGCACGACACCCGTCACCTTGACAGTGAATGGTGGCCACACCTCTTTGACACCCGCCAGGACCGTGCAGTATAACAGATGATATCTCTCTATTCAAACGCTATCTTTTTCTTCACCCTCTGAGACGCATCCTCTCTCCTGCATGCTGTCGGTTGTCTTCACATTCTGAGACGCAGCCTCTCTCATGCATGATTTCGGTTTTCTTCACCCTCTGAGACGCATCCTCTCTCCTGCATGATGTCGGTTGTCTTCACATTCTTGAGACGCATCCTCACTCCTGCATGATGTCGGTTGTCTTCACATTCTGAGACGCAGCCTCTCTCCTGCATGGTTTCGGTTTTCTTTACCCTCTAAGACGCGACCTCTCTTCTGCAAGGTTTTGACTGGCAACCACGAGGAGCATATTATGACAACAGTTTTAAATAAGTTCCTAGTTCTGGAACAGTTAGTAGGAAGTATCTGTCATTTCCGGTTCAGTCGCTGTGTTGGATTCATGCATGCGGATTTAATAAACCCATGTGTTTCATCTACAACAATGATCATTCATTCATTCATTCATTCTTTCATTCATTCAGCAGCATGTTCTTTGCAGAACATAGCTACCATAACAACCTTCCGGAAAACTTCTTGATCATAATTAAGATGTCCCGCTTCCGATACACCCATATGGAGATCATACGCCACATTCTGCACCCATCTTCTCTTTGGCGTTACTCTTCCTCTCTTCCCAGGCATATACACCTCCATTATTGTTGTTTCCAAACTCTCATGCTGTTTCAGTTGACCAAAATATATCAATTTTCTTTGTTTTATCGTCTTTAATAGCCAACCCTCTGCAAAATTTAGCTCTAGAAGTATCGATGCCGGCTTCGTGGCTTAGAGGTTATGACTTTTCTCCGTAATCTCGTATAATCTCGTCGGTAACGTGATGACGGTGCGAATCAGCAATGGTTCGAATCGAATCGGTAATTTACAGGGTATGTGAGGCGGCCGCTCAGAAAGCAATGGCAAACTACTGAGCGTAATCCTGCCAAGAAATCAACATACAGCTGAAAGATACTGGTGTTGACAGCGATGTCCTGTAAAGGATATGCAAACAAAAACAAAAAAAGTATCGATGCATTTGTCTTTCTTTACCTAGGTATATTCTTAGAAACAGTCTATAACATTTATATTCAAAGCCCTGTATGCGCTATCCAGCTTGTTTAGTAAGTGTCTAGATCTAAAACAATGAAGCAGATGAATAATTGTAATATTTATATTTTCATGTAGTATTTTTCATCTAAAAAACTATGGCCACATACAAATAAATAATATGACCATTAAAAGAACGGAAACATACAAATACTGGATACAATCTTCAACTGCTCCAAAATAAAAAGGGGAAGAAATACAAGCTAGAATCAACTCTGGAAATAAGATATACTATGCACTACAACATCTGCCTAAAATCAAATGCGCTATCTCGTAACACCAAGATCACAATATACAAAACACTGATTAGACCAGTTGTGCTGTATGGCTCGAAACCTGGAGTACAACTAAAGAAGACGAAGCCTTATTGCAAATCGTTGAGAACAAAGTCTTAGACGCATCTTTGGACCCATTAGGGATACACAAAGTGGGGGAGTGGAAAAGAAGAAGCAACAAAGACATCTATGATCTGTTTAAGTCCCCGCTAATCACTGGTATCATGATGTCTTATAGACTGGGCATATAGAAAGAATGGAAGATGATAGGGAAACAAATCTATCTTACACTCTGGAAATAAATAACCGTAGACCCCGAGGTAGACCAAGAACACGGTGGGTAGACAATATATATACAGACCTACAAGAACATCAATGGTTCGGAATGCTGAAGAAGGGGAAAGAAGATTTTCCTTTAGCTGCATCGGTGGGGTTTTGTTGTGCTGACGAGGGCTTTGGCCGCAACGCCAATTTCGTAATTTGTGATCGTTTTTTAGTTAAGTTTACCATCTAATTGTCGTTTGTTCAAGAAGTTAGTAGGCGAGGGGAGGACGGACAACTGCTGGCAGCTGGATAGAAATATTTGCAATTATGTATGGGCAGACTTGGCACAAGGGAACGGAAGCATAAAGAATGAATAACGGCGGAAAAACCCCCATAAAAATACGATAAATGAACAATAATAGCAACATCAGAACTGATGAACTCGAAGCCTACTTGTGCTTGACAGACATAGGAGATAGACATAGGATATAGTCATAGGAGATAGTCATAGGAGATAGACATAGGAAATAGACATAGGATATAGCCATAGGAGATAGACATATGATATAGTCATAGGAGATAGACATATGATATAGTCTTAGGAGATAGACATGGGAGATAGACATAGGAGATAGACATAGGAGGGTAGACATATGATATAGTCATAGGAGATAGACAATGGAGATAGACATAGGAGATAGACAGGGATATAGCCATAGGAGATAGACATGGGAGATAGACATAGGAGATAGACATATGATATAGTCATAGGAGATAGACATGGAGATAGACATAGGAGATAGACATATGAGATAGACATAGGAGATAGACATAGGATATAGTCATAGGGTATAGACATAGGAGATAGACATGGGAGATAGACATAGGAGATAGACATAGGAGATAGACATAGGAGATAGACATAGGATATAGCCATAGGAGATAGACATAGGGATAGACATAGGAGATAGACATAGGAGATAGAATAGAGATAGACATAGGAGATAGACATAGGAGATAGACATAGGATATAGTCATAGGAGATAGACATAGGAAAATAGTCATAGGAGATAGACATGGGAGATAGACATAGGAGATAGACATAGGATATAGCCATAGGAGATAGACATAGGAGATAGACATGGGAGATAGACATAGGATATAGCCATAGGAGATAGACATAGGAGATAGACATAGGAATAGACATAGGAGATAGACATGGGAGATAGACATGGGAGATAGACATAGGAGATAGACATTGGAGATAGACATAGGAGATAGACATGGAGATAGACATAGGAGATAGACATAGGAGATAGACATGGGAGATAGACATAGGAGATAGACATAGGAGATAGACATGGGGATAGACATAGGAGATAGACATAGGAGATAGACATAGGAGATAGACATAGGAGATAGACATAGGAGATAGACATGGGAGATAGACATATAGAAGCCGAAATTTTAGATCAAGCTAGGTAGCAATGTTGGCAAAGATGCGGGGTGGAAGGAAGGGGGGGGGGGTATAGACAAAGTATGGAAAATTAGAATACAAAGCCAGGAGAGGATCTCATTGAACGGGGAGATTTGTAGGAGTCAGGAGATAGTAAACGTAGCACATACACAGCTGGCATGTCGCTGCTAGGTTGTCTCAATGCTGGGATTTAGATCAGAACAGGGAAGAATGATATATCAATTAAAATTACACATCAAAAAGTTGTTTTCATGGTTCCTACTCAGAATAGTGCGTTTTGAATGACATGACAGAATCACTAGAGGAGAAAATAGGGAGAAAACGAAATACATCAGCAATGTTGAGCTCACGGAGACAGCTAAATGTTTCAGCAATGTTGAGCTCACGGAGACAGCTAAATACATCAGCGTGTTGAACTCACGGAGATAATTAAATACATCAGCAATGTTGAGCTCACGGAGACAATTAAATATATCAGCAATGTTGAGGTCACGGAGACAATAAATATATCAGCAATGTTGAGGTCACGGAGACATCTAAATCAGCAATATTGATTTCACGGAGAAAACAAAAAAACATCCCCGATGTGGACCTCAGTGAAAAAAATTGAATACATCCCAATGAATCAACCGTGCGAAAAAAAAAGTTACTGTCAATGGAGAGGACACACATTGAGCAGATATGAGTATCTATAACACCACTGTCGTGTCCTCCTTTACAGTGTCGTCCCTGGAGTGAAGAGAGTCGACACTCACTTTTATAATTTTTTTTTTCCCCTCTCAATATTCTGGAGAATCCACCAGCTTCCGTCCAACACACTCCATCAGCCTATGGACACCTTTTCCTATCACTCTCTCACTGTCGTACTATCCCCCCTCTCATAATTACCCAACGCAACATACTCAACAACTCTTGCTTCTAAAAATTAATAAAGTTTAAATTTATTAAAAAAAGTGTAACGTGTATGAGACGTGTATGCGAAAAAAATGTGTGACGTGTTCTATAAAGTGTGTAGAATCGGACTCTCAGACCACAACCCAGTCAGCTAACCCCAGCAAGGATAGACCACAGCACGTTACGTCAGAACAGTACATCTCACCCAGTGCCGAAACCATCTTGCCGGATACTGCTTTGCCTCTGTAGACCTCTGGTAACCCAAATTTCATGATCATCCGAAATAGACACCGGTGGTATTAACAGTTAATCATGGACCGGTTGCACCCACACAATGTCCGTTCCTATCTTTCCCTTTAAAAAAAAACTGCACAAGTCCTTTGTAGTGTGTACACAGTCATAATGTTAATTGTTAATGTGATTGATCCTCACTCGTGTCTATCTAGCCTCACGTATCATGTCTTGTGTTCTATTACACGAGATTATATCACACTAGGTAACTGTTATAATTACTGTTTTCAGTAAGTTACTACTGTCCGATGCTGTGTGGTGCATCAGTAATCATCACTCTCTTTGGTGAATCAACTTCCTTCTAGCTTTAGTTACGTTCTGTATGCAACTTTATTGATTGTTGAACTGGTGTTCTTCCGAATGGGATTTGATTCTTTCCCAAAAACTTGTTGAGTTTCCTTGGATCTGGTAGGGAACCTAGGATAGAAACAACACATCTGGTGATAGTACTAGTCACTGATCCCCTCGGCTGAGTGTAAGCCTATCGCCTTGCTTAATGATCTTTAGCTAACTAGACTTAGTCATAGAGCAGATTAGCTACCCACCTAGAGCCGAATCAGGCTATGACAAAGAAAGACCCATACAGAGTGCAAAACCCCAGCGGGCAAGTTCCCCGTCTCCCAATTATCCATCAGTACTCTATTCTTAACTAGCAGAGCTAATATCACTATTCTACTCTAACTAGTTTCCACTAACAGTGCTAATCATCACACTATATTTTAACAAGGCCACAGTCTATTTTAAATTTTAAAACGAATATATTATAATAGGTTATACCTTACAGCACTGCAGTTTACACTAAATTACTTTAATGGTAGCCATACAGGCTCGTGTAAACAAAATCAAATATCTCCTTCACACGTTAGATGTTCTAACTGCTGCAGTGACAAGCATGTCTGCCTAAATCCACATTTTCAAGTCCCCCTAGTTGGTCCCAACTCGGGTTTATATGGCAAACTACCAAAATTGGCCACGTGACGTTATCCTTTATGCCCCCACACAGGTGGCACATTGGCAGATCATCCCCTGTCAGGGATCCATCCCCCCTCTGGCTCCCTCCATGTTAGATTTGTCATCACTGCTTGAGACATCCAAAACAAGCCAGCGAGTTCCTGTATCCCCCCAACAACAGTTGCAAAAAACCCCGTCAATCTTCTCGATTTTCCCGGAAAACCCAAGAATTGACATATGGACTGTTACTTCCGTGCTAAGTACTTCCGTTTTCCCTCTGATATGTTTATGACTTGTCAAAGTGATATATGATTCAGCACACTCACTTCCTCTATACCTCTGCCACTGTTTAATTTAGTCCGACAGGTGATGACCAACATCCGATTGCCACTATGACCCCACTGCTTCCATTTGTATTCAAATGTTGACAAACTGTCACGGCGCTGCCGGGATCTGTCTCCATCACCACCAAATGTTCCAAATCCGTTTGAGATGTACACGTGCAGCTAAAAATATTGTCCTGGGATTTTGACATCCGCTTTTTTTTTTCAGTTAGTAAAATAGTTGTCGCTGGCAGATCGTCCGCTTAATCAGAAAATCTCTATAATAATCAACTGGTTAAACACAGGTTTATTTTGTGACATAGGCCCCCTCATAAGAGAGTAGTCCATCTCACTCTTCTCCACCGTGAGTTTAATCCAGATGATTCATTCTTCTTCTTCAGGAGCTGGGTGTCTTGACAAGAAATCCGCTCCAACATTTTCCTTCCCAGGAATGTACTCTACTGTGAAATTATAAGGTTGAAGTAACAACGACCACCGCATCAAACGGGCGTTGAGCTTCTGAGAAGTAGCCAGGAACATCAGGGGCTGATGATCCGACTGGACCCGAAATTTAACTCCATACAAATAGGGCGGGAATTTTTGCACTGCCCATACGAGGGACAAGCACTCTCTCTCGACGGTTGAATAATTCCTCTCCGCCTGTAGAAGTTTCTTACTTGCGTATGCCACAGGTTTCAAAACCGAAGCATCGTCTTTTCCTTCCTGTAACAAAGCGGCTCCAATTCCAATCGCACTCGCATCCGTTCTCAACAAAAATTTGTTTGGAAAGGTCAGGGAGCTGTAATACGGGTTTGCTGACCAAGGCCTCCTTTAACTGACTATAGGCATTCTCACATTCTGGTGTCCAAATGTTTTGGCCCGGGGAATCCCTTTTTCAAGGTTTCCGTCAACGGAGCTCCCAGTTCAGTGAAATGTGGGATAAATTTGTGGTAGAACCCACACAACGAGAAAAAAGATCGCACATCCTTCTTCGTTTTTGGCCTTGGTGCATTTCTGATTTTCTCCGGGTTTCCCTTCTCTTCTGGGACAATGTGTCCTGGAGTGATGGTGTGACCTAGAAATTCCAGAGTCTGGAAACCCAAATTTATGCACTTGGTTGGACGAGCAGTAAGCCCTGTTTCCCTTTGAGCCTATTAAACACTCTCTCCAAGGATTGTAAGTGGTCATCCAAGCTGTCACTGGAAATCAGAATATCATCCATGAATGAGATGATGGACGGATCCTGTAACGGATCTAGTAAAGTCCTCATCATGCGTGTAAACACACTAGGTGCATTGCTGAGTCCAAAGGGCATGACCTTGAATTCGTAGTGTCCACTGGGTGTACTGAAAGCTAACAGTGGTCGAATCCCCGGGTTTTGACTGGTATCTGATAGTACCCCCGACTCAGATCCACCTTTGAAAAGTACCTAGCCTTATGGAGCCTAGCGAATAACTGAGTTGGATTCGGCAAAGGTTCCACCTGAAATTGTGTGTGACTGTTCAGAAGTCGGTAATCTATACAAAAGGGGGTTTTTCTCCACTTGGTTTGCGTAACAAAACTCCCCCCGCATTGTATGGGGATGTGGATGGTGCAATCACGTCATCCTCCAGCATTTTTTGTATTTCCTCCTCCAGGGCCTTTTCTTTAGAGAATGGCACTGGGTAAACCTTTTGGCGAACAGGCTCCTGTGTGGTCAAAGTCATCTCGAACTCAACCAACCTCGTTCGTCCTGGTTTATCAGTCAGTATCTCCTTATGAGACTTGAGAACCGGGGTTTATCCTTTCCCTCTCCTGGGAGGTCAGATCGGGTTCACTTGCACATCCCTATAGGTTTCCTGGTGTTCCAAGGGATTTTCCCCTGCCCTCGCTGGTTCCCACTTCTGTCTCCACTGCAACTGCCATTGCCATGAGGTGAGCTGCCTTGTCTCCGGGTCTCTCTTCGTATTTCCGCAAGAGATTGATAGGGAAAAATCTTCGACTTTCCCCGGATCCGGATCTGATAGTTGGTTCTGGATATTACCCTTTCCAGGGGAAATGGTCCTTGCCAACCTATCTCCAGTTTGTTGTTTCCCGTTGGGAGTAGCAACAAGACTTATCTCCCACCTCTAGAGATCTTTCTTTAGACCTACGGTTGTAGTAAGCCGCATGTCTTTTCCTGGCCTTTTTCAAGTTTTGATTTGCCAGAGTCCATCCCTTGTGGAGTTTTTCTTTCAGTTCCTCCACGTATTTGTAGGATGAGATCACTTCTTCTGACGCCCCCTCTTCAGTCCAACTCCTAAACCCTGGCTTCCAACGGTCCTTTGTTTGGGACGACCAAACAGCAACGTAGGGGGTGGTAGTCCTGTTGAGCCATGAGGAACTTCCCGATAGGCAAAGAGTGCTGCTGGGATATATTCATCCCACCTATCAGGTTTTCCTGCGCTAGTTTCCTGAGCATTGTCATCAACGTGCCGTTGAAACGCTCCACTTGTCCATTGGCTTGAGGGTGGTAAGGGCTGGTATGTATGTGGTTAGAGTGAAACACCCTAAATACCTCCTCCATGAGTTTTCCACAAAACTGAGATCCATTGTCCGTCAGAATTTGATCCGGAAAGCCTAATCTGGTAAAGGCCTCCATCAGTGCGTCCGCCACTCTTTTCGAGTCAATCGTGGTCAACGGTATAGCCTCACCCCACATTGTACAGCAATCCACCATTGTGAGTATATACATGTTCCTCTTCCTAGTCCTGGGAAGTGGACCCACGATATCGATGGCTACCCTCTCGAAAGGAGAGTTCATGATGGGCATCTCACCCAACACCACCGGTGCTGTCCAGTGTTTCGGTGCCACCTCTGGCACTCAGGGCATGACTTCACATACCGACGCACATCATCTGTCATTCCCCGGGCCCAAAAGTAGTGGCAGGAAATCCGCTGCATGGTGGCGGCAATACCCATGTGTCCACTAAAGGAGATGGTATGCCCCATAAAAAATCTGGGACCCGGGGAGCTTTCGGGACGACCAACTGACCGTATAGGTTGTCCCCCCCTTTCCCGCTCTCCTGTAGAGTATCCTATTCTTCATGTAGTACTGCCCCCGTCCTGGTGGATCAGCACTTTTCTGCAGCTTTTTGTAGCAAGGACGTAAAGTATCATCCTCACTCTGGGCAGTTCGTAGCTCCCCCGGCATTGGTTAGTCACAATTGCGTCTGCCTCTTCCGTTTTCGTCTGAGAGCGAGTCTGCATTGCTCCCATATGAAATTTGGGTCCCTGGGCATTCCCAGAAAGACATACCGGCAACCTAGGATGACTGGAAAAATGGGATCGGTCAATACAGCGGCCTTGATGGTGCCGGTGACGTACCTTGACCGAATCTCCACATTAGCAATGGGGAACTTCATGACTACAGCACTCTTCTGTGCAGGCTGTATATCCAAGGTTTCACCTGTGAATTGTTCTGGATGTACCAGATCCGCAGAAATCACGGCCTCCCCGTCCAGTCCTGTGTCGTATAAACACTCCACTTGACGACCGTTACCCCCTACCAATTCCACTACAGGGGGTTTTTTCCCGGTCTGGAGTCTCTTCCCGGCCTCGACCTGTTCGGTGGGCTCCACCTTAGGTTTCCCTGGGCACCCGACGAATTGAGTGTCTCCTGACTTTCCCCTGCAGTCAATAGCATTGTGCGTGTTTGACTTTCATTGGTTGCACCATTTCCCTGTCCTAGATTTTCTATTGTCGGACTTGAGTGAGCTCTCCTGGTGGCGAGCTTCCTTGTTGACCTTGGCATTTTTCCCTGACAACCTCCTTGGAAGTCACTTGACATGCTGCAAAGTGAGGGTTCTTAGCCTTCGATTTGCAGTCCCTCGTATTGTGAGAGGGTGACTTACAAATTGAACACCACTTCTCCGACCACGGTCGTTTAGGTGTAGAGCTTGGAAATGCTCTTGCTTCCCTCCTTCTTCTTCTCTGAACTATCCTCTGATTTTTGCACATAAGGTTCCCCCTTTTTGGTTCCTGAGTTTTTGGCTTTCTTCTTTCATGTTTCTCTTGACTTTTGGGTTGGGAAAGGTTTCCCCTGCCTCCCCATGTACCTCGACGAACCGTTCTGCTAATTTAGTCACGAGGTCAATACGTTCCCCCCCTTGTTCTCCCAGGAACGTCCTGAGAGGTTTAGACATTTGCTTCTTCAGCTGGTCGACCACCATGAGCTCTTCCAGACTCTCATAGTCATGTGCGAACCCAGCCAAATCCATCCACTTATGGAGATAAGATTTTAAAACGCAAACTGTAGGCGGCAAACAACTCCCCCGGTTCTCGTTTCGCTGCTCGAAATTTTTTCCGGTAGGTATGTGACGTAACCTCGAATCGTTTCAGCAGAGCCGTCTTTAACTCGTCATAATTGTTCTCATGTCCTGGTGGCAGGCGAGTATAAACCTCGTATCCGGTCCCGCGTAATCCCTGGGATAGCTTAAGATTCCATTTGTTACGCTCCAGACCCATAGCAACAGACATGGCCTCGAAGCGTTGAAGGTACTGGTCAATCTTCTCTTTGTCCCCCTCGTAGACCGCCAAAGGAAACTTCATAGCATGGTACCCATGTCCACCTACTGGTTTGAGCCTGGGATGGAGGAACCTCCAACTGCTCCCTCAGTTTCTCCATTAGATTGACTCTTCAACTCGAGTTCCCTCATCCGGGACTCGTGCTCCCTTTTCTGTGCTTCCTGTTCCTTCTAATTTCCTAGCTGTTTGCTCAGCTTCAAATTTCCTAGCTGCTTGCTCAGCTTCCAATTTCTTAGCTGCTTGCTCAGCTTCCCAAATTTTTTAGCTGCTTGTTCCCAAATCCATCCTTCTCAAATTTAAACTCGGCCTTTCGATCTTCCCGTTCTGCTTGACGATACTCTCTCTCCACTTCCTGTATGTAATCCGTTAGAGCAGAACCCGCCAATCCCATTTCTTCCCCCTTTGCCTTTAATTCTCGTGCTAAGTTTAGGGGTGGCCATTATACAGAGAGGTAAACTAGCAGGTCTAGTACAATATAACTGCAAATTACTATACAGATATATGAACAAGTACTATAAATCTAGATATTACCAACACAGCACATTCCACTCAGTGACAAGAGTAGAATCAGGACCACAGACCTATGCAGACGTGTGAAGTGTGAACAGGTAAGATATTATTGTCCTAACCCCTATCCACATTCACTCTAGCTGGATTCTCCAAAATGATATCCCCTCTTATAACTAAGGATCCCGTGTCAAAAGACCCCGTTGTCAGAAGATCCCACTGTCAAATTTTCCCGCGCAGGAGATCTCGCTGTCCAAGGATTCCGTTTTGGGAGATCCCGCTGTCCAAAGATTTCCCCTTTACGGAGATCCCGCTTCCAAAAGTTTTGAGAGATCCCGCTGTCCAAAGATCACGTTTACGAGAGATCCCGCTGTCCAAAAATCCGTTTACGAGAGATCCCCCTGTCCAAAGTCCGTTTACGGGGCCCGCTGTCCAAAAGGGCGAGCCCCCAATAATGTCGTGTCCTCCTTTACAGTGTCGTCCCTGGAGTGAAGAGAGTCGACACTCACATTATAATATTTTTTTTTTTTCTCAATATTCTGGAGAATCCACCCGCTTCCGTTCCCAAAACACTCCATCAGCCTATGGACACCTTTTCCTATCACTCTCTCACTGTCGTACTATGCCCCCTCTCATACTTCCCCCAAAGCAACATACTCAACAACTCTTGCTTCTAAAAAATTTAAAAAAGATTAATTTATTAAAAAAAAAAGTGTAACGTGTATGAGGGCGTGTATGCGAAGAAAATGTGTGACGTGTTCTATAAAGTGTGTAAAATCGGACTCTCAGACCACAACCAGTCAGCTAAACCCAGCAAGGATAGACCACAGCACGTTACGTCAGAACATGTACATCTCACCCAGTGCCGAAACCATCTTGCCGGGTAGCTTTGCCTCTGTAGACCTCTGGGAATCCAATTTCATGATCATCCGAAATAGACACCGGTGGGATTAACAGTTAATCATGGACCGGTTGCACCCTACACAATGTCCGTTCCTATCGTTCCTTAAAAAAAACTGCACAAGTCCTTTGTAGTGTGTACACAGTCATTAATGTTAAATTTTTAAAGTGATTGATCCTCACTCGTGTCTATCTAGCCTCACGTATCATGTCTTGTGTTCTATTACACGAGATTATATCACCCCTAGGTAACTGTTATAATTAATGTTTCAGTTAGTTACTACTGTCGATGCTGTGTGGTGCATCAGTAATCATCACTCCTTTGGTGAATCAACTTCCTTCTAGCTTTAGTTACGTTCTGTATGCAACTTTATTGATTGTTGAACTGGTGTTCTTCCCCAATGGGATTTTATTCTTTCCCAAAAAATTGTTTAGTTTTCCCTTTGGGTCTGGTAGGGAACCTAGGATAGAAACAACACATCTGGTGATAGTACTAGTCACTGATCCTTTTGGCTGAGGTAAGCCTATCGCCTTGCTTAAAGATCTTTAGCTAACTAGACTTAGTCATAGAGCAGATTTGCTACCCACCTAGAGCCGAATCAGGCTATGACAAAGAAAGACCCATACAGAGTGCAAAACCCCAGCGGGCAAGTTCCCCGTCTCCCAATTATCCATCGTACTCTATTCTTAACTAGCAGAGCTAATATCACTATTTTTCTTAACTATTTTTCCCCTAACAGTGCTAATCATCACACTATAGTTTTAAAAAAAGGCCACAGTCATATTAATTTAAAAAGAATATATTATAATAGGTTATACCTTACAGCACTGCAGTTTACACTAAATTACATCTAATGGTAGCCATACAGGCTCGTGTAAACTAAATCAAATATCTCCTTCACACGTTAGATGTTCTAACTGCTGCAGTGACAAGCATGTCCCGCCTAAATCCACATTTTCAAGTCCCCCTAGTTGGGCCCAACTCGGGTTTATATGGCAAACTACCCAAAAAAGGCCACGTGACGTTTTCCTTTATGCCCCCACACAGGTGGCACATTTGGGAGATCATCCCCTGTCAGGGATCCTTTTCCCCCCCTGGCTCCCTCCATGTTAGATTTGTCATCACTGCTTGAGACATCCAAAACAAGCCCGCGAGTTTTCCCGTATGCCCCCCAACAACAGTTGCAAATAACCCCGTCAATTTTTTCTCGATGTTCCGGGAAAACCCAAAAATTGACATATGGACTGTTACTTCCGTGCTAAGTACTTCCGTTTTTCCCCCTGATTGTTTTTTGACTTGTCAAAGTGATATATGATCAGTACACTCACTTCCTCTATACCTCTGCCCCTGTTTAAATTTTGTCCGACAGGTGATGACCAACATTCCGATTGCCACTATGACCCCCCCCTGCTTTTCCCTTTGTATTCAAATGTTGACAAACTGTCACGGCGCTGCCGGGTCTGTCTCCATCACCACCAAATGTTCCAAATCCGTTTGAGATGTACACGTGCCGCTACAAATATTGGGGCCCGGGGTTTTGACATCCGCTTTGTTTTTTTTAGTTAGTAAAAATAGTTGTCGCTGCAGATCGTCCGCTTAATCAGAAAAAAACTCTATAATAATCAACTG
The DNA here is from genome assembly GCA_014155875.1 of Cepaea nemoralis. Lineage (NCBI taxonomy): Eukaryota > Metazoa > Mollusca > Gastropoda > Stylommatophora > Helicidae > Cepaea > Cepaea nemoralis. Next base: position 17,380 of record JACEFZ010019908.1, read on the forward strand.
GGTTTAAACACACGGTTTTATTTTGTGACATAGGCCCTCTCCTAAGAGAGTAGTCCATCTCACTCTTCTCCACCGTGAGTTTAATCCATATGATTCATTCTTCTTCTTCAGGAGCTGGGTGTCTTGACAAGAAATCCGCTCCAACATTTTCCTTCCCAGGAATGTACTCCACGGTGAAATTATAAGGTTGAAGTAACAACGACCACCGCATCAAACGTGCGTTGAGCTTCTGAGAAGTAGCCAGGAACATCAGGGGCTGATGATCCGACTGGACCCGAAACTTAACTCCATACAAATATGGCTGAAATTTTTGCACTGCCCATACAAGAGACAAGCACTCTCTCTCGACGGTTGAATAATTCCTCTCCGCCTGTAGAAGTTTCTTACTTGCGTATGCCACAGGTTTCAAAACCGAAGCATCGTCTTTTCCTTCCTGTAACAAAGCGGCTCCAATTCCAATCGCACTCGCATCTGTCTCAACACAAATTGTTTGGAAAGGTCAGGGAGCTGTAATACAGGTTTGCTGACCAAGGCCTCCTTTAACTGACTATAGGCATTCTCACATTCTGGTGTCCAAATGATTTGGTCCGGGAATCCCTTTTTCAAGGTTTCCGTCAACGGAGCTCCCAGGTCAGTGAAATGTGGGATAAATTTGTGGTAGAACCCACACAACGAGAGAAAAGATCGCACATCCTTCTCGTTTTTGGCCTTGGTGCATTTCTGATTTTCTCTAGGTTCTTCTCTTCTGGGACAATGTGTCCTGGAGTGATGGTGTGACCTAGAAATTCCAGAGTCTGGTAACCAATCATGCACTTGGTTGGACGAGCAGTAAGCCCTGCTTCCGTGAGCCTATTAAACACTCTCTCCAAGGATTGTAAGTGGTCATCCAAGCTGTCACTGGAAATCAGAATATCATCCATGAAAGAGATGATGGACGGATCCTGTAACGGATCTAGTAAAGTCCTCATCATGCGTGTAAACACACTAGGTGCATTGCTGAGTCCAAAGGGCATGACCTTGAATTCGTAGTGTCCACTGGGTGTACTGAAAGCTAACAGTGGTCGAATCTCCTGTTTGACTGGTATCTGATAGTACCCCCGACTCAGATCCACCTTTGAAAAGTACCGAGCCTTATGGAGCCTAGCGAATAACTGAGTTGGATTCGGCAAAGGTTCCACCTGAAATTGTGTGTGACTGTTCAGAAGTCGGTAGTCTATACACAACCGGTGTTCTCCACTTGGTTTCCGTAACAAAACTACCCCGCATTGTATGGGGATGTGGATGGTGCAATCACGTCATCCTCCAGCAGTTTTTGTATTTCCTCCTCCAGGGCCCTTTTCTTTAGAGAATGGCACTGGGTAAACCTTCTGACGAACCGGCTCCTGTGTGGTCAAAGTCATCTCGAACTCAACCAACCTCGTTCGTCCTGGTTTATCAGTCAGTATCTCCTTATGAGACTTGAGAACCTGGGTTATCCTTTCCCTCTCCTGGGAGGTCAGATCAGGGTTTACTTGCACATCCCTATATGTTTCCTGGTGTTCCAAGGGATATTCCCTGCCCTCGCTGGTTCCCACTTCTGTCTCCACTGCAACTGCCATTGCCATGAGGTGAGCTGCCTTGTCTCCGGGTCTCTCTTCGTATTTCCGCAAGAGATTGATATGGAAAATCTTCGACTTTCCCCGGATCCGGATCTGATAGTTGGTTCTGGATATTACCCTTTCCACGGGAAATGGTCCTTGCCAACCTATCTCCAGTTTGTTGTTTCCCGTTGGGAGTAGCAACAAGACTTTATCTCCCACCTCTAGAGATCTTTCTTTAGACCTACGGTTGTAGTAAGCCGCATGTCTTTTCCTGGCCTTTTTCAAGTTTTGATTTGCCAGAGTCCATCCCTTGTGGAGTTTTTCTTTCAGTTCCTCCACGTATTTATAGGATGAGATCACTTCATCTGACGTCCCTCTTCAGTCCAACTCCTCAACATGGCTTCCAACGGTCCTTTGATTGGACGACCAAACAGCAACGTAGCGGGTGGTAGTCCTGTTGAGCCATGAGGAACTTCCCGATAGGCAAAGAGTGCTGCTGGGATATATTCATCCCACCTATCAGGTTTTTCCTGCGCTAGTTTCCTGAGCATTGTCATCAACGTGCCGTTGAAACGCTCTACTTGTCCATTGGCTTGGGGGTGGTAAGGGCTGGTATGTATGTGGTTAGAGTGAAACACCCTAAATACCTCCTCCATGAGTTTTCCACAAAACTGAGATCCATTGTCCGTCAGAATTTGATCCGGAAAGCCTAATCTGGTAAAGGCCTCCATCAGTGCGTCCGCCACTCTTTTCGAGTCAATCGTGGTCAACGGTATAGCCTCACCCCACATTGTACAGCAATCCACCATTGTGAGTATATACATGTTTCTCTTCCTAGTCCTGGAAGTGGACCCACGATATCGATGGCTACCCTCTCGAAAGGAGAGTTCATGATGGGCATCTCACCCAACACCACCGGTGCTGTCCAGTGTTTCGGTGCCACCCTCTGGCACTCAGGGCATGACTTCACATACCGACGCACATCATCTGTCATTCCCGACCAATAGTAGTGGCAGGAAATCCGCTGCATGGTGGCGGCAATACCCATGTGTCCACTAAAGGAGATGGTATGCCCCATATGAAGAATCTGGGACCGGTGAGCTTTCGGGACGACCAACTGACCGTATAGGTTGTCTCCCCTTCCTGCTCTCCTGTAGAGTATCCTATTCTTCATGTAGTACTGCCCCCGTCCGGGTGGATCAGCACTTTTCTGCAGCTTTTTGTAGCAAGGACGTAAAGTATCATCCTCACTCTGGGCAGTTCGTAGCTCCCCCGGCATTGGGTTAGTCACAATTGCGTCTGCCTCTTCCGTTTTCGTCTGAGAGCGAGTCTGCATTGCTCCCATATGGATTGGCTCCCTGGGCATTCCCAGAAAGACATACCGGCAACCTAGGATGACTGGAAAAATGGGATCGGTCAATACAGCGGCCTTGATGGTGCCGGTGACGTACCTTGACCGAATCTCCACATTAGCAATGGGCAACTTCATGACTACAGCACTCTTCTGTGCAGGCTGTATATCCAATGTCTCACCTGTGAATTGTTCTGGATGTACCAGATCCGCAGAAATCACGGCCTCCCCGTCCAGTCCTGTGTCGTATAAACACTCCACTTGACGACCGTTAACCTCTACCAATTCCACTACAGGTGGTTTTTCCTGGTCTGGAGTCTCTTCCTCGGCCTCGACCTGTTCGGTGGGCTCCACCTTAGGTTTCCCTGAGCACACGACGAATTGAGTGTCTCCTGACTTTTCCCTGCAGTCAATAGCATTGTGCGTGTTTGACTTGCATTGGTTGCACCATTTCCCTGTCCTAGATTTTCTATTGCCAGACTTGAGTGAGCTCTCCTGGTGGCGAGCTTCCTTGTTGACCTTGGCATTTTCCGTGACAACCTCCTTGGAAGTCACTTGACATGCTGCAAAGTGAGGGTTCTTAGCCTTCGATTTGCAGTCCCTCGTATTGTGAGAGGGTGACTTACAAATTGAACACCACTTCTCCGACCACGGTCGTTTAGGTGTAGAGCTTGAAGTGCTCTTGCTTCCCTCCTTCTTCTTCTTTGAACTATCCTCTGATTTTTGCACATAAGGTTCCCACTTTTTTGTTCCTGAGTTTTTGGCTTTCTTCTTGTCATGTTTCTCTTGACTTTTGGAGTTGGTGGAAAGGTTTTCCCCTGCCTCCCCATGTACCTCGACGAACCGTTCTGCTAATTTAGTCACGAGGTCAATACGTTCCGCTCCTTGTTCTCCCAGGAACGTCCTGAGAGGTTTAGACATTTGCTTCTTCAGCTGGTCGACCACCATGAGCTCTTCCAGACTCTCATAGTCATGTGCGAACCCAGCCAAATCCATCCACTTATGGAGATAAGATTTAAGACGCAAACTGTAGGCGGCAAACAACTCTCCTGGTTCTCGTTTCGCTGCTCGAAATTTTTTCCGGTAGGTATGTGACGTAACCTCGAATCGTTTCAGCAGAGCCGTCTTTAACTCATCATAATTGTTCTCGTGTCCTGGTGGCAGGCGAGTATAAACCTCGTATCCGGTCCCGAGTAATCCCTGGGATAGCTTAAGATTCCATTTGTTACGCTCCAGACCCATAGCAACTGACATAGCCTCGAAGCGTTGAAGGTACTGGTCAATCTTCTCTTTGTCCTCCTCGTAGACCGCTAAAGGAAACTTCATAGCATGGTACCCATGTCCACCTACTGGTGTTGAGCCTGGGATGGAGGAACCTCCAACTGCTCCCTCAGTTTCCCCATTAGATTGACTCTTGAGCTCGAGTTCTCGCATCCGGTACTCGTGTTCCCTTTTCTGTGCTTCCTGTTCAGTTTCTAATTTCCTAGCTGCTTGCTCAGCTTCAAATTTCCTAGCTGCTTGCTCAGCTTCCAATTTCCTAGTTTCTTGTTCCAACTCCATCCTTCTCAATTCCAACTCGGCCTTTCGATCTTCCCTTTCTGCTTGACGATACTCTCTCTCCACTTCCTGTATGTAATCCGTTAGAGCAGAACCCCCCAAACCCATTTCTTCCCCCTTTGCCTTTAATTCTAACGTGGTTAGTTTAGGGGTGGCCATTATACAGAGAGGTAAGCTAGCCGGTCAAGTACAATATAACTGCAAATTACTATACAGATATATGAACAAGTACTATAAATCTAGATATTACTACAAACAGCACATTCACTTAGTGACAAGAGTAGAATCAGGACCACAGACCTATGCAGACGTGTGAAGTGTGAACAGGTAAGATAATAGTCCTAACCCCTATCCACATTCACTCTAGCTGGATTCTCCAAAATGATATCTCCCTCTTATAACTAAGGATCCCGTGTCAAAAGACCCCGTTGTCAGAAGATCCCACTGTCAAAGGTTCCTGCTTGCAGGAGATCTCGCTGTCCAGGGATTCCGTTTACGGGAGATCCCGCTGTCCAAGGATTCCGTTTACGAGAGATCCCGCTGTCCAAGGATTCCGTTTACGAGAGATCCCGCTGTCCAAAGATCACGTTTACGAGCCCCCAATAATGTCGTGTCCTCCTTTACAGTGTCGTCCCTGGAGTGAAGAGAGTCGACACCCACATTATAATATTTTTTTTCCTCTCAATATTCTGGAGAATCCACCAGCTTCCGTCCAACACACTCCATCAGCCTATGGACACCTTTTCCTATCACTCTCTCACTGTCGTACTATGCCCCCTCTCATACTTCCCCAACGCAACATACTCAACAAATCTTGCTTCTAAAAATTAATAAAGACTAATTTATTAAAAGAAAAGTGTAACGTATATGAGACGTGTATGCGAAGAAAAAGTGTGTCGTGTATTATAACATAAATGTATGTGTCAGCCTTCAAAGTTCAGGATCATAGTGTACACATCATGGCAAGGATCACACAACATCATTCAAGTCAGTACGAAAAACCTCACCGAAGTCGTATCCTTCTCTCCAGACATGTCCTCCTCCAGGAACTCTGATGACCATGAGATCTGAATCTCATGTAAATATAATCCGTGGAAAATACTAGTATATTTCCTAACGCAACTGTTCCTAATAGTTTATAGAAACTCCGGCTTCATAATTCCGGCGCAGTGAATACAAACATGGAACACTGTCCTACTAACAAGTCTTTTGTCTCTTGATAAATGTTCACTAGTTCTCACTATTAAACAGTTAATGTATCTAGAATAAAATGGCTTGCTTTATTCACTAGATATAGTCTGAAAGTTCTGATTTCCTTGATACGTGGAACAACTACACTTCAATGTTTGGTTTCATCTACTGTGAACATCAGTCCCTACTGATCTAGTTCCACATGGGCTGAACCTCCATCACTTCAGGTGTGTTAACGATTGGTATTCACTCATGTAGGGTACATATTCCATTAGACTCCACCGAGCAATGTGTCTTAACTTCTTCCATTGCGAAAGTTGCTGGCCCATCTCTCCACATCATAATTTATCCGGGATCGGATGTTACATTGGGTCCGGGTTCTTCATTCCAACCCGAGGAACCTGTAAAATAAATCATACAACTGGTGATAGCCTCCCCTCACTGATCTCTATTAGATGATCGTGGGCCATCGGCCTCACTCAGAAAATATAATGAACCCATCAGGGACATATGAACTGACCACATAGGTTATCATCAGGCCAAGACAAAAAATATCAGCAAACAGAATGCGGAACCCCGACCACCAGGGACACCTACGGGAAATCCGAATTATCCCTCATTACTCAATTCTCAACTAGTAAAGCTTATCGACACTTCACTAATCTATTTTCAACTAACAGAGCCAAGTATCACTTCCCTACTCTAGTTAGTTTCCACTAACAGTGCTAATCATCACACTATAGTTTAACAAGGCCACAGTCTATATTAATTAGAACTAATATTATAATAGATTATACCTTAAATGGCACTACTGCAGTCCTATAAATCATATCTACATCTGCCATTATAGGCACGAGTAAAATTAAGTCACTAATTAACACACGGTAGATATTATTTCCACTAGGCACTGCAGTGCCCTGGCACTCCGACTAGAGCATTTTCAAGTCCCCCTAGTTGGTCCCAACTCGGGTTTATATGGCAAACTACCAAAGTTGGCCACGTGACGTTATCCTTTATGCCCCCACACAGGTGGCACATTGGCAGATCATCCCCTGTCAGGGATCCGTCCCCCCTCTGGCTCCCTCCATGTTAGATCTGTCATCACTGGTTGTGATTCCCAAAACAAGCCAGCGAGTTACTGTCGAGTTCCAACAAAGAGTTTTTCTCAACAAGCTGTCAGTAGCAATCTGCCCCTCTGAGTGATGTCCGGAAACTATATGACATATGGACTGTTTACTTCCGTGCTGAGTACTTCCGTTTTCCATCCGACTTGTCAAAACGATGTATGATTCAGCGCACTCACTTCCTCTTTACATCTGCCCCTGTGATCTCACGGCTTCCATCTGCATTCAAATGTTGACAAACTTGTCAAGGCGATGCCGTGACCTGTCACCATCAACACCGAATGTTCCAAATCCGTTAGAGATGTACACGTGCAGCTACAAATATTGTCCTGGGATTTTGACAACCCATTTGTTTTCTCTGTTAGTAAAAATAGTTGTCGCTGGCAGATAGTCCTTTCAATCAAAAAATCCTCTATAATAATCAACCGGTTAAACACACGGTTTTATTTTGTGACAGTCATGCAGCGGAAAGGAACCAAGCCATATTGGATAAAACCCGTTGCAATGAAGTCGATAATCTAGTCTTTAAAACATATTTTCTTATATTTAAGGAAAAAAGTAATAATAACGCAATGCGACTTTAAGTAGAAAACTATTGATTTTGAACTTAATTGTTTAATGTTTACATGTATTTTGTTCTGTGTCCAGGTGCTTAATTATTAAATGTATTATACAAAGCATAAATGAACAATGGGAGATGGTAAAAAACACCATCCTTGAAACAAGCAAAGAGTTGTTACCTGAAAGAAAACAGTAAACTAAGAAGAAATTGATGAATGAAAATATATTAACATTGATAGACACACGCATACACACCAGAAAAATTAAAGATGGCAAAGAAGATAAATAAAGACATAAAATAAATGCACAAAAGCAACAACAACAAATAAAAGTTGATTGCAAGAGTAGTGCAACAAAATTTATATTATTTATAGTAAAGAGGCAAAAATTATGTACAGACAAATGAAAGATTTGACAGGCAGAAAATGAGTTTAAACGCACGATGACTGAAGTCAAAGACAAGAAATGTATTAAATGAAGAGGATGATATGATAAAGAGAGGGTATGAATACATAAAATATTTATTTAATGGAGACAGGAGAGAGTTTACTTTTATACAGTAACTTCAAAGGGTCACCAATACCATACATACAAAGGGTCAACTATACCAGACATACAAAGGGTCGCCAATACCACACATACAAGGGCTCACCTATACCTCACATACAAAGGGTCACATTTACCAAACATATAACGGTTCGCCAATACCACACATACGAAGGGTTACTTATACCACACATAAAAAGGGTCACCTTTACCATACATACACATGGTCACATATGTCACACATACAAATGGTCACCTATACCACACATACAAAGGATCACCTATACCACATATACACATGGTCATCTAATCCACACATACAAAGGGTCACATATATCACACAAACAAAGGGTCAGCTGTACCACACATTCACATGGTCACCTATACCACACATACAAATGGTCACCTATACCACACATACAAATGGTCACTATACCACACATACAAATGGTCACATATATCACACATACATATGGTCACCTATACCACACATACATATGGCCACCTATACCACACATACACATAGTCACCTATACCACACATACACATAGTCACCTATACCACACATACACATAGTCACCTATACCACACATACAAATGGTCACCTATACCACACATACACATGGTCACCTATACCACACATACAAATGGTCACCTATACCACACATACAAATGGTCACCTATACCACACATACAAATGGTCACCTATACCACACATACAAATGGTCACCTATACCACACATACAAATGGTCACCTATACCACACATACAAATGGTCACCTATACCACACATACAAATGGTCACCTATACCACACATACAAATGGTCACCAATGCCACACATACACATAGTCACCTTACCACACATACAAATGGTCACCTATCCAAATACAAATGGTCAACTATACCACAATACAAATGGTCACCTATCCCACACATACAAAGGGTCCCCTATGCCACAAATACCAAGTCACCTATGCCAAATACAAATGGTCACCTATACCACACATACACATAGTCACCTATACCACACATACACATAGTCACCTATACCAAACTAACATATCACCTATACCACACATAAAAATAGTCACCTATCCACACATACACATAGTCACCATACCCACATACAAATGGTCCCCTATACCAAAACTACACATGGTCACCATACCACACTACACATAGTACCTATCCCACACATAACATAGTCCCTATACCAACATACACATAGTCACCTATACCACACATACACATAGTCCCCTATACCACACATACACATAGTCCCTTACCACACATACACATAGTCACCTATACCACACATACACATAGTCACCTATACCACACATACACATAGTCACCTATACCACACATACACATAGTCACCTATACCACACATACACATAGTCACCTATACCACACATACAAATGGTCACCTATACCACACATACACATGGTCACCTATACCACACATACAAATGGTCACCTATACCACACATACAAATGGTCACCTATGCCACACATACACATAGTCACCTATGCCACACATACAAATGGTCACCTATACCACACATACACATAGTCACCTATACCACACATACACATGGTCACCTATACCACACATACACATAGTCACCTATACCACACATACACATAGTCACCTATACCACACATACACATAGTCACCTATACCACACATACACATAGTCACCTATACCACACATACACATAGTCACCTATACCACCATACAAATGGTCACCTGGTGTCTCAATAGCTGCGACTTTGCTGGTGTAGACATTAAAGAGCACTGTGGACAAGATGGCAAATCAGGTGTAATCATACAGGGATCAGAAGTTCAGGCACCATTGGGCAGTGCAACCTTACACTCACAGAGGACTGCCGCAACCCATGTGACAAGGCAAGGCAGACCTCCATGTCCAACAGAGTGTATATCAACCGATCATACCTAACCCTGTTATACGCACCCTCCAGGTTAAGAGCTACCGCCACTGTCTCTTGTTTATTCTGGAAGCCCTCATATACATCAAATGCAAAAGTAGCCTCATTGACCCATGTGTCCTTCCAGGCCGGTAACTCCCGGGCCCTTTGGGAAGCAGATTACGACTTTCCAAATGTCGCTGAAGCCTGCGGGTTAAAATATTTTCGAGGACATTGCGCCAAAGGTGTTTTGCAGGATTATGATTCGGTATCCATTAAGTCTGGAGTGATCCTTACTTGGCTTTGGGAGTAGGACCAGGTAGCTGTGCAGCCAATCCTGGGGTATTTCCGCCGTATTCATGCTTAGGTTGAAACAAAGAGCCATCTCCGCCAAGACCCCATCCTTCATGTTACTCATATGGGTGTACCTCACGCCGTCCGTGTCTGGCGTTGTGTATTTAGCCCTCTTCAGTACCCGTCGAATATCCTCCACCTTAACCTCACAGTCCGCCTTCCTAGTGACCGATGACAAGGCTTCTCTGGCCATATCTCTAATAGCCCTATCTTGCTGATCCGTCTGTTTTAAAAATCGTGCAAAAAAAGCCTCCCCTTGTCCTGGTCTGTTGTCATAACTCGGTTGTTATCACCATAAACGGTACCATGTGTACTAGGCATCGCCTGTCTGTTCATCTGCCGGTGCAGCGTCCAGAATTCACCCAATGTCACATCCCCGCCGACTTCATTTATAAACTATTCCCACTTCATCCCTTTTGTCTCTGCTACCTGGAGTTTAAACTCCTGCACCTTTACTTTTTTATACCTTTCCGCCTGCAGTTAATAATTTCTGTCATTGAGTATGGTTTGGAGCTGCTGACAGTATTAAAGAGCCAGCTTGAAAGGTTGGAGTGCACACTGAATGCATCCTTGTGGGTAATCCAGGGGTGCACAAAGGACACACTAATTATATGCATGAGGCATGGCAGATCCTCATGCCGTGGATCAGCTTAGTGTTGCTGTCTCGTCCATGCCATGTGGCCAAGCCATTCCATGTATTTTCCTCTCGGTCTTCCTCTTGGTCTGTTCCCTTCGATCTTGCCAGTTGTCACTAAGTTCTCCAATCCATTTCTTCTCATAACATGTCCAAAAAATTTTGACTGTCTAGCGTCTAATTTCTCTAATCAATTTACGAGTTTCATTTGTCTCCTGTAGTACTTGGTCATTGGTTTTTCTATCTGTCCATGGTATTCTTTGCATTTTCCTCAGAAACCACATTTCTGCAGCCATCAGATCTGTTTTTCAGCTTGACTGCACATTGTCCAAGTTTCACATCCATACAAAAGAACAGGCTCTATGTATCCCCTTAACACTCTTTTTCTCGTTTCAATTGACATCTTGTTATTGGTCAGAATGTTTTTCATCTTGCTAAAGGCTACTTTCGCCATGGCGATTCTTGTTTTAATCTCTTCAAGGCATTTCCCATCAGATGTTATGACTTTTCCGAGATAATTGTATCGATTCACTTGTTGGAGAATATTCCCATTTACTTGTATATTACATTATGGTACTTCATTCTTCATGGTGACGACCATAACCTGTGTCTTTTTACAATTTAATTATAACCCCAGCAGTAGTAAAGGATGCGACTTACACACGTATTTTGACATCCATCATGGCGGGTGATAGTTTTTTGGTTTTTTGGGGGACTGAGGGGAAAATTTTTGGTGGGAACCGGGTCTATTTTTTTTCCGCCTGCCTGGTCTGAACGAAAATCTGTAAAAGTAATTAAGGTTGGATTTTTTGGTGGGAACGGGGTGATTTTTGGTGTGTGAAAGTATATAGTGGGAAAGTTATTGTGGTTACGTAGGGTATATTACTATGTGTGGTGAGTGATGTATAAAATGCCAAGGGTGTGACGGGTCGGTACCAATTGTTTTAAATGTTCATAAACGTGTGATGATAAAAGTGGGGTGCTAGTAGTGTCTTAGTGAAAGTAAAGGGTGGTATATTAACCGATTAGAAATGAAATCTTATAAAGTTGTAATGCGGTAACGTGTATTAGTGGTCAAGTAGGAGTGATATAGGGGTGGTCATAAATGTAATAAGAGGTTTTCACAGTTACACACTGGTCAACCAGTGGTCAAGCAATGGTCAAGTAAGGGTCAAGTAGTCAAGTAAGGAAATTTTAGGGAAAAGTGATTGTAATCATATGGTGGTGATTAAAGAGTGGTAAATTAGTGGTCAAGCAGTGGTCAAGCAATGGTCAAGTGGTCAAGTAAGGAAATTTTAGGGAAAAGTGATTGTAACGATATGGTGATGCTTAAAGGGTGGTAAATTAGTGGTCAACCAATGGTCAAGTGGTCAAGTAAGGAAAATTTTAGGGAAATTTTAGGAAAAAGTGATTGTAATGATATGGTGATGCTTAAAGGGTGGTAAATTAGTGGTCAAGCAGTGGTCAAGTGAAGAAATTTTAGGGAAAAGTGATTGTAACGATATGGTGATGCTTAAAGGGTGGTAAATTAGTGGTCAAGCAGTGGTCAAGTAAGGAAATTTTAGGGGAAACGTGATTGTAACGATATGGTGATGCTTAAAGGGTGGTAAATTAGTGGTCAAGCAGTGGTCAAGTGATGGTCAATTAGTGGTCAAGTGGTCGAGTGACCACTTAAATTGTAGAGGACGATGTGCCTAAGATTATGGTAGTGGTTAAAGTGATCGATGACGTGGTCAAGCAGTGGTCAAGTAGTCAAGTAAGGAAATTGTAGGGGAAAGTACTATAGTGCAATGGTGGTGGGTAAAGTGAGGAGGAATCACTAGTAGTGATAATAGTACTACCAATATTAGCGATAAGAATATTAGCTGGTGCATTTTTAGAGATACAAGTCTCTTTTTTGTGGGGTGTGTAAAAATCATACAAAGAGGGTCATACAAACACAAAGACACCCAAGTACACACTTGATACATACAAGCACAAAGTCAACCACACTCACCCATAAACAAATATACAAAGAGGATCAGACAAACCATACCATTACTACTGTCACAACAACAGCTATACACAAGCACTCAGCCATAATCAAATACTCAACCACACATACAAACACAAAGACAACCATACACAGACAACCCATACCATTACTACTGTCATCACAACTATACACACATACAAGCACAAAGACAACCACACACAGCCATAAACAACCACTCAAGTACAGACACACTCACCCATAATCAATTACACAAATACACATACAAACTCAAAGACACACACCCAAACCATTACTACTGTCATTACAAGTACACACAAGTACGCACACCCATAAGCAATTACACAAATACACACCTACTACAAACTCAAAGACAACCCATACCATTACTACTGTCATCACAAGTACACACAAACACACCCGTACACACTTGATACACTTGTACATACAGAACTACAAGCACACAAAAACACACCCATACCATTACTACTGGTACCACAACCAGTACAGATACACTCACCCATAAACAAATCGTGTCTCTACAAGAATATCACAAACCCATATACCCTTTTTGGTAAAGAACGCGGATGTCCGAGAAGCCCCTACGTCATCAACGCCATATGCAAAAGTCATTAAGTATGAGTCATCGGTGTGTAGGGAAGCAGGCGGGCGGCGTGAGAATAGCTTGTCTAACTGCCACGTCAGCTACGTCGTGTGCAGAACCAGTGTATAAAATAGACGGCGTCTCTTGTGAGCTCAGTACCAGTTCACGGACTGACTTGGGTAGCTACAGAGTTATTTTTTAAATCAGGCTGGTGTGAGCAGTGTTCGTGTAGTAACCAGATATTGTTCACGTAGTGACTTGGGTAGCTACAGCAGTGAAACAGGTTGGTGTGAGCATTGTTCGTGTAGTAACCAGATATTGTTCACGTAGTGACTTGGCTAGCTACAGCGGTGAAACTTGGTGTGAGCCTTATTCGTGTCGTTGGCATCTGATAAAACATTGAATCATATATTGTATACACCAGAACATTTTTTTGCGATCGTAAGAAAGCGAAAGTGTGTCTTGTGACCAGTTTATCGATATGACCACCAGATCTACTTTCACGTGTTCAGTGTGCGACAAAGCCTATTGTGATAAGTATACCCTTAATCGTCACATTCGGACCACTCACGAGGGGAAAGACCAAATATATCCCTGTCAGTTATGTGATAAGGTGTATAATACGAACGATGGCCTACAAAAACACAAACGAATACGTCATCAGCCACGTATGAATACACCAAACACTACAATACCAGAGACGACAGCACCACCTGTCTATTACACCAGCCTCGTAGTCTAACGCAAGTACCAGACTGCCACCACTGTATCTTCAATGATAACCTTACCCGCCATAATGGGAACATTCACAATGATTATCCCTGTCAGATACGTACCAATCTATACAATTCGAACCTACAACGGTACTTACATCACCAGACATCACGAGAAAGGATGACACCCTTAGACACCCTGGCAACACCTCCACTCATAGTAGCAGAGGATATCCAACCAAATGATAGAGACAGCTTGGCAGCCCTTAAGGCGTACTGCAAGGACCTATCGCTTATGCTACCCAATCAAGTGGTAGTATTAGAAAAAAGTGTCGACCACCGCTACCGGGTGGTTTTGGTATGATAAAAAGAAGTATTCAGATATCTTGTATGATATCTCATACATGTCTTTATTCTGGATCCGAAACAAATAAGGTATGTGTGATGACTTCGACAACAACAGTGTTTTTGATAGTCAACCAGCAGAGCCCAGAAGAATGAAGATCACTAATCCAGAACTTTTTGGTTTTTCACTAAGCATCTATGTCATTGATTGTTTCTTATATCACTAAACTGTTTTTTCACTAATCATGTATGTCATTGATTTTTTCTTACGATATATCTCTAAACTGTTTTTCACTAATCATGTATGTCATTGATTTTTCTTATATCTCTAAACTGTATTGATGAATATATATGTCATTGATGTTTTCTTATATCATTAAAGTGTTTTGATGAATAACACACATATTATGGTGATAAAGATATTGAAACCAAGATTTTTGTTGATTTTCTTTATTGGTTTTGTTTTCATGACGTTGTCTTGTCGGCTCAGAGCTTACATTACCAGACATGAACAAAGTCTTAGAAGAAGTTATGACAAATACAGAAATATATGAAAAATAACCAAGTATGAAAAGGCCTAAAGAGAGAAATGTCTCGGCCAAATTTATAAAAATAATCAATGGAAAAAAAATCTTGGCCAAATAGGAAAATGTGTCAACCAAATGGAAAAATAAAATATTAACCAAGTAATGAAATACACCATTCAAGTTTATGAAAAGTCGGAAAATTTGTCAACCAAAAAGGGAAAGATGTCGGCGACATACAGATATAGCTTGTCCAAATTTATAAAGACCTAGGAAAAAATAACCAAAGGCGAAAAGGCCAAAATACGAAATGTCTCGACCAAGCTTATAAAAATCTAGGAAAAAATATTACAACTAAAAGGTTGATCAAAAATTATAAATTCAAACATTATAAAAATAACCAAATATGAAAAACATCGTCCAAAGACAGAAATATTTCAACTAAACTTATAAATAAGTCACCAAAAGGGGAAAAGGTCAAGTACAGAAATAGCTATGGAAAAAGTAAGTCCACAAAACTAAGAAAAAAAAATGTAATTTCTGTAGTCAAATGTGTCTTATCTGAAAAGACGCTATCAATGTCACCCCTTTCCTTGTTTTACTTTACCAAAGACCTTCACCGTATCTGGTACAGAAACCGTTATACATCACTCATCTCTCCACACTCTTGGTATCTTTCTAATACAAAGTGGTTACATCACCAAGAACTTCAAACCTCAATTGTACACGTGCTCCATTGAAACACCCATGACAGTTAACAACATGTATGGCCATGTAATCTGTGAGTCCATCG
This sequence comes from Cepaea nemoralis, assembly GCA_014155875.1. Lineage (NCBI taxonomy): Eukaryota > Metazoa > Mollusca > Gastropoda > Stylommatophora > Helicidae > Cepaea > Cepaea nemoralis. Next base: position 33,185 of record JACEFZ010019908.1, read on the forward strand.
GGGATAGTTCATCCGAGTATTCGTCACCAAAGATCCATTTCCCATGGCTGACATCTTCAACTTGCTATACCACAACTTATTCTAATATACACTTTACATGAAATTTCCCAAATTTGGGCTCTATTAAAGAATACGTAATGAGATACACAAAGACACCAAGAACATATCAGACAAAACAACTCACAAACTAAAACTTAAACCATATCAGATGAACCAACCAACAACTACTACTAGAACACAAACATATAATAAGGAAACACATGACACACAGAGCTTACAGACAAATCACTTGGACTCAAACAAATTTTGTTTCTTGTACTGTAGACTTCTACCAACACTTCTTTCCTATCACCAAAGCTAAACACCTACCACACAACCACTGGTCATTTGTCCAACATAATACTCATACCCTCGCCAACGACATTAAGGAAACGAATACTTACACATTGTCAGACATTGGATTTAAATCCCATACTACTAAAATATCACCGGTGTCGAATTCCCCTGTTTCACAAAAACACCCTCTTGTCAGTTGTTACTGGCCTGAAAACCATTACACCAGTCCATAATTGTTACTCCTGGAACCAACACTCACACTGTCGTATCTGTAGTATGAGTCTGCGATCAGAGATTCTTCTATAGAATCACATTGTAATCCTAACGTTGACACTTGTTTTAAAAACGTTTTAACCTACTTGTTTAAAACTTTTTTCACCTTCCATTCATCAGGTACAATGACAGCTTTAATTGATAGACGGCCATCGTGGTCAGAAGATGAGGATTGTTGTGAAGATGACAGTGTTTTGAAGGAGGATGATTCTGGCTTATTCACACCAGCTTTATCATTAGACATTTTGCTCTGTCAGAAACCTACTCGTGGCACCCAGCCAGCTTTAGATGTACCAGAGACAACCTTTGCTTGGGGTGATGATTCGTCTTCAGATGAAGATATTGACCTTTTGGCTAGTAGTCATGCCCCAGAGTCTCTCAAGAAAATTAATGTGTTGTGGGACGGAAAATATCCTACTGATGGTGTCCGAAGGTGTTCCTCTTCAACGAATAAGGTGTGTATGGGTAGTAATGAGCATAATTCACATGTGTATTTTTGTAAACATGACCAATATCAAAGACCTATGTGCTATACATGTTTTCTATGTACATCTCTCTATACCACAAACCATCAGTGACTATATCTTTACCCTTTCTCAAGGCGTGACCAAAAGAATGTCGACAGTCTGTTTTTGGTGGGTTTTACCACTTCTCCTTGTGAATTTTTTACTGTTTTTTCTTTACTGAAGTAGTAGGTATTGCAGTCTTGTAAGTTTCAATGTGTTTTATTTACCCCCACAGGTTAATTTTGCACCAGAGCCTCACTTCTTGACAGTCCATACTGTTGGCAACGAAGAACGTAATGGTAACTGGCATCATGTAATCAGAGAACGTGAGAATTTTGAAAGCCGTATACTAGACTTGGAAAAAATCTTGAACCCAGTCCTGAAGGACAACCACAGAAGAAAAGTCATCGAACAAAGGACAGCAGTGAAGAAGGCAGCTGTAGTCTAATTACCATGTATATCTCTCTGCCCTATTAAAACAGTTATAACCAGAAATAAAACTAGTATGCCTTTCCTTAATGTCGTTGGCGAGGGTATGAGTATTATGTTGGACAAATGACCAGTGGTTGTGTGGTAGATGTTTAGTTTTGGTGATAGGAAAGAAGTGTTGGTAGAATTCTACAGTACAAGAAGCAAAATTTGTTTGAGTCCATGTGATTTGTCTGTAAGCTCTGTGTGTCATGTGTTTCCTTATTATATGTTTGTGTACTAGTAGTAGTTGTTGGCTGGTTCATCTGATATGGTATTAGTTTTTAGTTTGTGAGTTGTTTTGTCTGATATGTTCTTGGTGTCTTTGTGTATCTCATTACGTATTCTTTAATAGAGCCCATTGCTTTTGTTGACTGGGAGGTTCATCTGATATGGTATAAGTTCTAAGTCTGGTTTGTGAGTTGTTTTGTCTGATATGTTCTTGGTGTCTTTGTGTATCTCATTACGTATTCTTTAATAGATCCCAAATTTGGGAAATCTCATGTAAAGTGTATATTAGAATAAGATGTGGTATAGCAAGTTGAAGATGTCAGCCATGGGAAATGGATCTTTGGTGACGAATACTCGGATGAACTATCCCCGATGGAGTCACAGATTACATGGTCATACATGTTGTTAACTGTCATGGGTGTTTCAATGGAGCACGTGTACAATGGAGGTTTGAAGTTCTTGGTGATGTAACCACTTTGTATTAGAAAGAAACCAAGAGTGTGGAGAGATGAGTGATGTATAAGGGTTTCTGTACCAGATACGGTGAAGGTCTTTGGTAAAGTAAAACAAGGAAAGGGGTGACATTGATAGCGTCTTTTCAGATAAGACACATTTGACTACAGAAGTTACATTTTTTTTCTTAGTTTTGTGGACTTACTTTTTCCATAGCTATTTCTGTACTTGACCTTTTCCCTTTTGGTGACTTATTTATAAGTTTAGTTGAAATATTTCTGTCTTTGGACGATGTTTTTTCATATTTGGTTATTTTTATAATGTTTGAATTTATAATTTTTGATCAACCTTTCAGTTGTAATATTTTTTCCTAGATTTTTATAAGCTTGGTCGAGACATTTCGTATTTTGGCCTTTTCGCCTTTGGTTATTTTTTCCTAGGTATTTATAAGTTTGGACGATCTATATCTGTATTTGGCCGACATCTTTCCCTTTTTGGTTGACAAATTTTCCGACTTTTCATAACCTTGAATGGTGTATTTCATTACTTGGTCAATATTTTTTTTCCATTTGGTTGACAAATTTTCGTATTTGGCCAAGATTTGTTATCCATTGATTATTTTTATAAATTTGGCCGAGACATTTCTCTCTTTAGGCCTTTTCATACTTGGTTATTTTTCATATATTTCTGTATTTGTCATAACTTCTTCTAAGACTTTGTTCATGTCTGGTAATGTAAGCTCTGAGCCGACAAGACAACGTCATGAAAACAAAACCAATAAAGAAAATCAACAAAAACCTTGGTTTCAATATTTTTATCACCAAAATATGTGTGTTATTCATCAAACACTTTAGTGATATAAGAAAAATTCAATGACATACATGAGTAGTGAAAAACAGTTTAGAGATATATCGTAAGAAAAAAAAAATCAATGACATAGATGATTAGTGAAAAACAGTTTAGTGATATAAGAAAAAATTAATGACATAGATGCTTAGTGAAAAACACTTTAGTGATATAAGAAAAAATCAATGACATACATGATTAGTGAAAAACAGTTTAGTGATATAAGAAACAATCAATGACATAGATGCTTAGTGAAAAACCAAAAAGTTCTGGATTAGTGATCTTCATTCTTCTGGGCGCTGCTGGTTGACTATCAAAAACACTGTTGTTGTCGAAGTCATCACACATACCTTATTTGTTTCGGATCCAGAATAAAGACATGTATGAGATATCATACAAGATATCTGAATACTTCTTTTTTATCATACCAAAACCACCCGGTAGCGGTGGTCGACACTTTTTTCTAATACTACCACTTGATTGGGTAGCATAAGCGATAGGTCCTTGCAGTACGCCTTAAGGGCTGCCAAGCTGTCTCTATCATTTGGTTGGATATCCTCTGCTACTATGAGTGGAGGTGTTGCCAGGGTGTCTAAGGGTGTCATCCTTTCTCGTGATGTCTGGTGATGTAAGTACCGTTGTAGGTTCGAATTGTATAGATTGGTACGTATCTGACAGGGATAATCATTGTGAATGTTCCCATTATGGCGGGTAAGGTTATCATTGAAGATACAGTGGTGGCAGTCTGGTACTTGCGTTAGACTACGAGGCTGGTGTAAATAGACAGGTGGTGCTGTCGTCTCTGGTATTGTAGTGTTTGGTGTATTCATACGTGGCTGATGAGGTATTCGTATGTGTTTTTGTAGGCCATCGTTCGTATTATACACCTTATCACATAACTGACAGGGATATATTTGGTCTTTCCCCTCGTGAATGGTCCGAATGTGACGATTAAGGGTATACTTATCACAATAGGCTTTGTCGCACACTGAACACGTCATATTGATAAACTGGTCACAAGTCACACTTTCGGTTGTTTTTTCTTTCTTACAATCCCAAAAAAATGTTCTGGTGTATACAATATATGTTTCAATGTTTTATCAGAGGCCAACGACACGAATAAGGCTCACACCAAGTTTCACCGATGTAGCCAAGTCACTACGTGAACAATATCTGGTTACTACACGAACAATGCACACACCAACCTGTTTCACCGATGTAGCTAGCCAAGTCACTACGTGAACAATAGCTGGTTACTACACGAACAATGCTCACACCAGCCTGAAGCACCTCTGTAGATACCCAAGTCAGCCCGTGAACTGGTACTGAGCTCACAAGAGACGCCGTCTATTTTATACACTGGTTCTGCACACGACGTAGCTGACGTGGCAGTTAGACAAGTTATTTTCATGCCGCCCGCCTGCTTCCCTACACACCGATGACTCATACTTAATGACTTTTGCATATGGCGTTGATGACGTAGGGGCTTCTCGGACATCCGCGTTCTTTACCAAAAATGTGTGGTTTGTGATATTCTTGTAGGGACACGATTTGTTTATGGGTGAGTGTATCTGTACTGGTTGTGGTACCAGTAGTAATGGTATGGGTGTGTTTTTGTATGCTTGTACGTCTGTATGTACAAGTGTATCAAGTGTGTACGGGTGTGTCTGTGTGTACTTGTGATGACAGTAGTAATGGTATGGGTGTGTTTTTGTAGTAGGTGTGTATTTGTGTAATTGATTATGGGTGTGTACTTGTGTGTACTTGTGATGACGGTAGTAATGGTTTGGGTGTGTGTCTTTGAGTTTGTATGTGTATTTGTGTAATTGATTATGGGTGTGTACTTGTGTGTACTTGTGGTACCAGTAGTAATGGTTTGGGTGTGTGACTTTGTGTTTGTGTGATCCTCTTTGTATATTTGTTTATGGCTGTGTGTGGTTGACTTTGTGCTTGTATGTGTGTACACGTGGCTGTATGTGTGTACGTGTGTTTGGTTGTCTTTGTGTTTGTCTTTGAGTGTTCTTGTGTATGAGTGTGTTTATGTGTGTACTTATGATGACAGTAGTAATGGTATGCTTTGTCTGTGCTGGCTCTGCACATGTGTATATCTGTTGATGTGACAGTAGTAATAGTATGGGTTGTCTCCCCTCTGCTGTGTGTCCACCGTGACGAGGTAGAGGGGCTTGTGCGTCCCAATGACCCCAAGAGCTATGCCGACGGTAGCACAGCTACTGGTAGGGCCACCCATGTCGGACAGGTCAAGGGAGAGGGACCAGACAAAGAGACACACAAACCTGCTGCCTTGTAGGTAGACTGGGGACAGTCAAAGGCTAGGGAAAGCACCCCAAATACATGCTTGTCGAAATCGGATGTACTGAGCCACAGGCTTGACAAAGCAGTGCAACGTGAAACCTGCTGCCTTGTAGGTAGACTGGGGACAGTCAAAGGCTAGGGAAAGCATCCCGAATAAATGCTTGTCGAAATCGGATGTACTGAGCCACAGGCTTGACAAAGCAGTGCAACGTAACTTAATTCATGATGTCACAAATCAAAATTAATCGATATGGTGCTAATCCCGTGAAGTCCCATCAGGCGGTGATAGTGCCGGACCCATGACTACTGGTGGTCACCTTCCCCTGTGCTGTGGAGTCAAGGCACAGAGGAGTAGGTTAAGAGCTATTGACCAAATACCCCGGACACTCAACATACTACAGTGGAATGCCGAAGGAGTTTACAAGAAGAAAGACTCCCTAACACAGCGTCTTCATAAAGATAGAATAGATGTGGCATGCATTCAAGAGACACACCTCAACGCCAATCACAAATTCTCAGTCAGAGGATATCAGGCCACACGTTTCGACCGTGACCATGACTACTGGTGGTCACCTTCCCCTGTGCTGTGGAGTCAAGGCACAGAGGAGTAGGTTAAGAGCTATTGACCAAATACCCCGGACACTCAACATACTACAGTGGAATGCCGAAGGAGTTTACAAGAAGAAAGACTCCCTAACACAGCGTCTTCATAAAGATAGAATAGATGTGGCATGCATTCAAGAGACACACCTCAACGCCAATCACAAATTCTCAGTCAGAGGATATCAGGCCACACGTTTCGACCGTGAAGGACACAAAGGAGGAGTTCTAATACTTACACGAAATACAATACCTTGCAGCGAAGTATCTGTGATCTCTAACAACCAAACGGAAATTATAGGTGTTGATATAATGATAAAGGACGTGAAAATAAGAATCTACAATATGTATAGCCCAGCAGATAAGGACCTTACACTCTCAAACATGAAAATAACTGACACAAACTGCATTATTGTCGGAGACTTTAATAGCCGTTCAGAAAGATGGGGATACCCAGATACTGACAAAAGAGGAGATGAATTGGAGGACTGGGAAATAGACTCAAATCTCCATCTACTCAACAAAGCGGATGACACACCGAGCTTCTACTCCAGAAGATGGCTTACACTTCTACTCCAGACTTAGCTTTCTGCACAGGAGACATCCTCGACAAAATCGATCGCCATGTGCTGGACCAATTAGCAGGTAGTGACCACAGACCAATCAAGCTTGAAATGAATATGGAGTATGTTCCACAGGAGCAAAAGCCCTTGCCCCGCTGGAATTACAAACGAGCAGATTGGGACAGATTTGCCATACTAACAGACAAATATTGTGAAAACATAAATACACGATATGGCAACATAAAGCAAATGGTGGAAAGTCTAAACAGAGCGATAATACAGGCAGCCACTGAGTCCATTCCAAGAGGAGCGAGGAAAAATTACAAACCATACTGGACTGAAGAACTACAAAGTTTGGAGGACAAAGTTGAAGATGCCAGGAAGACAGCAGAGAGAGAACAAACAATTGAAGCAAACATCTCTCTCAAAGCCATCTCAGCAAAATATAAAAGAACAGTAAATCAAACAACAAGAGATTGTTGGAGGAAAAAAACAGAAAACCTGAATTTTGACAGGGATGGAAACAAACTATGGAAACTAGTGAAAGCCATGAACAATGAAAGGACCTAGAAACAAACAAATAACAATTAAACAAGGAAATGCCTTGCTTACAGGCAAAAAAGGCTGCAAATGCACTAATGGAACACTATGCAAATGCAAACCACATTGATATTACAACCGACAGAAGAAAGCAATCAAAGACAAACAGATACATCATAGAAATACAGAGACAGCAGCAGAATATATGATGGCAAATCTAACAATGGAAAGAAATGGAACAGGCAATGAATACCCTAAAAAAAGAAGAAATCACCAGGAAAGGATGGAATCAAACAAAATGGGGGGGGAA
>JACEFZ010019909.1:0-2500 GCA_014155875.1 Cepaea nemoralis
CACCTTTCTTCGGTCATGTGATGCTAAGAGACGGACTGGAGAACAGTATGACAACTTGTAAGAACGAGGGGAACAGCGGCAGAGACAGACCAAGAGAAATGCTGCTGGATGGCTTGAGACGGTGGCATGGAGGAATACTTCAGCAGAGTTGATCCAGACCACCAACGACCGAGATCTGAGCAGAGCCATGAACGCCTACATCAACTGGCAGGGCTGACAGGATGATGCTATTAGTCACTGTCCTTGAATGTAAGAAAGAGAGCATGTTAAAAGGGTAGACAGAACCAGTTTTAACATTGGGTTGCGCGTCCTGAACAATTAATACACAACAGTAAAAGATACCCGGTAGCCTTGGAGATATGATTTTATAGACGCCTTTTGTAAATTGCTTGGACTTTTAGCGTATAACTACATATATATATATATATATATATATATATATATATATATATATATATATATATATATATATATACACACACACACACACACACACACACAGCAATACATAGTTGACTTTGGGTGATGACAAGAGAGGGGAAGTGAGACACACCCAGTAACGGGCTGTTGGATGGACTGAGTCATATGGTGGAATATTAACAACAACAACAACAAAAATACGCCTTTTTGTGTGGTTTTTGTAGCAAACAAACCATGTATAATTTGCGCTTTCTATGGAAAACCAGACATGGTGTGTAGCTTGGACATAACTAACAGTGCACTGGTGGTTCTGCGCCTGTTTTGGGGTACGCCAGCTGATAACAGTATACCATATTATTCACGGAGTACAGCGAGGCTGGGAAAAATTGTTTGGTCAGTTTATCTGCCCGTTTACGGTAATGTCACACAGCCCGGGGAGGATAAGGGGCGGGGAATGTTTACACTCTCTGGCGAACTATTTGACCTCATCAACGCAAGTTCGTTCAAGGCGAGAAAAAGGCGGGCGCAGGCGATCACGGCATTCCGAGGCCTTCTTAAACGAATATTAAAAGACAGTCTATTTTACTATACATTTTGCCTATCTGCTGTAGAGTTGTTAGAAATATTTTTATACTGATGTATTAGCAGTGCACAATGAGGCTCGCGGTATGAACGCCTCTATTTTCGCTCTCTGTCTAAAAAGCGCTTATGTACTATTATCTGAGTGGGACACTCATGTAATGAAAATTTATAACATAAACGTTACTTACCAAGTGCGAGCTTTCGTGCGCGACGAGTCTTCTTGTCTGGTTTCACCAACTAATGAGATTATATCTGCTGCGCGCCCCTTTATATGCGGTCGGTTTGGTTGAATCACCAGCAGTGGGCAGGTAAAACCGGTTAGGTGTTTAGTGTAAAACAGCTAGATCGTTTGTGTAGAAGTATGTCTAATCAGCACTTCTACCCGTTGTTATCTGTCGTCTACTCCACGGTCTTTTTAAGGTGTTTACGGTTCCTCCCCCAAAAACCAGTTCTGGTCAAGGTCAGTTCACCACCGAGTCACCAGGTCAGGTCATGACGGTTTTTTTTCCAAGACGTGTCCAGACACGTTTTCACCACCAGCTGCATGATGAGTCATCGGGTCAGAGATGTTCAACTGTTCAAGACTTGATGTGGTGACTTATCACCTAAAGCTTTTATATAGTCAGATATTGACAGCCTAGACAAAAAAATAGAGAGAGAGAGAGAGAGAGAGAGAGAGAGAGAGAGAGAGAGAGAGAGAGAGAGAGAGAGAGAGAGAGAGAGAGAGAGAGAGAGAGAGAAAGCGAGAGAGATTTGCAGTTAGACAGAATCATGCACACACACACACACTCACGCACTCACGCACGCACGCACACACGCATATATTTAATTTTTGTGTCATTGAGCAGGTAGACCTGAAAATTACCTCTTTCGGCGAATTTTCTTTGTAGTCGACTGTTTACATGGGATGTCTTACGAATTCAAATAGTAGGTATTCTGTTCATGCTTTTCGAATTTGGTATTTACCAATGGGATCACCACACATAGATATGCCTTGAAAAACCATATCTAACGGTACCTCAGTGATGTGTGAATCTCGATTCTAAGCGGAGTTATTTAAATTTAAATGATGTATTAGTAATAGAATAATCAATACAAATAACAAAAAGACATATATTTGTGGTTCCTAGACTTTGATAAAGTTCATAGGAGAACATCGTGACAACTGGAAAGATCGAGGGGAATAGAGGCAGAGGCAGACCAAGAGAAATGATGGTGGATTGATTCAGATGGTGGCACGGAGGAATGTCAGCACCGTGTTGATCCAGACAACCAAAGATCGGAGAGCCATGAACGCCTATGTAAGCTAGCAGGGCACTTGATGATGATGATGATGAAAAGAAAACAGATAGCACCAAGCTGTGAATTTGACGGGACACTCAATCAAGTGTGTAGACAATAAAGATATTGAGTGTACTTCGTCAATGAAAATGCACGTATGTGATGTCAATAAAAATTGTTTTGATGACTCTATCTTCTATTCGAAAACTATTGAAAA
>JACEFZ010019909.1:10000-45000 GCA_014155875.1 Cepaea nemoralis
ATGGTTGTAGGTGAGATTCGGTTTCTGAGACAAGTGATACGGATACATTAAACGGCTAGAATAACTAACAACGGTCGCTTGGAAGAGAATATAATAAATGTATAATATTACATGCAACAATACGAAAAAACACCTAAAAAAAAGTGTGCATAGGTTATAGAGAGTGAGTTAGTTGACAGATCATCCTCATTGCACATCGAACCCTTCAGTCCATAAGTGCTCAGATCCCCTCCTCAGAAAATCCCTCAGCTTGTAGCGGCTCACGACACCAGTTCTGTGATGGTTAATCAATCTTCTTTGGCTTTCTGCGTAGTGTTCTTCTTTGGCAACACCTCTTTTAATTTGCAGTTCTTGCAGTCTGACTATTGTTGTAGATTCACAGTCATCGCTTGGTTCTCGCAAAAGTCTTACTTCTCGTAGACCATTCAGAATGTCAGCCTGGTCCATAGCGCGTCCGCCCTCCACGGTAGCCTTACCTGAGAGCTCGTCAGCCCACTCATTTCCTTGTACTCCCGCATGCCCTGGCACGAAGATGAAACTAATATTTGCCAGCCGAGACCGCTCCAGAGACAGCAACCACTCTCTTGGGATTCACCCCATCTCTATCCTCTTGAGCATACTTATTGAATCGCTAAAGAAACATGCAAGAGTGAATGTCTGTATCTCGAGGCATGTTATTGCTTTACTTGCTGCCATGACTTCCATAGTCAGGCTAGATGTGGTCTCAGCAAACGTACCAGAGTCCTCCTTTACAATTCTGCCTCCGGCCTGCGCAGTAAAAGCCCATGAGCTTCTTACATGTCGGACGACCGACCCATCTGTGTAAATGACAGATCGTCTAGCGAATTCTCGAAAATCAAAGCTTGTACTTCCGCCTCCACAGCAGCCGGATTTTCTTGTCTGCATTTTCTGTCTAGTTGGATGCAGACTGAAAGAGACGTACATAAATATGTTGGCACTTGTACCCACTCCTCGCCAGGTTCTAAGTCCTCAAGTGAACATACCTGTTGAAGAACGTCATCGGCTTGACCCATCCACGACCTTCCTCTTTTTAACCTACAGACCTTTACTTTCCTAATTTCTCTATGCAGAAGATGTAATGTGTTTGCGTTAACTCTGAGGTGGGCACGTGCGCTGCAAATTTGTATTATGTCTTCAATGGTTGCAAAATCAAGAAGGAAGCGTATCGCCCTGCATGATGTATCTCTTGTACATTTAAGAATAATGCGCATGGCTTCGTTCTGTCGAAGAGTCAGGATAGCAATCGCATACTCAAAAACAGACATGACCAGCCCTTCGTACAGAAGACATAGATGGCGCTGTTCACAATTTGCTGCCGCCATCACCCGCATCGCAGCCAAAACTCAGCTTGGCCTTTGTTATCACCTGGTCTATGTGCTCGAAATAAGCAAGTCTCTTCAATGCCTGCGTTATTTCCACAGTCTCTGAACACAGCTTTACAGTTGAGCTGAGTTGAGTTAAGAAACGACATCACTGCACTCAGGACATTCCCATGCGTGCTCCGTCCTCTCGTTCAACAGCCAGCAAAGAGTCATACTACTAATCGTTTCCATAGCAATCTTATTAAAAGTTCTCCTGGTCTTCCCTGTAAGTTTTGAGATTCTTAAAGAACCCCTGCCGATCCCCCACAATCTCATTCTTTCCACATATGTGTTCTTAATCTGTTCCTCCGCCATGTCCACCTAGTCCCACAAGCGCACGACCACCTCCCCCTTGTCCATAGGCAAGATACCACCAAGAGGTGCATTCCCTGCTAGCCTATCAACCTGTTAATTCCCCCGTACACCCGTATGGTCAGGGCAAAATATCCATACAATACTCACAATATGTGACCTCTGAAGAGATGAGAGCCATTCCACAAGAAACATTCCTTTCTCTACCTTGAAAGCATATTCTTTGAATCCGTAATTAAAACAACGTGTGTTGCAGTAGTCTCCTCTAGCCACCGGAATGCCGCTGTTACTGCCTCAACCTCCATTCTCATGCTGGAGGCCGTAGTCTAATATGCCAGGCTCTCCTTTTTCAAGACTCGCCCATTAGCCTTCGCAATAAAGCCCCAGCCACTAAGTCTGTTTCTCACCACTGACCCATCTGTGTAGATGACTATGTCACCTTCATGTATGTTGCTCTGGATTAGCTGTTGCACTTCACACTCAGTGCGGCTCGCTGCCCATTCTCTGCTCTCACGACCCAGTGTTATTATGACATTGTGCCAGACTGTCATGTCATCCGGAACTTCAACCCACTATCTTTCACGATTGATAGCATCTAGATCACACACCTGACTTATATAAAGTTCTTCCTGTGCCATCCAGGACCGGTTGGAACTCTTCACTGGCTGCTGGGGATGGGGACGGAGCACTTATGGGAATGCCCCGAATGCTGTGATGTCGATTCCTAAATCAATCAATCAATCAATCAATCAACCATCCAGGACTTGCATCGTCTTAGTCTACGACCTTTTACCATTTCCATCGCTGCATGCAGTGGGTGATCATTGTCTACGGCAACTCTCAGGTACCATTTGGCCTGAAGACCTATGTCTATTCGTAATTGTTGGTATCGCCAGTATATGACTCATGCAGATAATTGGTGTGTCCTTTGTGCACCCGAGAATTAAATGCATGGCAGCATTCTGTATGCTCTCCAACCTTTCAAGCTTGCTTTTTGATACTGTCAACAGCCCCAAACCATACTCACTGAAAGAAATTATTAACTGCTGAAAGAGCCTGTACAACATCCTCTGATCTACACCGGTTGCTGCCATAGCCCTCAATGCATTAAGTCCCCTACCAGCCTTCACCACCAAATCCTCCACATGATCCTTAAAAGACAAACGCCTGTCAAAGGTGATATCCAAGTACTTCAGTTACTCTCTCGACTAAGAGGACAAGCATTCAACATAATAACTGGGACGTCTGCCTTGGCGATCCGGTTATCCAGGGAGTACCACACAACCAATGCCTTGTCTAGGTTTACATGGCTCCTGCGTCCCTGCACCATTCCGTCACCTTGTTTACCGCCACCTGCACGTCTTTCGCCAAACTGGCCCTGTCTCTGCCCTGTCTGTACACCAGCTTTACAGTTGGTGTTGGAGTGTTGACAATATGATTATTCAAAGAGAACCATGTCACTGTTACCTTTGTTGGGTTGACCATTGCCCCAGCTTCAAAACACCAAGTACTTATGCGATTGAGTTCGGTTTGTAGTCCCGCAGCAGCCTGATCTCTATCCTTACCCTGGCAATGCACTAAAACATCATCGGCATATGACAATGTCCTCCCTGGTCCCGTGATCTGCTCGCTGGTGATTCTCACAGTGTACGCGTTAAACATCACTGGAGATAATGGTGATCCCTGTAGTAGGCCAAGATATATTGTTGTTCGTTCTGAAGTCCAACTGCCACATCTAAAAACTACTTTCCGTTGGAAGAGGGCTGCAGCGATCCAACTCAGGAGGAAAGGATTTATCTTGACTTCAAGAAGCTGAAGCATTAAAAAAGCCAATGGTACTCTGTTATACGCGACCTCAAGATCAATCGCTGCAGCAAAGGTTTCAGTGCCTGAGTGGAAACCTGCGTTAGACGTCATGGGCAAAACGTGCTGCATTGGTCCAGGTTTCTCCTTTTGGACGGTGCCCTCCCAGGGTAGGTGGGAAAACACATTGCCTCTGTAGCTGACTTGATATTTTTCTGGCAATTAACTTCTCCAGCAGCTTGCCTATTGTATTCTGCATGGTTATTACTCGATATCCCTGAATGTTTGCCAGGCTTCGGCAAGGAAACCAGATAGCTGTGTAACCACTCCTCCTTGATGGTAGCACTCTCTATACTGTTGTTGTATATGTCTGCTGGTTTCTCTAGCTCGTTGTCGGTACACCTACTGATGTCAACGTATCTTATTCCTTCTGGCCCTGGAGCGCTGTTTTTTGATCGTCGAAGCACAGCCCTGATTTCTTTCACTGTCACTGTCTTCATTCGAAATGTTCTGGGTCTTGCACCTGTCTGAAGTGACCTCTTTGGCAAGATTTCGGCTTCTCATATCCGTCTGGTTGCTCTGCTCTAGATATCGTTCGAATAGGGCTTTGCCTTTGTTCTCGTCAGTCCTCTACCAGATGAAATCAGCACTTTGGAAGTCAGAAATTCTCTTATTCTTGACTACCCCACTCATGCTTTTATGTAGTCACCATAACAATTTCAGTGACTTGTATGTGCTTACTCTTTGACACACCTTTGCCCATTTTTCACTTTTAACCACCTTAACCAGTTTTTGTAAAAATAAAAAGCTTACTTTTGGGTGCGTCTCCCTTTCTACGTGCATGCAGGGACTGGGCTAGACAACTCTGTTCTTCTTGGCGGTTTGCCATTTCCTTACAGCACTACGCTTATCCATGCAGACCTTCTCCACCTTACAATTCCACCAATGTGGCTGCTCTCAGTTTTTTTTTCCTGCCCTGAAGCTTTCTGTGTTTCTCTCGCCTTATTACACACACCACATCTTCCCCTGTACTGTCATACTGGAAAGTCTTGACCGTTGACTTGTGCTGTCTTGTTCTGCCTTTCTCAACCAATAAGCTGCAATGGTGGTGGTAGCTGTCGTGGTACCCTAGGACACCCCATCTACACACTGTAGTGAGTGAAGGAGAATCCAGCGCCAGGTCAATACCACTGTCCTCATCACCTGGGCGGCTTGCTGTCCTGGTGACACAGCCCCTGTTGATACAAACTAGGTCAATAATTTCAAGTACAGTCTCGAGCTCCACCTCCTGTGCGTTGGAGGATATGTTTCCCCATTATCTGCCTTTAGCGTTGAAATCGCCACAGAAAATAAAATTTCTCTCGTGACCTATTATGTCACTTAAGCACTGCCACTTCTAGGAGTCCATACTCGCGTTATGGGCATAAACATTCACCAACACGAATGGTAGACCGGATTGAACTCTAACCGCTTGTATGTGTATGTCGTCATTGTCCCAACTGGACATGTTTAGCTCTGAAGAATCCAAACTCTCGCGAATAAGAATCGCCATTCCCAGATGTCCCGGCTATTTGGAGTAACTGATCACCCAGTCTCGTCTCCTGTAGCGCAACAATATCGTTCCTAAATACCAGGTTTTATAGAATAGGACCCAGTTGTTTTACGCTGGCACAGTTCCAGTATAGAATGCGGGTATACCTGAGGCCCAGATGGTCACACTTAAGTCTAAAACGCCTCAACCCACCACGCATTCCCTGTCGCTTGCGCCTACCACGCTTGTCGCGTCGTCTTGTTTTGTTGACTTCCGGTCAACATGGCGGTGACGGTTGTGCTGTTTGTAATCGTCGCCTTTTATCGCGCAAGATATATATATTTTCATCTCTTGCGTATAAAATGTGTGCCAGGATGTGAAACCAGGAGTTTCTTCTCAAGATCTGCGCTGATGCAACGGAGTTCGTGCATTGTGCGAAGCAATCCTTCAGTGGATTTTCGTAGCGTGTGTGTTCTCAGGTGTTTGGTCTATTCAACATGGCGGAACAATTGGTGTGTTCCGTAGCAACGGCAGTGCATAGGTTATATTACGAGAAGGAATGCAATAGAGACTCGAAACAGTAGCTGTAGAGGCGGCAAAGTAAGGATGTAGAGAGAGAAGTGAGAAACTACGGTGAAGTGTAGTGATAATTAATGATGTTATAGAATACCAAAGAATTAAATTGCTTGATCATTTAATTAGAATGATACAAGATAAAGAAGCTACTAGAGCGTTGCACGTCAGAACATCGGGATGTAAGTCAAAAGGACGACCCATGAAGAATTGGCAAGATGAAATAATTGAGACATTGAAGAAATCAGGACTAAAGTTCGGATTATAGCAGCGCTAGATATTATTAGATTATATAAATATTATTATTAGGTAGCAAGTCAAATGGTTTGTCCGTGCAAGTAGGTTATCAGCTAACAATATACCACAACAAGGAATGATGTACAGACCAGATGGAAGAAGAGAAAGAGGCGGACCACGTAAACGACGGACAGGGGGAATAGCAGAGTCCATGGGAATACCGATACATGAAGCCCATAAGCGGGCACTCTCCCGCTGTTTATACTTTACCTCGACATCTTAAGGTACAACAGAGATGAGCTGAAGAAATAACATATAAAGTAAGTACAAGCTGCAAGACAAACGATACACAAATAGTTCATCTTCCGCGTATATGCGACGCTTCACGCAAAGTAGTATGAGAGTTAAGAATGAATTGAGTTGAGTTAAGAAGGCGTTTGGTGTCCATCTTCAACAGACAGCGAAAAGTTCCAATACTAATGGTGCCTGTTGCAATCTGGTTATATGTGCGTTTGACTTTGTCTCTGAGTGACGACTGTCGACCACATCCTCAGACAACGCTTTGCTGCCGCATTCTGTCTAGTCTATGATAATCTAACTGCGCTCCTGCATTTTTTACCTGCTCCCAGAGGGCCTTCACCACAGAAGAAGAAGAACAAGTCAAGAACACGTGAATGAACTAATGGTCTGTGCCTGCAGAAAAGTTAAGAAAACTGTTGGTCTCTGCTCAGTCAAATATATAGTCCATCAAACTGAATAATGTTAGAGGACTAGCGATCAACTGGCCATGGCGAAGGTAGCCTTTTGCAAGATGAAAAACATACTGACCAATACAAAGATATCAATTGAAACGATAAAGAGAGTGTTGAGGTCCTACATAGAACTTGTACTTTTATATGGATGTGAAGTGTGGACAATGAGCAGACAAGCTGGAAAACATCTGATGGCTGTGGAAATGTGGTTTCTGAGGAAAATGCAAAGAATACCATGGATAGACAGAATAACCAATAAACAAGTCCTACAAGAAACAAATGACAAATTTTTTTGGGCATGTTATGAGAAGAAATGAATTGGAGAACTTGGTGACAACTGGCAAGATCGAAGCGAGGAGACCAATGGGAAGACCAAGAATTAAATACCTGGATGGCTTGGCCACGTGGCATGGTCGAGACAGAAACACGGAGCTGATCCACAACCCTGATGATTGAGTGAAATCTCAAAACATGACCGCCCACGCATATCGGCCTGGCACATGATGGATGGATCAACTGTTGTTTCCTTCCCGCCTTGAATCAATGGGGTATCTGCCTTGGGGCGTATGCTAATGTGCTCTTAACGTTTTCATGAGGAACAATGAACTCACATATATTTACGCCTTCGGTGTTTTAGTCATATTCTAATTATCATCAGTCTTAGAGTAGACCTAACGAGGACTCATGCTGATGTTGTCTGGTTATGTGCTCAGCACCACTTCAGCTCTGTTTGTACTACTCCTTCTATTACATGGATACATGACTTCTTTGTGTCATGGACACTTTCCCTTCTGTTTGTGCCGCCCTGAATTGTATTTTCCAGGACTATCGATTGGAAATTTTCTGGCTCATATTGTCATCAACGCAAACCGTGTATTTCTTTTGTTGCTGTTGATGTTTTAGTTCTAATCTTGTCGCTACCATCCTGCAATAGATGTTATGCCAAACAGAACTCTCATCACGATGTGTCGGAAATGTTATCGATCTTACTCAAGTCACAACGCTGGTGCATTTTCATGTCATTGACGTCTTTAGTGCTGTGACATGTAGGTATCATCCCTCAGTCCTTTCCAGCAGACGTTGTCATGCACGCTATTAAAACTTAGGACGGGATACTTAACGAAACTAACTTTCGTTTGAATTAAGGCCAGTGATTGGCCGAGCCCCGGAAACAAAGGCATACGGTAGACAAAGCCGGCCTCGTCAATCGCCATGTTATCTTCAAGTTAGCGAGTGACCCATTGTAAATTTGTTAATTAATAGCCTACTTATTCTCTGCGCTTCGGGTCAGCATTTTAAAACATATCATGTTATGTATTAGGATAAATATAACTAATATCATGATTGAAGTTGTGTGTGTGAAAAATATGAGAATCGATTTCATTGAAAAGCTGGTTTGAGTCACGCAGTCTGTACTGTCGCCATGTTGTCCAGTCAGCTTTCATAAGGCTTACAATATAATCTTGCTATGAGTCACCTTTCTGATACGCTTTTGGAAACTTATTTTATTCCTAAATGCTTATTTTTCACAACTGGTCTCTGTGTTATAAAGTGTTTTTTTTCGGAGTGCATATTTTGTATTTCTGCCCTTATGAGGGAGAAATATTCCTATCTGTGTACAACATGAAAAGTATGTTAGAGAGAGAGAGAGATATTCTCGCTTGACTTTTTCATGCACTTGGTAGTTAATCTTTTGTTTACATTGTAAATACACAGAGGTGTGATTGTATTGTAGTCTTTTTCATAATTGATGTTATGGGATTGTCATTCTCTGTATGATATATAATCTCAAGCGTATGGGAAAAGATTCCCATGATTTCTCTGTTATGAGTATTTTACCTTTTATGCTCATGAGTGTTACTGCTTAATGCTGTAATAAATGATGTTATAAGATTGCCATTTGGTATGATATATATATATATATATATATATATATATATATATATATATATATATATATATATATATATATATATATATATATATATATATATATATATATATATATATATATATATATATAATCTCAAGTGAGTAGGAAATAACACAATGCTCTTGTGTTTTGGTTGAGATGTTGGGTAATACCCACTAGAGAGTTCATACCATGTTTAGTAAAAGACTAACAAGTTTTTTTCTGTTATTCATCATATATCATCATCATCATCATCATCATCATCATCATCATCATCATCATCATCATCATCATCATCATCATCATCATCATCATCATCATCATCATCATCATCATCATCATCATCATCATCATCATCATCATCATCATCATCATCATGTGTTTGTCCCTACTGGGGTGAAGTTAAAAGATCTACTCCAGCAGTAACATCATGAATAGAATATATATATATATATATATATATATATATATATATATATATATATATATATATATATATATATATATATATATATATATATATATATATATATATAATCTATTCATGATGTTACTGCTGGAGTAGATCTTTAAACTTCACCCCAGTGGGCACAAATACATGATGATGATGATGATGATGATGATGATGATGATGATGATGATGATTATGATGATGATGATTATGATGATGATGATGATGATGATGGTGAGGGTGAGGATGATGCAAGAGCAAATGACTGATCTGGTAGCTAACCTTCTGCCATTTATCAGTGGTACTTACATAATGCTTTTTGCAACTATGGAAAGGAGATTTATGAATTGTTTACATGAGAACATTGTCTCAGGGATTTTGTCCATGGTGCGACAGCGGTACTATCAAGATGTTTGGATATTTAGGAGGTGAAAACCCCTAAGGAAGCTCCAGTATCAGTCCAGAAGAGATGTATCTATTGAGTAGATACCTTACTCACTTTTGGATTGGAGTGGGTCAAAATTATACAGTAGGTGACAAGTGCTAGGGAACTAGCTACACCTTTCTTTCTTCTTCCCTTTTGTACCCTCTATTTTTATTATGATACACTGTTATCAGAATATATATTTTATTATGATACACTGTTATCAGAATGCATATTTTATTATGATACACTGATATCAGAATATATATTTTATTATGATACACTGTTATCAGAATGTATATTTTATGATGATACACTGCTATCAGAATATATATTTTATTATGATACACTGTTATCAGAATGTATATTTTATTATGATACACGGCTATCAAAGTTTGGATTGTATTACTAATGTATATCTACCCTGTTGTTTCTTCACTATACAGCGCTAGAGATGGCGGTGGAGTATTGGCAATAGTCACCATGCTTGGCACTGGATTTATAGTCAACGCTTGGATTTAGAGGCAGGAAACTCGGTTATCAGCCTACCCCTAATATTCTACAGAGAGTGCTGGTTACTGCCACACACCCTGATCCTGAATGCAAATGCCTGGATAATTAATAGATTTTGAATATGCTGAAGTGGATTCCCTACCTCTGGGAACTTACAGATGGTGTTAATCTTTTCAATGTCTGCAGAGACATGAGGCATGCCTGGCCTAGATGGTTTTCAGCGTATACCCTCTTCTAAAAATCGCCGCATGATTCCACGTTCAACTGTCATATACCAGAGGCTCATGGATAGTCTGGAATTCACCATCATTGAACAGTATGGATTTACCATCTACTTTTGTGGACTCCCAGCTTCCTTTGAATCTTCTCATCCATCATATCCCAGACGTGGACAATCAAGCACTATACCAAATCCCGGTCAATCAAGTTGTATATTCAGCTGAAGAAAGAATAACCTACATCTTAACCCAGAAAAGGGCTGGAATATCTATGCCCAATTCAAGTAGCTCTGTCAGGACATACTAGGGATACTGTGATGTCACTCCTCGTCCAAAGATATACTGAAAGTGTTTGTGCCTGATCCTGAATGAATTAATCGCATGGGCAGCTGAAGTTTTATACTGCTTGTTACGCCACGCCGCAACGCTTCAGACTCATAGCAGTCTGTTATACCACTCCAGAATACTCCTAGTCCAGTTACTTAGCAGCTGTGACTTGGGAGATTACAGTATATTCACTTTGGATTCATATGAATTACCCCTTCATGTTTACGTTTTGGATATATGATCCGGAGGTGAAAGTTTCGTGTGTGTGTGTGTGTGTGTGTGTGTGTGTGTGTGTGTGTGTGTGTGTGTGTGTGTGTGTGTGTACAATCCCCAATTTTCTGAATAGGTGGATATAGCAGCTATTTCCCTGGATTATAGAGAGTGTGATTATGGCCAGACTTTTTCTAGTGGACATTGAAGGAGAGGGAGTCATCATCAGACCCATAGGATAGACCTAGAGACAGATTAGATAGATTTTCTTTATCTATTTCTTTGTATGGATTATTTACTTTGTTTGTGTGTAACACATGTATTTGTTGTGAACCTTTTTTGGGGACTTTTGGAGGACTTCTGTTATGGTTGTATACTTTGTGTGCTCTGCCTGAATATGAATAAGTTTTTCATGTATATGTCACCATAATGTAGGCAACAGGGTTTGCCCATGAACCAAATGATTTTCACAATACAGCTGTTTGTTTGTTTGGTTTAATCAAGCCTTGAAGTTACTTCATTGTAAACCTGCTGTTCCAAAATTGATGTTTATCGTCCATATATAGTTACTGTTGGTGTTTAACAATGATTGTTCTCCAGCTGTTATGTTGTATATTGATTCATTGTAGTGTTCTGGTTAACAGTGATTGTTCTCCATCTGTTATGTAATACTGTGGATGTGCATGACAGTGGATACTTGTCATTGTTTATATATACATATATATATATATATATATATATATATATATATATATATATATATATATATATATATATATATATATATATATATATATGGGAGATTAAATGTGGGGCGGGGCACTTACACATAGACACACCTTTTGGGTAGAGTTATTAGTTACTCGGGTGTCTGTGGTAGAAATTCCCGGATCTCCCAGCCTTCTATGGGAAACATTTCTTCTATGTTAGTGTTGAACTTGCACCCTTTTCTGCCTTGTTCAGTGCTTGGGGGTTTCACGAGCCAATATATTATTTCCTATAGAGGGCGTGTTTGGGATCAAGAGCCCATTCATCCCGAATACCCCTAGCGAACTTGTCCTTATTCTACATTATTATATTTACCACCCCACAAGTGCCTTATATACAACGTCCTGCTTCTTCTTTTAGGAACAGTGCCTTTAACTATAGTTGGAATGTGTTTCATAGCATGGCTCGTGTAATTTCTAAACCCATTGTGCTTTCTTACCATGTTCAAATCTCTAATATCATTTGTACTGTTCTTCCCTTATATGTCACGATAATAGCATAAGTACGTTTTCTGTAATAGTTAAGTTCAACATATTCGGTTTTCTTCTTTGTTTGAATACGAAGGGATAATTATTGACATCTATATCTGCGCCACGGGTAAGAAAATAATATCAAAATATTTGCATTTATATGCTTGCTGATGGTGTACCATTTGGTCGTACATTTGTTTACTCGCTACATTGCTGTCACTAGACTCCTTCTCACTCGTTTTGGTCAGGCCTTAGTGTTGTTAATTATAGAACTAATGCATTAATGTGTTTAGCAATGTTAATTTCTTTATTGTTGATTGTTAACAAACAAAATGTAATGACAGACATCAGACATAAATATACCAAAGGTATCAAGTTACAACCATGATGAAACAAACCATCTTATTTCTACACGCACACACTCTTAGTCACAAGTATGTTATGTTTTACAATTTAGAATGGTCCCGGTTACGTGCTCTCTGGCCGAGGGGTTACAACACTTTCTTCGTAATCTCGTTTGTCACGCAGAGTCTCGTAAGCGGGCGAGAGCTGGCAGCGGTTTGACCCCCGCTGGTGACTTGCCGGATAACAGAGCCGGCCGCTCAGAAAGCAATGGTAAACTACTGAGCGTAATCTTGCCAAGAGATCAACAGACAGCGGAAAGATGCTGCTGTTGACAGCTAAGTCCTGTAAAGGATACGCAAAGCATTTAGTTATCCAGGTTACGTGGATGTTACATTGTGATAATTCTTTCTTCTAGGAGATGATCATAGTTTGTGTTTCCATTTTTTTTTTTTTTTTTTTTTGCTGGTGTGTTTTTGTGATTGTTTGTTTGTGTATTTTGTTAGTTCGTTTTTTGGTGCAATTTTATTCTGAATCTAGTTGGTAACTAAATTCATTAAAATATGTAGATATGTTCATTGACTATAGTAAGTATTGTATTATCTTCTTTATCTAATATTATTGATGTTACTTCATCCGAAAGTGGCGATTCCTCTCGTGTCTTCTAACGTGTTCATAAAACTTTTATTCATTCAATCAATCAAGTGCTGTCTCCATAATGAAGGTTGGCTGCAATGGATCTCGAACGCTGTCTGTCTCTCGCTTTGACTGTATATTCTGTCAGACTGATGTTCGTACACCTCTTGATGTTATCTTCCTACTTGTATCGTTGTCTACCTTGTGTTCGATTGTGCTCAATCTTGCCCTCCAGTATGGTTTTATAAGAGTGTTGTATCGTTTAACATGCTTTTATTACAGAAGAAGAAACAGGTCTCGAGACATTACACATCCCCGTTGCATATGTCTTTATTGTCCGGTACTAACATACGTAAGTATCTCGCTTATAAATCTTCCTGTTTCCAATATATGAGCTCTACATTAAAATGTATTTTCTGGTACCGTTAGTCATTGATCACAATAGTGATGGAGATATGGTTGTAAATGCGCCAATACATTAAACTTTATTTCTAGACGTCGATGTCGTAGACGTATGATTGAAACCTTAAATAAGTGGGTGGTCTGGTAATTACTCCATTCCCGTACCGGTGGAAACCACAAACAAATGCGCATCGTTGTCCCCGTCTGACATCAGCCTCGCTAAGATCAAATTGCCAGAGTATCGACATGCCGTTATTGAACACGCAGTTCTTGTCACACACACACACACACACACACACACACACACACACACACACACAGAGTGAGAGAGAGAGAGAGAGAGAGAGAGAGAGAGAGAGAGAGAGAGAGAGAGAGAGAGAGAGAGACCGTACACATAACACCATCTGTATCTTACAGCACAGACACCATAGACACAAGCAACAACGAAATTATCTTGCGAGTAATACACAAGCCGAAGACATTCTTCAACAGGTGTGTTCACTTGAGGACTTAGAACCTGGCGAGGAGTGGGTGCAAGTGCCAACAGACTTCTGCACATCCTTTTCAGTTTGCATCCAACTAGATAGAAAATGCAGACAAGAAAATCCGGCTGCTGTGGAGGCTGAAGTACAAGCGTTGATTTTCGAGAATTCGCTAGACAGTGACGCGGTCATCTACACAGATGGGTCGGTCGTCCGACATGTGAGAAGCTCATGGGCCTTTACAGCTCGGGCCGGAGGGAGAATTGTGAAGGAGGACTCTGGTGCTTTCACTGAAACCACAAGTAGCCTGACCATGGAAGTCATGGCAGTAAGTAAAGCAATAACATGGCTCGAGACATAGACATTCACTAGGGCTTGTTTCCTTAGCGACTCAATGAACATGATCAAGAGGATAGAGGAGGGGTCGATCCGAAGAGAATGGTTGCTGCCTCTGGAGCGGTCTCGGCTGGCAAAGACTAGTTTCATCTTCGTGCCAGGTCATGCGGGAGTACAAGGAAATGAGCGGGCTGACAAGCTCGCAGGTGAGGCTACTGTGGAGGGCGGACGCGCCATGGACCAGGCTGACATTCTGAATGCTCTACGAGAAGTGAGACTTTTGCAAGAACCAAGTGATGACTGTGAATCTACAACAATGGCCAGACTGCGAGAGCAGCAAATTAAAAGTGGGGTGGCCAAACAAGAACACTACGCAGGAAGCCAAAGAAGATTGATAAACCAACACAGAACTGGCGTCGTTAGCCGCTACACGCTGCGGGATTTGCTGAGGAGGGGATCCGAGCACTTATGGACTGAATAGTCCGATGTGCAACGAGGATGATCTGTCGACTAACTAACTAACTAACACAGTTCGCCAATCACTAACCCACTAGCACGGTGACGATGCCGGGTGCTACCAATCCAAACATGAGGAAATGGACTTGCCTGGGGACAAACAACACCAGAAGGTATTACTCGCCAACCTGCCTATTGGCCATGTTGGCAATTCCCAACTCTCCAAGGTATTTTTCGTCCACCTGACTATTGGCCATGTTGGCCAGGTACCAGCTCTCAAGGTATTACCCACATACCTGCCTATTGGCTATGTTGGCTAAGTACCAACTCCTCAAGGTATTACCCGCCAACCTGCTTATTGGCCATGTTGGCCAGGTACCATTTCTCCAAGGTATTACCCGCCCACCTGCCTATTGGCCATGTTGGCCAGGTACCAACTTTCCAAGGTATTACCCGCCTACATGCCTATTGGCCATGTTGGCTAGGTACCAACTTTCCAAGGTATTACCTGCCAACCGGTCTATTGGCCATGTTGGCCAGGTACCAACTTTCCAAGGTATTACCCGCCTACCTGCCTATTGGCTATGTTGGCCAGGTACCAATTCCCTAAGGAATTCCCTTCCAATTGCCTATTGGTCAGGTTGGGCAGTACCATCTCCCCAATAGCTCATGAATGAATTCAAACAACTGACATCGAGTCAACTGCAAGGCCCGCCTGCCCGTCCATGTGTTGGGTGGTATTGCTCACGTGATTCTAGCGCCATAACGTGTATAAGCCATTAATTTATGAATGATATGGTGAATACAAAGCCCACCGCCCTCCCTCGCCCCTCAACCCCCACCACCATTCTCTGTACCCATATTAACCTGGGCCTCCCTGGAAGTCAGGACAGTGTTATTTGCTGCGGAGTCCTGTTATAAGGGAGATTTAAACACATGGCCACGGGCCAGACGGCAAGCACCTTAACCATGGCGCTCCAGAGGCTCTCTGATGTAAATTACTCACCTCAAACTCTGGCCATTCTCTCTGAGAATATGATTTGTAGACAACAGTAGATCTTCTGTTTTCTGGAAATATGTACATTATTTCTCGGTTCCAGTGCCAGTCGCCACACATAACGAGCCCATGAACACAGAGATAAGAGATGTTACATTCACGACTCGGTTCCAGCTGAAATGTCCTGAAAAGAGGGGCAAATAATAACACGCTTTGACACATAATTAATTAACTCTTAATAGTTAAGTTATGGCAAACAAAGTGAGAACTAGTCATGAATTTGTGGAGTTTTGAGCTGCAACACACTTCTTCCGCAAGATGAAAAAAAATAAGATAAGAGGAATATGACTATACTAAAAAAAATAAAAATAATATTAAATTGAAGAATCGATATTAGAGACATTTTCAAGAAGAAACACAAGAATCGTCGGAAGGGTGTGGGTATTTTTTTTTTTTTTTTGGTCGGGGACAAATATAAAATCCTAACCTGCACAGTTCGCTCAATGCCCCACTGTACTACACTTCATGACACTTTGACAGTCATTATAGCATTTGGGGCGTTACAGCACACGCGTGGACTATTCAAATGCCAACGAAGTGTTATGCTGACTATTCCAGTAACATGTTGCTTTAAAGTCCGTGCCGCTTACCCTCTACGCTTTGGGATTATCCCAGACGCACAACTTGTATCTTTCCTAAAACCGTATTGTACTTTGCTTAACTGTTGTTCAACTATGGGTCTAGCTCTTTGTTCCAATAGTTTTGTATACATTTTGCCTATATGGCTCAGGAATGATATACCTCTGTATGTTTCGCACTCTCTCATATTGCCTTTCTTTTTCCATATTGGTACAATTATTGTCTGTTGCCAATCATCTGGTACTTTTCTTTCTTGCCATGCTGTATTGAAATGACTTGTCAGCAATTTAACTCCTGTTTCTCCACAGCCCTGAAAAGCTTCTGTGGTTATTCCATCTGGACCTGGTGATTTGTTTTTAGGACTTTTCTGTATAACTGCTTTGACTTCTGCAGGTATGCAATTTGGTTCTTGCTGTCCCTAGCTTTTAGGCACAAAAGTGAGATTTTCTATGTCTATGTGTAGGGTTAAGTAGTTCTTGAAAGTATTCTGCCCACATTGCTAGGCTTTGTTGTGGATTAAATATCGGTATACCTCTTTCGCTGTTTATGATGGTGTGTGGGTTGTAGCATACATCTCTGTTTCTCATTGTGTTGACGCGTTTATAACATTCTCTTGGGCAGTGTTTGCTAAGGGTCGCCATCTGTTCACCAGTATATTCTCCAGGATTCATCTTTAGATGCTCTAATTGTTCGTTTGGCATTACGTCGTGCTATTCTATAAGTAACATAATCTTGTTCAGATTTAGTTGTGGTACACTTTTTCAACGCTACCTTCTTTTTGAATATGCTTTCTTTAACTTCGTTGTTTATACCCTTTAACTATGGGAATTATTCCCCCACAGCCGCAAAATTCCAATCTCGTGTTACGGGGTGTAATAGCGACGGCCAAATTGTTGTTCAAAATATCCAGTTGTGACAATAAAACCCAGGGAGTGTCGGTATGCTTAACTCAGTTCAAATACAGGACCTCGATAGTTATCCACTGAAATTTAGCGGATAATCTCGTCAGATTTGAAGTCAGATATATGAAGCAAAAGCAAGTGTGGTGCGTGTTACTAGATTACCATCTTTGGACAACAATCGCATTTAAGTAAATATTCTATTTGTGGCTGACTCATTCACATGATTATTAACCTGAGCCAGGCTATGGACCCTAATATAACTTCTCGTATGGGGAATAACAGAGTAGGAGTATACTTGAATTAAATGGTGCAGGTGCACGCGAATATGAGCCTCTGTTCTCCCAATACCCTAACCTGCACAGTTCGTGGCGTCTGCCCTAGCGAGACGGTCTTATTTCCGCAGGCTAAAGACAGGAAGGTACTATATAGGCAGTAAATGACAATTTAAATGACTGTGACAGTCCGCAACCTTTAGCATGCCGGTTACTCGATGATATCCGGTCAATCCCAGTCCAGCACGATTTCCTCCGGTGTCGATTAAGAAAGAGAAATACAAAATATTGTTCACTTATGTCGCCAGCGCCCGGAAAACAACATTCAGTGCTGACGGACGGCGCAATATGCACATGAAGTCATGGGAATCCCATAAATCCGAGAAAACCCAGAGGCTCCTCCATCGCACTCGTCGACATTTTAGCCACCATCTCCTCGTCATTCCAGAGCAAGAAATGCTCAAAAGAGACAAATTCCTTCGGTGTGAAAACCTGCTGCCACGAAAGGAGACCATCGCTTGTTTGACTCTCTGATCCTCACAAGGACGTTGCCTCAGGATGGACCAACTGTGAGAGTAACTCATGAAAAAGGAAACCAGTTTAAGTTGCAAAGAAAGTTAAAGCAGAACTGTAATCGCTCCCCATACCTGGTAAACATAAATACGGACAATGAAATAATAACCGAATATAATTATTAGAGTAGAGACAGTTGTAGCCCTTTCGTAATGTATGGGTGTATCATGATGTCTTCAGACGTTCGCATCCCCAGTCCATTTACATTTCTCAATACTTAGTAGTTAACCACAGTAAGCCGTATTGATACCCTTAACTAAAAATAGAATCGTAGATTCTAGATCGAGAGAGGGTAGATGAATGGTGGGGTCTCAATTTGATTGGGTAACCCTTGGGCTGGTAACGCTCCTTAATACATAATTAGCCCGCCAGTCGAAGCCTTGATTCCATCCCGTAAGGACGTGTACAAGATGCAGTGGTAAAATTTGCCCAAAAGCATTCTTTAAGATGTGGTCCTCTGCACATCAGGTACCTAAATCATTTAATATGTTATGTGTACACCTGATGAATTGAGAGAGAGAGACGAATGGCCGAGTATTTTCTTGAGAAAATGTAAAAAGAAGACAGGACTTCGGTACAGTGACTCTAAAACTGCCGCTCAAAACCTGTCATGTCTACCGCAGTGAAACATTCTTACCATGTCTATTGTCTGTCTGATTTGATGATTTGCATATGCTTATGACTGTAAACCACGCTCAATGCATATGGCAAAACCTTTGTGCGCTCTGAACATTCGTTGAGTGCCTATCATGACCATTCTTAACCAAACTGTACATAGCTCTTGAGAGTTACCTTTGGCAGTTATGTTTCAGAATGTGTGATGCTATATACTGCATGTAATTTCTCCCTTATAATGGCTGAGAATGTTTGAATGAATGAGATGGTAATTATATAATTAACTTCTCATATTTGTAAAAGTAAAGACACTTATCAAATCCATGTTTGCAGGACTGCATTGCACTGTAGAAATTAACCTAGTGTCTGTCAGATGAATACATGGGAAGGCTCATACTATTTGTCCGGGAAAATTCATGTTTTCTTTCATTATGTGTATTCCACCTGTGAAAGCATTTCAAATGCATGATTTCTGCCATACAATGCCTACTTCTTGGTGCTTAATCACACTGTCTGTTCTCATGGTACACCGGTCCCTGTGATCTACTTATTGTGAGAATTTACAAGATAATTGTGTGAAGCTGCCTCGGATTGGGAGTATGTGCCTATGACTTCACGGTTTTGGGGATGAACCTGGAGAAAGGATATCACCCCAAACCCCCAAATAAAATTGCACTTCATCATCAGTGAGAGGCGGGTGTTCGAATATCACACTCCCCCTGCCCCTCCCATTCCTCTCTGAATCTGTGATAGTACTGTATAACTGTGACAATGGTTCAATAGATGTAAAACACATGTTGTGCCTTTGTTTATTAACAGAGAATGAGGAAGATAGAGGAGGCCCTTTCAATTACCAGGACAACTCCAGGGAAGTCCTGAGCTCTAGCTTCAACTCCAGCTGAAAAGTCAGACTCCAAAAAGACCAAAATGAACAATAGGTTGCAAGGATTGAGCCTGAATCCACTAATTCTGGCCTATACAGATGGCACTGAAGAAAAGTCTTTCTTAAAAAGCCTAAGACAGGGATACTCTCCAATTTGTAAAAGCTTCAGGCTATATCTTCAAGATAAATTCAGGAAGAAACCTTAAGAGGAGAGATCACCTGGTCTTCAGCATGTCACTACTGGCTAAGAGTGGACATTAAAGGTGCACTTGGAGCTGACCCTATCACAGCTTAATTAATAATGGCTGAAAGCTGAAGGAGCAGAAGTTCATTTATAGAGCAAATTCACAAAATGGATTGGTGTTAAGTTGGTGTGGTGATTCAGTTCCATCAGAAATCTTAGGAGTGATAGACTGTGAAGAAAGACAGCTGGGACATATTGTTTCTTTTTAGATCTTCCTCCACTGGAAAAGTAAAAGAACAGTCTTAAGTGTCAACTTCATGAACAGTCAAATTTAAGTGAGATAGACAGAAAGAAGAATGCTAGGACATATTGTTTCTTTTTAGATCTTCCTCTACTGGAAAAGTAAAAGAACAGTCCTAAGTGTCAACTTCATGTACTCACCAGTGAAAAGATAGAGCTTTAAAATCTCTTTCAAGATTGTGACAGCAGGGAATAGCCTGAATTGGAAAACCATCATGGGGAGAACTGTAACCTGAGCTGTCCAACACCATCATAGGTGCTAAAAGGATTAAACAGACCAGTGGAGCAGAACGTCCCTATGCTTGCCCCAATTTATGGCTTATCTTGTGTTTCCCTCATTAACAGTCGAAGAAAGGATTTAAGTCTAAAGTGTGGTGTAGGATAACTTATGGAGTAGAGAAGTGAAGGAGGAGGGTTATTTAGATTAATGTCTCGGTGGGATTTGGGTGTTGTATTTAGGTTCATAATTATGTCAATATATTACATATTAACTAAGAATTTGAAGTGTGATGATTGACTATATGAAGCCTGAGTCTTCACCTGGTCCAGAAACATTAATAAATGATTAGTAGTAAGAAAACAGTTTTTGAGATATATGTCTCTGTGGTTGTCTTGTCCAACTGGTGTCAAGCATCTTCATGGTGACTGTTACTCTACTGTTGTGGTTGGTTACAGAGATTGTGAAAGTTCTGTGTGGTTGTTGTCAAGTATCTTTCATGATGTATGACTTGTCTAATCTGTTGGTATGATCATTCTTTGTGAATGTTTGTCCAACTGTTGTCAAGATCTTCTCATGTTGTCTTGTTCAACCAGTGTAAAATACAGTTGTTGTTGTTGTTATGTTCACTACAATGGTACAATTGTCAATGTGATCATTTGTCCAAGTGTCTTGTGTCACTTGAAATAATATTAAAGAGATCAAACATGAGGTTGGCGACCAGAGCACAGTCAGCTGGAAGATGAGAGAACTGCTTTCATTGGTTGCTGTGGCTAACTGCCAAGATCTCTAAATATGGCCTAGAAGAGAAATCATCTATAAATAATTCTGTGTAGAACTTAACTTAGGTCTAATTTCTCACAGTGGGGGTACTCGATGAGCCAAAATTCTGAATGGTTTCTCTACAAGGGTTATGCGAGAATAAATATCAATACCTCTAGACGCTACTTGCTGTTACTAACCTGTATCTTTTATAGAGAGATATACTTTATAGAACTTCACTCATTGGAACTTCTGTAATTCTCTATAAACCCACAAAAAAACCTCACAATGGGTATAATCAACAAAGAAGTGGACATTAGTAAAGTAATTAAAAAATAGTAAGTACCCTTGGCACAACGCCACCAAACAAGTTAAAGTACACATTTTGAGAGTATGCATCTTTCTCCTGATAACATGTGAAATGAGCATGACGCAATTTAATTTCGATCGTAACTGTTTAAGAAAAGGTCTTTGAATGATGTAGAGCAAGAAGAATAACAAGAATATGCAGACATGAGACAACTTGTGAAAATAGATGATACATGACACACACACAACATCATTCTACTAAACTTAAATGCATAGGTAACATTAAATTTCACAGCTGCTTGGACAAAACAGTGATGGAAGATAGTACGGGAGAAGTGACAGGGGTCAGACAGCATGAAGATTGACACGGATATTGGAATATCTTGAGAATACCGGTAAATAGGAAAATAGAGATATCAAAAGATGTAGAAACATTTTGCCGTGACGCAATGCGATCTACGGCAATAAGGTGGCCTGTCACACTATAATGATTATGTCTATAAACTAAAGATTTACAGCCTACTTACTTGCACTCAGCCTTGGAAACATTATACTGGGAATGAACACCCGTGTGCGATTCAAAAAGTAAATCTTAGTTTGTTAGATAGAACATACGAAGGAACAAACACACTTTATTTTCAAAGGTTTAATAAATGGGCACGCAGGCTAGTTTGACTTTCTCCTCTTATCCTATCTTTCCTTTCATACCTTATTTCATTCATACATGACTTATGAAGCTAATCTTAGACAACAACGTACATTATGCATTAAAACGCATGGCAAGAAAAAAGATACATGACTCACTAAGACATATCTTAATATGGTCATTAAAAATATCTAATATAATTCTGGAAATAAGAAATACTATGCACAACAACATCTACTAAAATCAAAGGCGCTATCTCGTAACACCAAGATCACAATATACAAAACACTGATCAGACCAGTTGTGCTGTATGGCTCTGAAACCTGGAGTACAACGAAAGGTCAACCTTCTTGGCTAGTTTTGCGTTCAGTGTTTTGCTATCGTTTTCTAATCGACCGCTACTCATGCCCCTCTGTGAGGAACAACACAATGTAATCTCCCGCAGCTGTTTCGAGCCCTTAACGAGAATTGCTAATTGTGAACTGTGTCCGCAATATCTTCGCCTATCCTAATTTTTACTTTTCCGCTCACATGGGCGCCTTTCCACCCCCACTCCCTTCCCGCTTATTCTCCCGCCCAGCGGCTCAGCCAATACCTGATGGCA
The DNA here is from genome assembly GCA_014155875.1 of Cepaea nemoralis. Lineage (NCBI taxonomy): Eukaryota > Metazoa > Mollusca > Gastropoda > Stylommatophora > Helicidae > Cepaea > Cepaea nemoralis. Next base: position 32,441 of record JACEFZ010019909.1, read on the forward strand.
TTGACCTTTGACCCGATGACACTAAATCCGGTCCATAAAATCCACTGACAGTCGTTCAACACGTGTTAGTCGCTCCTAGCAAGGATACAGATTCAGATAAGTACCTTTAAAGATTCAGATAAGTACCTTTAATTAGTTTAATATTGTCACGTAGTGTGTTTCGTGTAGTTTTGTGTCTGTTTGTGTTTTATTGTTCTGTGCTGACGAAGGCTTTGGTCGCAACGTCTAATTTGTTTCTGTAGTCGTGTTTCAGTAATGCTCACAATCTACTTCTCTTTTTTTTTTTGCGATTTATTCATTGTCATACATGTGGGAATACTTATAATACTAGTTGTCCTTTGAGATAATTTTTGTTATTACTATTATTATTTGTTTGTTTTGTTTTAGGAGTGCATGTAGTTTGTACTGGGGTAGTGTTCAAACAAGTTACGACTGTATATATATATAGTGATTGGTGGTGTCTTTGATTTCTTGTGGAAGAGTGTTCCATAACTGAGCAGCAAAGGACGCTAATCTTGTTTTGTATAAGTCTATCCTAGGTTTAGGGACATGAAGAATGTTTAGTCGTTCGCTATATCTCGCGTTATATTTAAACAGTGGCCAAACGAGTTAATTAGTTTGGCCTTATTAAAAAGTAAGCGTTTGTGGAGTGGCAGTAACTGAAAACCGTCATGTAGATTAGAAATGTCGGTAAGCTTTTAACCATTAATTAAACACACTGCCTGTTTTCTTGAGTGAATACGGGCGTTTTGTTATTGATTTTGAGTATCCATCCCATATTGTGGAGCAACAGTCAATATGTGTTTGTACGTGGGGAGTATATAATATCTTTCTTGTGTTTTTGTCAAGGACATTTTTAATTTTGGCAAGCTAATATACTTTTCTTGGCTATTTGTGTAACGAGAGCATGAAAATGGGTATTAAAGGTAAGATTTTGATCAATGATAAGACCACGTGCTTTGTGCTCAGTTACACTTTCTGCAGGCGTGCTACCAACGTGTAGCTGGAGAGTTATCTGTGACTTTAGAGTTTGAAGTCTTTGCCTGGTTGTTATTAACATAGATGTTGTTTTAGAAATGTTAATATGCATGTGGTTTACATACTTCCAGTTAACTAAACTATTTAATTTCTTTTGCACGGACAATTATAGCACATTACAATCAATTGCGTGTGTATATAATGTTCAGTCGTCTGCAAATAGATCACAGGGCGACGAAAGGTGTAAGGGAGGATTATTTACATCAATAGCAAATAACAGAAGGCCAAATATAAACCCCAGAGGTACTCCAATATTAATGGTAATGCTTTCAAATACTTGTTTTATGTCTAATAAAAATGAGGCTCAGACTGTCACATTGGAGTCTAAAACGTCTTACCCCCACCTCGTATGCCTTGCCGTTTGCGGCCAACCCGCCGCCCCCGTCGCCTTGATGAGTTGACTGCCTGTCCAAGGAGCACAAACGTTGTTCCGCCATTTTTAAAGACCGAACACCAAAGAAACACACACGCTACTAAAATTCACTCAAGGATTGCTTTGCTCAAGCACGAACTCCTTAGCATCGGCGCATATGTTGAGTAGAAACTCCTGGTATTACATCCTAGCACACAAATTACACGCAAGAGATGAAAATATCCATCTCCTACGCGAAAAAGGGAAAGATTTTTTCAAAGTCACTATATTAAGGCTAATTCTTTTTTTTTAAATTTACATGGTGTGATCTATCATATCAAAAGCTTTTATATAGTCTGTGAACACCGTTCACATAGTGTAGTGTTGTTAACGTTTTAATGCCAGTTACCTATCATGTTTGTTAGGGTCGTATGACAAGCCTATATTGGCCGAAACCCTGACTGATTTTCAGCTATTAATATAGAAGAGCTAAGTGCTCTATCGATGTTTTGTGAATGCGCTTGTCTAGCGGTTTTAATAGTAATGATAGTATCAAAATTGGTCTATAGTTACTCAAGAGACCATCGTCTAATGAACCAGCTGTTAAATGATGATACATTTTACCGCTATTAAAGGCTGATGGGAAGTTACCTTTCGTGTGACATTGCTTAAATATAAAATTTAGTGCCTCGCAGATCACCAGTCCAGCACAAAAAGCATCCAGTTAGTTAGTTAGTTAGTCAGTCAGTCAGTCAGTCATTCAGTCAGTCAGTCAGTCAGTCAGTTAGTTAGTTAGTCGACAAATCATTCTCATTGCACATCGAACCATTCAGTACCAGTAAGTGCTCGGATCCGGTCCTCAGCAAATCCCGCAGCATGTAGCGACTAACGACACCAGTTCTGTGTTGGTTTATCAATCTTCTTTGGCTTCGCACGTAGTGTTCTTGTTTGGCCACACCTCATTTAATGTGCTGTTCTCGCAGACTGGCCATGGTTGTAGATTCGCAGTCATCACTTGGTTCTCGAATAAGTCTTCCTTCTCGAATAGCATTCAGAATATCAGCCAGGTCCATGGCGAGTCTGCCCTGAAAAGGATGTGCAGAAATCTGTTGACACTTGTACCCACTCCTCGCCAGGTTCTATGTCCTCCAGTGAACACACCTGTTGAAGAATGTCTTCGGCCTGACCCATCCATGACCTTCCTCTGTTTAACCTTCTGCCCTTAACTTCCTAATTTCAGTATGCAGTGGATGTTGTGTGTTTGCGTTAACTCTGTGATAGGGACGTGCTCTGCAAATTTGTATTCTGTCTTCAATGGTTGGAAAATAAAGAAGGTAGCGCATCGCCCTGCATGATGTATCTCTTGTACATTCAAGAATAATGTTCTTAGCTTCCTTTTGTATCCTTTCCATACTTTCTATCTGCTTACGGCTGAGAGTCAGGATCGCCATCGCATACTCAAAAATAGACATGACCAGCTTCTCATATAGGAGGCATAGATGGCGCTGCTCACAGTTTGCTGCGACCATCATCCGCATCGCAGCCAAACCCCGCTTGGCCATTGTTATCACCTAGTCTATGTGCTCATTATACGTAAGTCTTCGATCAAAACTTACCGCCAGGTAATTCATTGTCTGCGTTCTTTCCACAGTTAGTTAGTTAGTTAGTCGACAGATCATCCTCATTGCAAATTGAACCATTCAGTCCATACGTTCTCGGATCCCCTCCTCAGCAAATCCCGCAGCGTGTAGCGGCTAACGACGCCAGTTATGTGTTCGTTTATCAATCTTCTTTGGCTTCCTGCGTAGTGTTCTTGTTTGGCCACCCCTCTTTAATTTGCTGCTCTCGCAGTCTGGCCATTGTTGTAGATTCACAGTCATCACTTGGTTCTCGCAAAAGTCTCACTTCTCGTAGAGCATTCAGAATGTCAGCCTGGTCCATGGCGCGTCCGCCCTCCACAGTAGCCTCACCTGCGAGCTTGTCAGCCCGCTCATTTCTTTGTACTCCCCCATTCCCTGTCACGAAGATGAAACTAATCTTTGCCAGCCGAGACCGCTCCAGAGGCAGCAACCATTCTCTTCGGATCGACCCCTCCTCTATCCTCTTGATCATGTTCATTGAGTCGCTAAGGAAACAAGCCCTAGTGAATGTCTGTGTCTCGAGCCATGTTATTGCTTTACTTACTGCCATGACTTCCATGGTCAGGCTACTTGTGGTTTCAGTGAAAGCACCAGAGTCCTCCTTCACAATTCTCCCTCCGGCCCGAGCTGTAAAGGCCCATGAGCTTCTCACATGTCGGACGACCGACCCATCTGTGTAGATGACCGCGTCACCGTCTAGCGAATTCTCGAAAATCAACGCTTGTACTTCAGCCTCCACAGCAGCCGGATTTTCTTGTCTGCATTTTCTATCTAGTTGGATGCAAACTGAAAAGGATGTGCAGAAGTCTGTTGGCACTTGCACCCACTCCTCGCCAGGTTCTAAGTCCTCAAGTGAACACACCTGTTGAAGAATGTCTTCGGCTTGACCCATCCACGACCGTCCTCTTTTTAACCTGCTGCCCTTCACCTTCCTAATTTCACTATGCAGTGGATGTTGTGTGTTTGCGTTAATTCTGAGGTAGGCGCGTGCCCTGCAAACTTGTATTCTCTCTTAAACGGTTGGAAAATAAAGAAGGTAGCGCATTGCCCTGCATGCTGTATCTCTTGAACATCCAAGAATAATGCGCATAGCTTCATTCTTTATCCTTTCCATCCTTTCTATCTGCTTATGGCTGAGAGTCAGGATTGCCATTGCATACTCCAAAACAGACATGACCAGCCCCTCGTACAGAAGACATAGATGGCGCTGCTCACAGTTTGCTGCCGCCATCACCCGCATCGCAGCCAAACCCCGCTTGGCCTTTGTTATCACCTGGTCTATGTGCACATTATAAGCAAGGCTTCGATCAAACCGTATCCCCAGGTAATTCATTGCCTGCGTTCTTTCCACCGTCTCTGAACACAGCATTACAGTTGGTGTTGGAGTGTTGACAATATGATTATTCAACGAGAACCAAGTCACTGTTGCCTTTGTTGGGTTGACCATTGCCCCAGCTTCATCACACCAAGTACTTATGCGATTGAGTTCGGTTTGTAGTTCCACAGCAACCTCCTCTCTATCCTTACCCTGACGATACACTAAAACATCATCGGCATATGACAATGTCCTGCCAGGTCCAGTGATCTGCTCACTGGTGATTCTCACTGTGTAGGCGTTGAACAGTACCGGAGATAATGGTGATCCCTGTGGTAGGCCAGGATATATTGTTGTTGGTTCCGAAGTCCAACTGCCACATCTAAAAACTACTTTCCGTTGGAAGAGGGCTGCAGCGATCCAACTAAGGAGGAATGGACTTACGTTTAGTTCAAGAAGCTGAAACATTAAAAAATCCAATGGTACTCTGTTGTATGCGTCCTCAAGATCAATCGCTGCAGCAACGGTTTCAGTGCCTGAGTGGAAACCTTCATAGACATCATGGGCAAAGACTGCTGCATTGGTCCAGGTTTCTCTTTTTGGACGGTACCCACCCAGGGTAGGTGGGAAAACACCTTGCCTCTCTAGCTGGCTTGATATTTTCCTGGCAATTACCTTCTCCAGCAGCTTGCCTATTGTATTCTGCATGGTTATAATTCGATATCCCTGAATTTTTTTGTGGTCTTTGTCAGGCTTCGGCAAGGGAATCAGATAGCTGTAGTAACCATTCCTCCTTGATGCTAGCACTCCCTATACTGTTGTTGTACATGTCTGCTAGTTTCTCTAGCTCATTGTCGGTACACCTATTTATGTCGTCGTATCTTATGCCATCTGGCTCTGGAGCGCTGTTTTTTTCCCTTCAAATCTTTGAAACACAGCCTTGATTTCTTTCACTGTCACTGTGTCTTTATTTGAAATGTTCTGGACCCTACACCTGTCTGAGATGACCGCCTTGGCAAGATTTCGGCCTCACATGTCTGTCAGGTTTTTCTGCTCTAGATAGAGTTCGAAGTAGGCTTTGCCCTTGTTCTCGTCAGTCCTCTGCCAGATGAGGCCGGCACCTTGGAAGAAAGAAATTCTATTATTCTTGACTACCCAACTCATGCTTTTATGTAGTCACCAGAACTATTTCAGTGACTTGTCTGTGCTTACTCTTTGACCTACCTCTGTCTATTTTTCACTTTTAACCACCTTAACCAATTCTTTGTTTGTTTTTTAAATAGCTTACATTTGTGTGCATCTGTCTTTCTAAGTGCATGCAGGGATCAGGATAGGTAACACTGTTATTCTTGGCATTTTGCTATTTTCTTACAGTACTACGCTTATCCACCCAGGCCTTCTCCAACTTACAATTCCTCAATGGTGACTGCTCCCAGCTTTATTTTCCTGCCCTGAAACTTTCCGCTCTTGTCGCGCCTTATTATACTCACCACATCTTGCCCTGTACTGTCATTCTGGATATTCTTGACCGTTCACTTGTGCTGTCTGGTTCTGCCTTTCTCCATCAATATGCTGCAAGGGTGGTGGTCGCTGCTGTGGTACCCTAGGACACCCCATCTACACACTGTAGTGAGTGACAGATCAATAGCACTGTCCTCATCACTTGGGTGGCTTGCTGTCCTGGTAACACAGTCACTGTTGCTACAAACCAGGTCAATGGTTTCATGTGAAGTCATGAGCTCGTCCCCCTGTGTGTTGGAGGAAATGTTTCCCCACGATCTGCCTTTAGAGTTGAATTCGCCAAAGAAAATGACATTTTTACGTGACCTAATATGTCTCTTAAGCACTGCCACTTTTGGGAATCCACACTCGCATTGAGGGCATAAAATGTAACCAACACGAATGGTAGACCCGATTGAACTCTATAGTGTATACAGCAAAGGATCCGGTTAATGATGTTCATTTAGTCCTGATGAGTTATTGTTTAAGGTTACTGAGATGAGTAAATACTTCATTGATCGTCATTGCCGGTGTGCTGGTGTGAATGTCTCTATAGAAGTTTTTCTCACAAAATGATGACAATAAAATATGTCATGAGGAGAATCTTGAATTGCAATCTTCAACTCGTTTATATCGGATTGAAAGAAACTAATGAATTGATCACAAATAACCTGAATTGTTGCTAATGATTGTAAGGAATTATGTTTGTTTGTCAGGGTGTTAATTGATTTCCATATATCATTAGTATTAGTTTTATTGATGATTAATGTCTTAAAGAGGTTTACTAGTTTCCTTTTGAATAACATATTGAACTGTGTTTCTCACTATGTGAATAGGTATCTACTTGTATGTGCCATCTCCGTGTCTCTCGTTAATTCAGCTACCCCCTGAGTGATCCATGGGTGCTTATTGTAATGTTTAACGTTAACTACTTTAAGTTAAACATGCTTATCAAATACAATTGTAAATGTCTCCAGCCAGTAGTCCAAAGCATTACCTGGGTCTGTAAGTTGTTAAACATAGCACAGAGATGAGTTTAGCAAGTATTGTGGAAGGATATATTGATTGAAATGTTTATAATTTCTATATATTACACTTATGTGTTTGTGTTTCGGGGTGTTGATACATTTGTTCGACCGCGTGCAACATATTGGGTAGTGGACACTTCTTACATTATTAGATATGGTACATGCTGTGAACACATGTAGCATAATTGTGATCTATAAATGTTGCAAAATAACATTTTTTTTATTCTATTGGCTTATTTTACTCACTGTTGGAAGATATAAGACTTTGTTGTGTTTCCCCATATTTTGATTGATTTTTAATTACTCCTAAAAGTATAATTTCTCTCGCATTACTAAAGACTACATCTATAATGGGTGGTGAATTTCTCATACCATATGTTTCCTGCTCTGGGGTGTCGATAAAGATAGCTAACTACATGGGGTATGCAATTTTGAAGTTTAACCTCAAGCCATACACACTCAATCTCACCGGTTTTAAAATATAGCCTATGATAGACTGTTATACCCGTCTCTTGTTTCTGAAAAGGATCTCTTCTTATAATTTTAAAACCTATGATAGCCGTGTCATCATCTGAGATATTGTCATGTAATCGGCTTTCGCTAACGCCCGTACATGTGGAAATTATGATTTAGCAAAATCTGGAAGCTCCCCTAATAGATGGCAGATATTTAAATGTCCGATTCTGAGCCCATCTTTACTAAGATAATGTTAATACTTATTAGACATTTTAAATATGCGTTAAAATAAATTTTATAAACACAGGAGTATTAAAACGTAGGCCTATTATTACAATCACGTTTAGAGAAACGGTAATATATCTGACAATATATAAAAATACGTAAACAGATCAATCAAGAAAAAGAGTGAATCCTCCTCACACACAGAAAAAACACGTTAAGAAGGATTATAAAAGATATACAACTAAATACGATCAGTGACTGTAGTGAATTGTACAAGTTAATATTGAAAGTCACGGATCAACTATTACGTTAGCAGATACAATAATAACTTAATATGCAAATAAACGTTCTATGAGAGGCATTTTCTTGTACCGAAATCCAGTGTAGCTTTTTGCTGAATTGTTAATAAATGCCAGGTTGTGTTGGTCTTTGGTTCAGCGACATTCTGAATGTCTGACGAAGAGCCGCTAAGCTAAAACGCATGCAGTGTAACAATTCTGGTTTACAATTAAATGGATACGGTTGATGTCTCACTGGTATGTAACGATTACCAACTACAGGCTTGGAATCGTGGCTAGCAGGAGGCTGAAGTGATACACTGGTGTTGTTGATAGATGGTTCCTTGCTCCTGTGTGATGGAGGGTGTATTATAGGAGCTATGTGTGGTGGAAGTCTTACGTCTAACTTGGTTTTTGGGTGTAGTAGTTATAATTGGTATACGCACTTCTAGGTGGACGCTATGCATCGCTTTTATTAAAGAATCAACAATTATAATATGTCTGCAGCCAGGTCGTGCTCTATGTATATGTTCGACATCTGTCAGCGTGCTATAACACTGTACGTTTGTTTGGTGATTTCTCTTGAATCATATCGAACATATTGCTTATTGTGACGTTAATTGGATAGATTGCGTGTTGTTGTTTATCTTCCCCTGCGCATTGAGGTATTTTCATAATAGTTATTTGTTTTGAGTGGGACTGATCTTGACGATTCGCCAAGGATGAAACATTTACTTGAGAATGTCACGATTATTCTGTTGGGACGGTGCATGACACATTCTGTATGGCTTGGACTGTTTTTCTCAGCAGCAACGTTTCCTCGCACAGAAGCGTGACTTCTGCTTCGAGAGCATTGTAATCAGTGCTTATCTTGCCGTTTGCTTCTGTGGTATTTGAAACTACCACAATAAGCGCCTTTAGGGAATATTCTATTTCTTAAATGCGCCGATGATAGTCGCACACATGTCCATTGATAATTAAGTTGCTATTGTTATCTAAGGAAGTAATTCTTCAACCACCTTCATGTTGGTTCTTTGCTGTTGTAGAGGTGCTCCATCATCATCAGGTGCCATGCCAATCATCATCATCAAGTGTCATGCCGGTAAGCATGGGCGGTCATTGTTTGCCATCTCACCCAACCACCTTAATCGTGGATCACATCAGTGTTCTTGTATTGACCATACAACGTAGGTCAAGCCATTTAGGTATTTACTTCTCTGCCCTCCCCTTGTTCTCTTCCCCTCGATCTTGCCAAGTTGTCACCGTGTTCTCCAATTTATTTCTTCTGATAACGTGACCAGAAAATGTGACTTTCTACGTCTAATTTCTCTAATCAGTTAACAGTTTTAATTTGTTTCTTATTGGACTTGGACACTGGTTTTTCTGTCTGCCCATGGTATTCTTCGCATTCTACTAAGAAACCACATTTCCAAAGCCATCAGATGCTTTTTTTTCAGCTTGTCTCCTCATTGTTCAAACTTCACATCGTATATGAATGCACAGGTTCTATGTAGCATCCTCAACATTACGTGTTCTCGTTGCAAATGACATCTTTGTATTGGTCAGTATGGTTATTATCTTGCAAAACGCTGCCTTCGGCATGACGATTCTCGTTCTAATCTCTTCAAGGCATCGCCCATCGTATGTTATGACTTTTTCGAGATTATTGTACCTATTAACTTGTTTAAGAATATCTCCCAATTATTCGTATATTGTATTGTGGTATATCTTTCTTCTTAGTGACAACCATAATCTATGCCTCCTTACGAGTTTAATTATAACCCAGGTTGTTCATTTTGGGTAATATTCTCATGTACTAATTGTTACAAATCCTGCTCATAGTCTGCAATCAATACTGTATCATCCGTACATCTAACGTTATTGATGGTATTTCCGCCAATGATGATCCCTTTCATATCATCAACATTTCTGAAAATACATTTCTACTGTTCAGGGGAAAAAGGTCTGGAGACATTAAAATTCCTTCTATCACACTCTCTTAATGGGCTAATATTGGTATACTTCAGTATCAATCTTTATGGCAGCTTGTTTTTTTTCCAATACATGTTTTTATTAGTCTAACATCGTTCCTATCAATTTGCATACCATCAATCATCTCCATCATGTTAATATGTCTTACATTATTGAAAGACTTTGTGTGGTCAATAAAGCAAAGATGTAAGTCTTTGTTTACTTCTACATAACGTTTATTTAGTTAAGGTAGGCCATTGGGTATTCAGTTGTCAGAAGCACTGGTGGGTTGACAGACCTCGTTGTTATGTTGCCCTGTGCACTCGTGGTATGAATTTATTGAAGAACATTGTTAGCTGGTGTGCATTCTACAGCTGTATTTGAGGGTTGGGTAAATTTTGTTGTCTCACTAGAGATGAGCATGCTGATGACATCGAGTGTCTTTGATATACATCTACTCGTGAATGTCTGTATCGAGTTTCCAAGTTTAACAACATATATTGTTAGCCAAGAAGAAATGTTTTTAACAGTTCCCCGCTTCAACAGTTTATTTTTGGTATGATATAAGTGGGTCGTAAGTACTGACATCATAACCAGATCCTCCACATGGGCCCCACGAATATCTTGTCTTGGTTCGATTAGTTCAGGCTTGTAGTAGTTGAGCAGGCAAATTCGGAATGCCTCATAATTGATTGTATTGTTGAAGGATAACGAAACACATTGGCCTAAGTTGGAGAGTTTGATTACTAGGCCAGCGTTATTCACACATGGAGAACTTGTTCTTGACTGCCCTCACTTTGTTTAGTACGTAAGTTATACTGACAGCCGGTCGTAAACGGAAAAAAGTCCTTTCACCAGTAACCTCCAACAAAAAGCCCTCTCCGTAATCTGACATTATTGCATAAGTTGTGAAAAACTGTCGCTTTGAAGAATTCAACGATAGCATTGTCAACTCTATACACACGGTGGACAATTTGAAGTTATGTGTTGTGGATGGTTGGTTCTAAGCCAAATGATGCAGTTGATTGGTCTAAATTTGTTAGTGTTCAACTATCACTTGAAATGGATATATAATACGCGTTTTTGCAATAATTAACACTTGTATTAATCTTATAAATTATTTAACTACATCCATTCGATTCACTACGAGAAAATTGATATAAAAACCATGTTATGTGAATTCCATCTATCCATCCATCATGTGCCATGTCGATAAGCGTTGGCGTCATGTTTTGCCATCTCACTCAATCACCAGGGTCGTGTATCAGCTCCGTGTTCCTGTCTCGACCATGCCACGTGGCCAGGCCATCCAGGTATTTACTTCTCGGTCTCCTCCTTGGTCTCTGCTTTGCCAGTTGTCACCAAGTTCTTCAAGTAATTTCTTCTCCTAACATGCCCACAATATTTTGACTGTCTACATCTAATGACTCTAATCAGTTTACAATTTTCATGTATTTCTTGAAAAACGTGTACATTGGTTTTTCTGTCTGCCCATGGTATTCTTTACATTGTCCTCAGAAACCACATTTCTACAGCCATCAGATTCTTGTTTTTCCAGCTTGACTGCTCATTGTCTACGCTTGACATCCATGCAAAAGTACAGGTTCTATATAGCACTTCAACACTTTCTTTCTCGTTTCAAATGATATCTTTTTATTGGAAGACATTTTATCTTGCATTTGAATTCAGCATTTAGTAATAAACGTCCAAGAAATAAGAGATCACAAAAAACGTCCTTACTCTGGGGCAGAATCAGACACAAATATTTAGTTGTGTAGTTAGTGTAGTTGGTTAGTTAGAAAGCTAGTTAATTACTTAGCGAATTAGCTAGCTAACTAAATAGCTTGTTAGTTAGCTAGTTACCGTAAATAATACGTTAGTTAGCTATTTGTTTGATTTACTTAATGCACTAGTTAGTTAGTTTGTCACCCTGTTAGTTAGTTAGTTAGTTAGTTAGTTAATTAGTTCACTAACTAGCTAGTTACTTTGTTAGATAGTTATCTAGTTGACTAGTTAGAAAGTTAGTTTGTTAGCAAATTAGTTAGTTAATTAGCCAGTTAGTCAGTTAATTAATATACGTCGAGCCATTCACTACGGGAGTTAAACTACTCCCTTCAATACACCCCCCCCCTCCTTTCTCAGCGTCTAGTGATCGATGTCATTAGTTCATTGTTGGGTGATTATATGTTTTTCTTTGGACCACGCTCTTATCTGACTTCACGTCTTTCAGTTGCTGTTTTTTTTTTTTCCAATCAAGTCAAGGTTGCAGATTCGTGTGTCTCCTGATTCGTTTTATCGGCATATCTCTATGGCGGATTTCAACATATTAACCCGGGTTATTGCTCTCCCACATTGCTCTTCCACGTTGCTCTTCCACGTTGCTCTTTCACAGTAGCTCTTCCACAGTAGCTCTTCCACAGTAGCTCTTCCACATTGCGCTTCCACATTGCTTTTCCACATTGCTATTCCACATTATCCCTTCCATAGTAGCTCTTCCACATTGCTCTTCCACATTGCTCTTCCACAGTATCTCTTCCACAGTATCTCTTGCACAGTAGCTCTTCCACAGTAGCTCTTTGCCATAATAACCCTTCTTCAGTAGCTTTCCCATAGTAGCTCTTCCATATTGCTCTTCCATTTTTCTCTTCCACATAACCACGTAATGGTGGTCTATATTGACTGTATGCACGTCTATACGTACACTGGGTGGATTCCGCATATACAGACCTGTGGTCTGTCATTAATCTGCTTCAATAC
>JACEFZ010019909.1:50000-75000 GCA_014155875.1 Cepaea nemoralis
GGTTGATGACGCGTTTATTTACCGAATCCTTTATCCCCAGGATATGCTGGTGTAGTGGAAACGAACAAACGTACGGATTGGCTGGATCTGCTCCGCTGGGTGAGGTATTCGATCACGATAAGGCAGATGTTGTCTAGGTCGTTTGGGATCATATGTATAGTGTGGGAGAACCGATACATCATCATAGTCTAGAGAGGTTCGTACGGCAGGGTGTAGCTCAGTACTCCAAGGAAAAACAAGACGGATACAAATTCAAACTACCACTGGCACCATTAGTATTGGAACTCTTTCCTGGTTGTTGAGAATGAGGACAGATTATATATGGGAATGTCCTGAATGATGTGATGTCGGTTCTGTCTGAACTCAACTGAACTCATCTTAACTCAACTAATCTCTATTTACCGATAAACTAAGTTATGTGTTCTCCGAAAAAAATAATTGCTGACAATTAATTGTATGAGCGTCAATTCATAACACGGGCCCTGAATGTGATTTATTCATTCTCTAACACATGCGTTTATTCCAGGCTCAACGAACTGCAGGTATGATGCGAGCGTGTCCGTAACATACGCATTCAGTATTTTACATCCATTGTCCAACTCCACAACCTTTATATCTATGTGCTACCTTAATTGTTTTGGTAGGTTGTAAAGTTGGCTGATTAGTTGGTGGGCTGTTTAGTTGGTAGTTTGGTTGTTCGACTGGCAGGTTGGTTGCTTTCTTAGTAGGCTGATTGCTTGACTGGTACGTTGGATGTTTGATTCTTACGATGTTTGATTCGTTAGCTGGTTTCTTTTCGTTTGAACAATGGTTGTTTTGATATGCATGTTCCTTGCTTGGTTGGTAGGTCGGTTGTTTCATTGACACAATTGACATAATTTATAGCAACGCTATTAAGAGGTAAGGTGGAGCTTTTATACAATAATAGAAACAACAACAATATCATCAACAACAATAATAATAGCAACAACAATAATAATAGCAACAACAACCACAACCATAGCAACAACAACTACAGTAACAACAACAATAACAACATCAGCAATAACAACAACAATGGCAACAATAACAACAACCATAACAACAACAACACACAGAGGGAAGATACGTGGAGGCAAAAATGAATAACACGGCGTAGATATCCCTGTCGCTGCATTAGATATCTAATTGTTGGTCAGCTTGGGGTAATTAGTTTGAGAAACCGTGTGCGGAGGAGGGAAGAGGAGGGAGGAGGAGTGAGGAGGAGGAGGAGGAAGAGGGAGGAGGAGGGAGGAGGGAGGAGGATGAGGGAGGAGGAGGAGAAGGAGAGAGGAGGAGGTGGGAGGAGGAGGGAGGAGTAGGAGGAAGGAGGAGGAGGTAGGAGGAGGAGGAAGAGGGAGGAGGAGGGAGGAGGGAGGAGGATGAGGGAGGAGGAGGAGAAGGAGAGAGGGGGAGGTGGGAGGAGAGAGGAGGAGGTGGGAGGAGAGAGGAGGAGGGAGAAGGAGGAGGGAGAAGGAGGAGGGAGAAGGAGGAGGGAGGAGGGGAGGAGGAGGGAGGAGGAGGAAGAGGGAGGAGGAAGAGGGTGGAGGAGGGAGAAGGAGGAGGAGGAGAACGCAGGAGGAGTAGGGGGAGGAGGAGGAAGAGGAGGGAGAAGGAGGAGGGAGGAGGAGAGGGAGGAGGAGTGAGAGGAAGGAGGAGGGAGAGGGAGGAGGAGGGGGAGGAAGGAGGAGGAGGGAGGAGGAGAGAGGAGGAGGAGGGAGGAGGAGGGAGGAGGAAGAGGGAGAAGGAGGAGGGAGAAGGAGGAGGGAGGAAGGATGAGAAGGAGGGGGAGGAGGAGGAGGATTATAACGCATATGCCTGTAGATAACTGCAGCGAAAAGGTGGGGAGCATCTCATTTAATTCATATACATAGTCATATAAGCTCCAGTTCCATACTATCTGTCTGTCTGTCTGTCTATCTTTCTGACCCGGCGTGGCTTCGCCCAGCTCCTGGCGGGGAGTGTCTCATTAAATTCATATAACAACAAAAAAAAGTTACTTAAAAGAATGTCCTTCCACACACCATCCATTATTTTTAATGAAAACTGTTGTTAATAACCGACATGACTGTAGATAACTTCTTTAAGCATAAAAAATGAGTTACAATGTTATGCATTATGCATTATTTTTATTAAAACTTTGAAAATGCCTTAAAGATTATATCTTGATTTATTATAACTCATATGCCGGTAAATAACTATAGACAAAGAGTTTATAAATCTTTGAAAACCATGCAACAATATGACTATAAGGTATATAGCAATGTTATTAAAAGTTATGTCCCTTGAAATAACTTTTCTATAGTTAAGTCCCCTTGCTATATTGAAATTATAATGAAAAATGAAATATTAAATAGTATTAAGTAAGTAGCCGATTTTACACTAAAAAATATGACAGTTGGCAGCGCGGGAATGAGAGGAAGACGTGTAGAAAATTTCATCTCAATCGGATGGACCATTCGCGAAAGTATAAAAGACATACACACACACATGCAGTCTTTTTTATATATAAGAATATATATATACACACACATATGTCAAAGACTCACTTATCACTAGGTAAGAGAGGATAGAAGAGAAGTCATGGATAAGCCTAAGATAGAATAAGGGTAGCACCCTACTCAGAGATGGGGATACTAAGGGAGAGACCAGCCCTACCCAGGGAGTAGGGAAGGGAAAGGAGAACGGTGAGTTAGAGAACCATGAACATTTCTCCACTCGGACACACGAGTGTCAACCAGGGAGTGGGGGTAACTCTTAGTAGCGGTTACCCCAGAGCAGGGTGTAAAAACACCATCACGAGAAGTGTCTGCCAAATGAGTAGAGACTAAAGAGAGTTTACTCATAGGCAGACTACTGAGAATCACTCCGCTCGTGGCTAGAACGCCGCGTAAGCTGGGGGGACAGGGGACTGGACACGCTAGCGAGCGCATCGTTAGGAAGACTGTGTGGCTTTTGTATAGACATAACAATAGCTAGAACTTAGGCCTTGACTTAGTGATTGTAAATACTGTGCTTAATATTGTACTTGTATAATATGTGGATCATTCATGGCTCCGTATTAATAGAGCCACTGTAACGGCCAAGCCGAAATAAACTTGTGATATCCATCCCTTTTGTACGACTTGCTAGAGTGCGTGTGGTACAAAAGAAGAGTCCATTGAATGCTTGTCCAACTAGGTTGTTGACACATATATCATATTATATATATATATCATCATCATCATCATCATCATCATCATCATCATCATTATTATCATCATCATCATCATCATCATCATCATCATCATCAAGTGCCCTGCCAGCTGGCGTAGGCGTTCATGGCTCTCCACAGATCTCAGTCTTTGGTGTTCTAAATAAACTCTGCTGATGATATTCCTCCATGCCACCGTCTCAATTCATCCAGCATCATATCTCTTGGTCTGCCTCTGCCTATCTTCCCCTCAATCTTGCAAATTGTCACGATGTTCTCCAATGTTATTCTTCTCATCACATGACCATAGAAAGCTGTTTGTCTATTTCTTATTGCTGTATATAGTATTCTAGTGTCATTAACCTCGTTCAGGCAATCGTTGCTAGTTACTCTGGCAGTCCAAAGAATTCGCAACATTCGTCCCAAAAGCCACATCTCTGTTGCTTTAAAAATCTTCCTAATTTCTTCATTTGCATTCCAAGATTCACTGCCATACAGCAAACCTGGTTCTATATAGCATTGCAGCACTCTCTTACATTAATTGATTAGTGACTTATTGAATAAGATAATCTTCATTTTCTGAAATGCGACTTTTGCCTGTCCTATTCTGCCCTTAATCTCTGTTGTACATCGTCCACATGATGTTATAACTGCCCCAAAGTATTTAAAATTATCAACTTGGTTAAGAATTTGCCATTCTATTTCTATGCCACATTTTGGGGTTACCATTTTCTGTGATATCACCATTGATACTGTTTTCTTGATATTCAAAGAGAGTGCTTTATTTTCACTCTGATTGATTGATTGATTGATTGATTGATTGATTTAGGAATCGACATCACAGCATTCGGGGCATTCCCATAAGTGCTCCGTCCCCATCCTCAGCAGCCAGCGAAGAGTTCCACCACTAATAGTACCAGTAGCAATCTGATAAGTCCGTCTCGCCTTTCCTTTGAGCGTTGAGCGTCGGCCAGATCCCTTCGTCACTCCTCGTTGTCTCATTCTTACCAGACAATGGTAATCCATTTGCTCCTCCGAGGTGTGTACGTGCTACCACAAGGCCGCAACCACGTCTGCCTTGTCATGTATCAATACTCCACCAAGTTCTGCAGAGCCAGCCAATCTGTCCGCCTGTTCATTTCCCAGCACACCGGCATGCCCCGGAGAAAAGATTGAGGCGATACTTGTCACCCGTGACCTCCGAAGCGAAGCAAGCCACTCTGCACGAAGCCTGCCCGTCCTCACCCTCGTCAGCATGCTTTTTGAGTCAGTCACAATCACGATGTGTGTGTGTGTGTGTGTGTCGTATTCTCCATCCAGCGGAGAGCCGCAGCGACTGCCTCCACTTCCATTCTTAAGCTGGATGTTGTGGTATCATATGCCAGGCTCTCCTGCCCCAAACATCGACCATTAGATTTGGCTGTGAAACCCCAGCCACTTCTCTCACCTCTTGACACCGAACCATCTGTGTAGATAATCACATCACTCGAGTGAGCATTGTCCTGAATTAGTTGCTGGATTTCCATTTCCGTGGCCTCTGCTGGCCACACCCTGCACTCTCGGCTAATTGTGATTATAACTCTGCACAAGTCTGACTGCTCCGCTGGCTCTCTGACCCACTCCCCTCCACGCCTAATGTTCTCCAGGGGGCACACCTGTCTGATCGTATCCTGCGCCTGAGCCATCCATGATTTCCCTCTTATCAGTCGCTGACCCTTAACTGCGTCCAGCGCCTCATGCAGTGGGTGGTCTGTGTCTGCAGCTACTCTGAGGTATGCCTTCGCCTGCATCACCTTGAGCCTACCAGCAACAGTCGGCAGACCAAGAATGTAACGCATACACACTACTGGGGTGTCTCTAGTGCATTCCAGAATGTCCCGCACAGCTTCGTTCTGTATGCGCTCTAACTTCACCAGCTGACTCTCTGAGACAGTGAGCAGACCTAATCCATAATCAATTACTGAGAGGATCAAGTGCTGGCATAGTGTGAAAAGCATTCTCTGCTCTATGTCCATTGCAGCCATAGTTTTAAGAGCATTGAGTCCCTTTTGAGTTCTTGTCACGACCGTCTCCACATGGTCCTTGAAGGATAGGCTCCTGTCAAATGTGATCCCCAGATACTTCAATTTGTTCTCTCTGCTGACATTTCTACCATCTATCGCAAGGCTTAGGACATCAGCTCTTACAATCCTGTTGTCCAGAGAGCACCACAAAACAGCCGCCTTTTCCGGGTGGATGACAGCACTAATTTCTGTGCACCAGTCAATCACTTCATCTACTGTCGCAGGGAACTCCTGGGCTGTTTGCTCCCTATCTCTCCCCTGCCTATATGCAAGAATAGCATCTGCAAATGTTAGTATTCTTCCAACCCCTGGTGCTTCTAGGTGTGCAATCTTGCTCGTATACACATTAAAGAGCACCGGTGAGACTACAGATCCCTGTGGCAGTCCCGGGGTTAACATATGCGGCTCGGAGGTCCATGCGCCCAGACGGAGAGCAACCCGACGAGAGTGCAGGACGGCTGCTATCCAGTTCACCAACCAGGGATTGACCCCCTTCTCCATCAGTGCGGTCATCAAAATATCATATCGAACTCTATTGTACGCATCCTTGAGATCAAGTACTACCGCCATCGTTTCCTGTCTACTCTGGAACCCCTCATAAACATCAACGGAAAAAGTGGCTGCATTAGACCAGGTATCTTTTCCTGGCCTGTAGCTCCCCAGGCCTCTTGGAAGAAGCTTCCCCTTTCCAAAAACTCCTGCAGTTTAACAGCGACTATCTTCTCTAAAGCCTTCCCAAATGTATTTTTAAGGGTGATGATCCTAAAGCCGCTAAGCTTTGACTGATCCTTGAATAGTTTTGGGAGAGGGATGAGATAGATGTGCACCCAATCCTGCGGTACTGATGATGTCCTAATGCTCTGGTTAAAGCAATCGGCCATCTTCTCCAGGTCTGCTTCGCTCAAACCCTTCATGTGGCCATACCTGACCCCATCGGGCCCTAGTGCCGTGTCTTTTGCCTTTTTCAAAATGTGTTTAACATCTTCCACCCGTATGATGTCTTCATACTGCATATTCTTCGTGGTGCCAGATAGCTCCTCTCTAACTGCATCCCTGGTGTCCGCATCATTATGATTGGTTTGCTCTAAAAATCTCTGGAGAAACGCCTACCCTTTCTCTTTGTCTGTTGTCACGCGCACACCATCATCTCTATAGATTGTTCCCACTGTCATCGGCCGATCTTTTATCTGCATTTGCCTGTGCAGTTTCCAGAATTGTTGCAGTGTTTTATCACCTCCAATCTCCTTCATGAAACATTCCCAGTTTGCCTATTTGGCCTCTGCAGCACAGCGCTTGAAAACCTCCACCTTGTCTTTCTTGACATTTTCCGCTGTGTCCACTTCCTCTCGTGAGCTTCGAAGTGTCTGTCGCACTTTCTTTAGCTGCTTCACTGCAGCTCTCTTTGCTTTCCAAGCATGGTCTACTTCTGGGGTCCACCATGGGGGCTGCAAAAAGGGAGTTTTAACAGTCCTGTTGCATGCCCCTTGTCTGAGGCGTCCAAGAAGGCAATCGGTCCTCTCATACCGGAAGATCTTGCACGCTCTCCCAGCTTTAACTTTCCTGGGTTTAGAGATCAGGACTGAGCATGGCATGTGATCACTCCCATGGTCATTCAAAACATTCCACTTCACATCAAGGACTGATGACTGGGATACAAGTGCCAAGTCAATAGCTGTGTCTGCATCACCAGGCCTCATTGCCATTCTTGTCGGCCTACCAACATTTATGCAGACCACATCGGAGTCCACCATGGCATCCACAAGGGCAATTCCCTGTCGGTTTTCTCCACTACTGTCCCAATCTCTGTTCCTTGCATTGAAGTCTCCACATATGAGTAGCCTATCACCTGGTAATTCCTCCAGTTCCTTAAGCCAGTCCCAATGTTCCTTTCTGACAAAACAGTCCACTGTGGCATATACATTTATGATGTTCCAACTTAAGCCACCAATCTCCATTTGTATACCCTGGACCTTTCTTGCACTGTGATTCCACTGCTCAAGTCGAGTACCACATGCTTCACTCCTTCCTTCACCAGCAGACCTTGTCCATGTCTCTTCTGCCCAGTAGGGTGTATATAACTGGCGTACCCAGGGCAATGGTATTTGTCTGTATTTAGCTCCTGGAGCATGAGGACGTCAAAATCATATATTAGTCTCTCCAATACAGGACCTCTCTGTCTGGCACTGCGACAATTCGAGTATCCCACTCTTACATAGTTGAAACCTAGTCTCTCCACTTTTCGTCTTGTTCTCGTGGCGCCTGCCCTCCTATTTCTATGCCATTGTCTCACACCATTTACTCGTCTTCTCCTCCTCACTCTCTCTTCGCTAGCCTCTGAGGGATGTGTCAAGCACAGAGCACTTGCTCCGTAGCTCCGGCGACGATTCCCATGTTTAAATAAATTCATAGGCAAAGTTTGGATATTGCAGGAAATAAACGGTCACCCTAGCATTGCCTGCTTGCTAGGGAAGAGGCAGGGGATGTCCCGCAGGAGTCCATACGCCTGGTGCCGCCCCGCACGCCTGTCAGACGTCCAACGTTCACGACCAGTTTACCCATGGCCATCCACTTCCTCAGCACGCTGGTCCACCTTGAACTTGGGGGGTTTATATTTGGAGTTTTCCGTCTCCTAAATGGATTGCTGTCCAAAGCTAACGGGTTCCACCTACCTGGGAGCGTAACCCTGATCGGGGGGCTAAACGGGTACTCCACCTTGCCCAAGGGTGTCCCGTAGGCTAGCGGAGGGAAGGAGGCGCCTTATATCTCCTTTGATAGGGGATACCCCCTACCCCGCTACCCATTGGATATTTTCACTCTTTGTTACTATAATGTCAAACAATTGTTGTAGATATGTTGCATTATCCACCACCAATACTGTGTTATCTGCATATCGTTTTATTGTTTATACAATAACCTCCGATTAGTATTCTTGGCTTCGCTTTGATGTATCTCATTAATACTTCGCTATAGAGGGAGAAGAGATCTGGAGGCAAGATCCACCTCTGTCGTGCTCCTATCTTTATCTGTTCGTAACCGCCTTCTGTATTTCACATTTTAATTGCTGCTACTTGGTCCAATTAAATAATATTTATTATACTTAGGTCTTTCCCATCAATGTTTAAATCTTCCAATATTTTAATCAGTTTATCATGTTTTATTGCCTTAGTATAATCTGTGAAGCAGAAATACATGTCTTTCTTCGTCTCTTTTGACCTTTCTATTAGTGTTCATTATATATCATTGGCACCTTTCCGTCTTGACAGACGATAGGTTGGTACATTGTGCTTAAAAAAGGCTTAATAACTACGATCCATGGCAGTGGCGAGTGTGGCTGGTAACATTATATATATATATATATATATATATATATGTATATATTTCATAGTTTGTAACCTTTGCTTCCACAAAATCCATACTGTGCTTCACTAATTTCCCTTTTTCATTTAATTTTTTTTTTCTTGTTCTTCTCATTTTAATTCTGAGTAGAGGCTTACTGACATTGTGTATGGGGTTAACTGTACGAAAATCTGCGCATTAAATTGATCCTGGTCTTTTTGGTATAACTATGAATAGGTTGGCACCTTGCAGTCTTGACAGACCAAAGTATGTGAGTTGGAATGTGGCCAAAATTCCATCACAATGCCTGGGCAGAGCTTCAGAGAAACGTGCGATGCCCAAACGACACGTCCCCTCTCTCGACCTAAGGTCTTGTGTATTCCAGAGGAATGGGTAACCAATACGTCTGGCACAAGATAGGTTGCAGACGCTGGCGGCACAGCGTCAAATCCTCCAGGACCTCCCCACCGCGAGCAGATGGCGAGATGGCCAGACCCTAACACCCAAGGGACCCGGCTTAGAGGCGTTCAGCCAAGTCCCACAGGTGAGGGCCTCGTACGTTCCTGGACCGTAAGGGCGCGCACATCTGTCAAACACAAGTGTCCGGACCTGTATAAAGCGTGCACTATCGTCAAACTCTCCACCTGACTTAGCGGACCCCGCGACCAGCGGGAATAGGCCCACCAAAGCTACCGCAGGAGATATTACTTGTCTATTGCGAGCAATGTCTCCCATTCTTCCACGATGACTGAATAAGTAGAGAAACGATAAAAGTAGTGGTATTTCAATTGCGCTTGCGCTCCCACCTATGCTACACCCTTCATGTGTCTTCACAAAGTCGGACTAGAGTCAAGCTCAACAGGGTCTTCTTTCCCCGCTGATTCTACCAAGCCCGTTCTCTTGGCTGTTGTTTCGCTAGATAGTAGATAGAGACAGTGGGAATCTCGTTAATCCATTCATGAGCGTCACTAATTAGATAAACGAGGAATTTGGCTACCTTAAGGGAGTCATAACTATGAATAGTGATTTCAGTATATCGCTCGGAAAATATGTAAATATCATTCAACATTTTGATTGATATATCTGCTCAAATTCTCCGAATATTTCTAATGCTTATATTGTGATTTCCTCTGGCCCTGTTGTTTTTGCTTTCTTCATATGTTTCACAAAGTCAGCGACCTCTTCTTGTAGAATATGTGGGCCTTCTAAGTCACTTCCTTCTTTTTATTCTTCCCTTTCAAAGACTTCACACTCTAAACTCGCAGGGAACTCTTCATCTGCACATTGGTAGCACACCTATAGAAAGTGTAACCGAGCACAAGGCACTGGGTCTTATCATAGATCAAAATATATTTTTTAATTACCATGTTCATGCTCTAGTTAACCAAATAGCCAAAAAAAAAGTATACCAACTTGCCAAAATTAAAAACTTCCTCGACGAAAACACAAGAAAGATATTCTAAACTTCCCACATACAAACACATATTGATTATTGCTCCACAATCTGGGATGGATGCTCCAAATCAATAACAAAACGCCTTTATTCGCTCCAGAAAAGGGCAGTGCGTCTAATCAATGGTGACAGGTTTACAGACAATTCTAACCTACATGAACGTCTTCAGTTACTGCCACTCCAGAAACGCCTACTATTTTAAAAAGGCTAAACTAACTCACAAAATCCTTTTTCAAAATGCCCCAAGCTAACTTTGGCCTTTGTTTAAATATAACGCAAGACATAGTGAACGACTAAATATATTTCATGTCCCTAAACCTAAGATGCCGGTCTCTCTGGCTGTGGGGTTACAACAATTTCTCTCTGTAATCCCGTTTATCACGCAGAGTCTCGTGGCGGAGCGAGAGCTGAGGCGGTTCGACCCCCGCTCGTGACTTGCGGGATACTGAGCCGGCCGCTCAGAAAGCAATGGAAAACTACTGAGCGTAATCTTGCCAAGAGATCAACATACAGCTGAAAGATGCTGGTGTTGACAGCTTAGTCCTGTAAAGGATATGCTTAAAAAAAAACAAAAAAAAACCTAAGATAGACTTAAATAAAACAAGCTTAGCATACTCTGCCACTCAGTTGTGGAATAATCTTCCACAATAAATCAAAGACACCACCAATCATTATACATACAGTCGCAACCTGTTTGAACACTACCTTAAAACAGACTACATGCCCCCTTAAAAAAAAAAAAAAAAACAGCAACAAAGACAATAATAATGGTAAATTATCTCGAACGACAACTAGCCAGAAAAAAAAAATAAAAACATAAACATTCCCATATGTGTGGCGATTTACACCCGCCTTGGGTATTTATGATGCCCATGTTAACCATTGCCTCAACAAGTCATGTATTATTGATGATTTTTCATGCGTTTTAATGCTTATTGTTCTTTTGTTGTCAAAGAATTGCTTTATAACAGATGTTGAATGAAAGAATGTATGAGAGGAAATGGAAATGAGGGGCAAAATGTCAGACGGGCCTGCGTGCCCGATTCTTAACCCTTTGAAAATAAAGATTTTCGTTCGTTCGTTCTTCATAATAGCACTTTCCTCCAGTAATATCTTTCCTGTTTTTTATTTCCAACACTCTGTATTTTATTTTATGTGTCTTCCTGTAAGCGCACTGATTTATCTGTGCATATGTTGTGTATCTTTAATGGAATTTAATTAATTTTTTTTGTTTGCATTGCTCGTTTCACCTACTTACTCTTGCCTTCACACATGCATCTCTTATTTCTGTATATGTCTTAGCATATTCGTGTTTATCATTTTTTATTCTGTTTCCTAGTGTCCATCAGCATTAAGATTTCTTTATTTATTCATGTTTTCTTAGTTTTTTGGCTTATGCTCGGTAATATTTCTTTGCTAGTTTGGATGGAGTCCCTTAGTATTTCCCATTGTTCATGTATACTCTGTATTTTAACTATTGCATTGTACCTATTTTTCAGTCACCTGCATTGTTCTTGAATGTCTTTATCTACTTTAGGAATCTCTGTATTAAGTCTCAAGTTCTTAACCATTTTTTCCGTCTCTTTAATCTTACTTTTATTTGTCCAAATAGTGGTACATGATCACTACTACATTCATCAATCACCAGGCAGTGTCTTTACATTAATTAACGCATTTATAAATCTGTTATTAATAAGTATGTAGTAAATTTGGTTCGTATTTTCTTATCAGGGCTTTTCCATGTATATAGTCGTCATTTATGGTATTTAAAAGAATAACTTTCCAATTATAATATCATTAATATGTGTCCATTCTATTAGCTTATCTCCTCTTTCATTTCTTATACCTAAACCATAATTCCCCACTATATCCTCTATTTTTCCCTTTCCTACTTGTGCATTAAAATCGCCCAGTATCAGTTTTCATTTCTTGTGATCCAATTTGAGCTATCCCCTTTCTACTTCATCGTATAAGTGTTGCATTTCTTCATCACTACTGATTGTTGTTGGTGCATATACTTGTATAATATATATATATATATATATATATATATATATATATATATATATATATATATATATATATATATATATATATATATATATATATATATATATATATATATATATATATATATTGGTTTGCATTTGGTTTTGACCATTATAACTCTATCTGAAATACACCAGGATCCAATAATGGATTTGTCTGTTTACTAATGAAATATTATTCCTACACCTTTTTTTCATGCGTATCCCATCCAGAATAAATTATTGTGTCTTTTTCAGTTATAATTTTGCCAGATCCCTTCCATCTTATCTCACTTATGTCTAGCATATTCATGTTCATGCTTTCTATTTTTCTTAGAACATTGTTTAACTTTGCCAGCTCATTTGATGTTCTAACATGTCATGTTCCTACTCTAAATCTATTTAGTTTAGTTATGGTTTTGTCATCAGTAGCGTGATGACGGTCTAGTGTCACCTGTGGCTCGTGACTGTCCCTAAGGGACCTATCCTTAGACAACCATTAATGTCGTTCACCATCACTGTAATTTGTGCTGCCATGACATCTTGGGAAGATAATGTGGTGGTTTCCCCTTGCCTTCCACATCCACAAGGCGGTCTTTAACCTCTGCCTTTGACAGCTAGTTCCGACTGTAAGGACCAGTGAGTACCTTGCTCTGCTCCGATGCAGAGTTGTCCACTTATTCCGGGGGATACACGGTCTCCAGGGCTGCGTTAGCCACACCGTGGTGTGTTTCCATCCTCTACCACTAGGAGGTGCACTTGGGAATTTTCTTATATATATATATATATATATATATATATATATATATATATATATATATATATATATATATATATATATATATATATATATATATATATATATATATATATATATATATATATGAGGTACTCGCTTGTATGTGCCTATATAAGTACTCACCTGGAATCCCGACTTTGTAAAGACATCATTTGTTCGGAAGTGAATAGTAAACTTGCTGTTTCTCTTAAGGATATTTTCAAAGGTATAATTCGTCTTCCAGATGCCGCATAATTTGATCCCGTTCACAAACAGATAATCATGCTCACAATTCTTTGATGTCTCTATGGAAAATGTTCTTTGAGCAGAGAAAGAAACATAGGGAAATAAGTTCAAAGCATACATTCCAGTTTGGGACTGTTATAAACATGTATTGGACTGATTGTATGAAAGGATTTCCTAATTGTTGTGCGCCTGTTTGCACTGAGAGGGAGTACTATTTCATAACTTTCCCCTAATAGATGACAGAGTGCAAGGATAGCAATTACTAATGAGAATAAAAAGACGAAGGAGAAGGAGGGGAAGGAAAAGGAGAAGAAAAAAGAGAAAGAGGAGAAGCGAAGACAAAGAAAGAGGAGAATAAACAGAAGAAGCAGAAGAAGAAGAAGAAGAAGAAGAAGAAGAAGAAGAAGAAGAAGAAGAAGAAGAAGAAGAAGAAGAAGAAGAAGAAGAAGAAGAAGAAGAAGAAGAAGAAGAAGAAGAAGAAGAAGAAGAAGAAGAAGAAGAAAAGAATGAGAAGACTGGTTATTTGTTGTTTACATTGAAGTTCTAGTTTGTTACTTTAATGTCTTTAATTTTCACTTTAATGATGAAAGCAGCCTACTGTTGTTTATAACTCTTGCTTCCGTGACTTAACTGCGGCAATTGTATTACTGGCGATGTCCACAACCATCGAAAATAGGAATAAAATCAACGAATAATCTGGTACATCGTATTGTTCACGTATGTGATGCATACTTGAGGATGATTGGTTATGTCATGTTGCGGTTGTTGCTGTTGTTGTTATTATTATTGTTGTTGTTGTAGTTGTTGCTGCTGCTGTTGTTGCTGTTGTTGTTGTTGTTTTTGTTTTTGTTGTTGTTTGTTGTTGTTTGTTGTTGTTTGTTGTTGTTGTTGTTGTTGTTGTTGTTGTTGTTGTTGTTGTTGTTGTTGTTGTTGTTGTTTTCTAAGCCTTCGAACAGATATGTGTTTCAACTAGTAATTCCGATGTTTTGGTGTTCAGAAATTTTGAAGGTGTGAAAAGTTTTGACATCTGTCGGTGTTTCTTCGTTGTACAGACTTGCCTCTCCTTCCACTTTCAAAATACCATCTCCATGTGGACTCTGCCCCTGAGCTCTCCCGCCCCTACCCCAGCTCAGAATCCGGCTATGTCTATAACTGGTAGTAAATACATCCCCACCTTTACACGCCATGGCGGTTCTAGAAATGTTTACCTCATCGTCATGATCATGTATCATGTCGATGAGCCTGGGCTGTCACGATTCGTCATCTCAAGCGATCACACGAGAATTGAAACATGTCTCTTTACTTGCTCAAATTATATCATGTGACATCAAGATATTTGTCTCTCTGCCTTCCCGGTGATCCATCCATCCATCATGTGCCATGTTGGTAAGCGTAGATGGTCATGTTCTGCCATCTCACTCGATCACCACAGTCGTGGATCAGCTCCGTGTTCCTGTCTCGACCATGCCACGTGGCCAAGTCATCCAGGTATTTACTTCTCGGTCTTCCCCTTGGTCTCTTCCCTTCGATCTTGCCAGTTGTCACCAAGTTCTCCAAGTCATTTCTTCTCATAACATGCCCAAACAATTTTGACTGTCTACGTCTAATGACTCTAATCAGTTTACGATCTTCATTTGTTTCTTGAAGGACTTGTTCATTGGTTTTTCTGTCTGCCCATGGTATTCTTTGCATTTTTCTCAGAAACCACATTTCCACAGCCATCAGCTGTTTTTCAGCTTGACTGCTTATTGTCCACGCTTCACATCCATACAAAAGTACATGTTCTATGTAGCACTTCAACACTCTTTTTCTCGTTTCAATTGATATCTTGTTATTGGTCAGTATGTTTTTCATCTTGCAAAAGGCTACCTTCGCAATGGCAATTCTTGTTCTAATCTCTTTGAGGCATCTCCCATCAGATGTTATGACTGTGCCGAGATAACTGTATCTATTCACTTGCTTAAGAATATGCCCATTTACTCGTATATCACATTGTGGATTTCCTTCTTCCCAGTGATGACCATAATCTGTGTCTTCTTAATATTCAGTTCTAACTCTAGTTGTTCACTGTGTGCAACAACCACATCTGCTAAATTGTACATGTCCCGTTCATTGTCTGGAATCAAGACTGTATCAATTGCATATGTAATGTTACTGATGCATAGTCCCCCAATGTTGATTCCTTCCATATCTTATATATTTCTGAAAATATTTTCACTGTACAGGAAAAAAACATATCTGGAGACATTATACATCCCTGCCTCACACCTCCTTTAATAGGCTGATATTGACCTACATCGGTATCAATACTGATGGCAGCTTGTTGTTTCCAGTATATGTTTTTTTGCAAGTCCAAGGTCTTTTCCATCAATTTTTAGATCTTTAAGCATCCTTATGATGTCGACATGTCTAACTTTATCGAAAGCCTTTGTGTAGTCAATAAAACAAAGATATAGATCTTTGTTTACTTCTACAGAACGTTCAAGTACTGTTCTCAGGATATACACAGAATTTACTGTGTCCTTTCCTTCTACAAACCCATATTGCTCTTCTCCCGGTGATATGGTCCTATTTACGTTGCCACTTGTCACTGGATTTTCTATTGTGTGTTCATAAATGTTTTGCCCTGTATAAAAATCCATAACTCAGTAATCAAATGAGGGAAAATGATGAGATTTAGTATATAACTTTATAATTATGCACACCAAACAAATGCAATTTTGTTTTGGAGATTGTACAGTAAATCACAACGTTTGTTTATATGCGATGTATGGATCAAAGATGAAGTGCATATTATGAAATGTATAACATCTTTACACTGAAACATCAATGTTCAACAATGAATATTTTCCGTCGTGCACTGGAATGCCATTATGAGTCATATAAGCTCACGTTCCCGTTCCCGACTATCTATCTGTCTGTCTGTCTGTCTATCTGTCTGTCTGTCTGTCTGATCCGGCCCGGCTTCGCCCAGCCCCTGATGGGGAGCATCTAATTTAATTCATATAAGTAGTCATATATATATATATATATATGTATATAAGAGACAGTATATATATATATATATATATATATATATATATATATATATATATATATATAACAATTAACTTGGGTAAATGGAGCAGCGGCAGCAGCAGCAGAAGAAAAAGGAGGAGTAGGAGCTGGGAGGAGGAAGAGGGAGGTGGAGGAGGGAGGAGGAGGGAGGAGTAGGAGGGAGGAAGAGATAGGCGGAGAGAGGAGGAGGAGGGAAGAGGAGGGAGGAGGAAGGAGGAAGAGTAGTAGGGAGGAGGAGGGATTAGGAGGAGGAGAGAGGAGGAAAGAGGAGGAGGAAGGAGGAGGATGAGGGAGGAGGAGGAGGCAGGAGGAGGCAGGAGGAGGGAGGAGGAGAGGGAGGAGGAAGAGGGAGGAGGAGGGGGAGGAGGGAGGAGGAAGAGGGAGGAGGAAGAGGGAGGAGGAAGGAGAAGGAGAAGGAGGAGGAGGGAGAAGGAGGGAGGAGAAGAACGCAGGAGGAGGAGGGAGGAGGAGAGGGAGGAGGAGGGAGATGGAGGAGGGAGATGGAGGAGGAGGAGGGAGGAGGAGGAAAGAGGCGCAGGAGGGAGGAGGCGGAGGGAGAAGGAGGAGGGAGAAGGAGGGGGAGGAGGAGGGAGGATGAAGAGGGAGGAGGAGGGATGTGGAGGGAGGAGGAGGGAGGAGGAGGAAGGAGGTAGAGGGAGGAGGAGGAGGGAGGAGGAGAGAAGATGAGGAGGGAGGAGGAGAAGGGAGGAGGAGAAGGGATGAGGAGGAGGGAGGAGGAGATGGAGGAGATGGAGGAAGAGGGAGGAGGAGGGGGAGAAGGAGGGATAAAGAGGGAGGAGAAGGAGGAGGAGGGAGGAAGAGGGAGGATGAGGAGGAGGGAGGAGGGGAGGACGTAGGAGGAGGAGAGAGGAGGAGGAGAGAGGAGGAGAAGGGAGGAGGAAGGAAGAGGAGTGATTAGGAGGAGGGAGGAGGAAGAGGAGGAAGAGGAGGCAGGAGGAGGAAGAGGGAGGAAGAGGGAGGAAGAGGGAGGAGGAGGAAAGAGGAGGAGGAAGGAGGAGGAAGGAGGAGGGAGGAGGAGAAAGAGGGAAGAGGAGGATGGAGGAGGGAGAGGGAGGAGGGGAGGGAAGAGGAAGAGGGTAGGAGGTGGAGGAGGGGAGAGGAGGAGGAGGAGGAATATAACGCATATGCCTGTAGATTTAATAATGGCTGAAGTTGTTCCATGTCTTCTTAGAGTTGGCGACAGTGTAAAGAAATATAAAATCTTCAAACTTGATAGAGATAAGGTAACTATTATTTATTTATTCTTTAAGCATAAAAAGATGAGTTACAATGTTATGCATTATGTATTATTTTTATGAAAACTTTAAAAATGCCTTAAAGATTGTATCACTATTTATTATAACTCATATGCCGGTATATAACTATGGACTAAGAGTTTATAAATCTTTGAAAACGATGCAACAATATGACTATAAGTTATACAGAAAAGTTATGCCCCTTGAAATAACTTTTACAGAGTTAAGTCCCCTCGCTGTATATAAATTACAATGAAAAATGGAAAATTAAATAATATTAGTTAAGCAGCCGATTTCACATTAAAAAAATATCACAGTGGGCTGCGCTGGAATGAAAGGAAGACGTGTAGAAAATTTCATCTCAATCGTATGGGCCGTTCGCGAGCGCATAAAGGACATACGGACAGACAGACAGATGGAGATCGCATTTATATATAAGATATATATATATATATATATATATATATATATATATATATATATATATATATATATATATATATATATATATATATATTATATATATATATATATATATATATATATATATATATATATATATATATATATATAGTGTGGCTCTCTGCTTCAGAATTTCAGCAATATGTTTACGGTTCGCGTTGTTTTATTTCTAAACTGCTACAATTGTTGTTCCTTTCATCAGCAATTCTTTGGATGGTTTGTTTGTTTGAGGAAAATGATTTTTGCCTTCGTTAGATGTATCTCTTGTAGATTGATTTTAGCACGAGTGCTTATTGTCCAAGTGTCACAGCATGCAACGATATAGTCTCTGTATAACACGTTAACCATTTTCCCCTTCACACCAGATGATAGTTTTCTGTTTTATTGGTTCCATTTTACAAAAGCCTACCTTCAACTCATCTCCTTCTCTTCATGTTCATCTTGTACCTTGCAGTGTCGAGGTGAAGTATAAACATCGTGAGAGTGCCCGGTTATGGGCTTTAGATATCGATATTCCCATGGACTCTGCTATTCCCTCCGTCCAACGTTTACGTGGTCGGCCTCTTCTTCTGTTTCCATCTGGTCTGTACATCATTGCTTGTTGTGGTATGCTGTTGACTGGTAACCTATTTGCATGACCAAACCATTTGACTTGCTGCTTTCTAAAAAAATATAAGAAGTTATCAAGCCTGCCGACAAGGGAGGGGCGTTAGTGGTTTGGAGAAAAGACTTGTATATACAGGAAGGTAACAAGCGACTTGGAGATGCAACTTTCTACAGACCACGGCAACAAGATGGGACTGTCAGTAACAACACCCAGGTCAAGAGCGTGAGTAAGGCCATCATCGGGCAAGGCCTGTTACCCAGCCCTGCCACCTCGCTTATCATCCACGATAGTTGCTTGGGCACACCCACCTTGTATATGCTGCCTAAGACACACAAGCCAGGCAACCCAGGCAGACCTATAGTCTCGGCCTGCTCATGTCCAACTGAACGGATTTCAGAGTTCCCAGACAGCATATTCCAGCCGTTGGTTGCTATTCTCCCTTCGTATATCAAAGACACTAACCACGCTATCTCTATCTTTGATTCCATCAGTTTTGCAACCCCTTCTCAGTACCACATCATCAATTTAGATGTGACTTCACTCTATACATCTATTCCTCATACTGACGGCCTTAAAGCTTTGGAATTTTTCTTGGAGAAAAGGCGCAAACCCACCATATCCACTGGACCATTGCTGCGTCTCGCAGAGTTAGTCCTCAACTTCAATTCGTTTGAGTTCAATGGGGATTACTTCGACCAGATCAGCGGTGTGGCCATGGGCACCAAGATGGGTCCCAGTTATGCCTGCCTCTTCATGGGCTATCTGGAGCACCAGGTATGGAGTCAATACACCGGTAGGCTCCCGGAGCTCTACAGGAGATACATCGACGACTGCTTTGGTGTTTCAGACATGCCCTTGTCAGATCTCCAGGACTTCATTTCCTTGTTCTCCAACTTTCATCCTAGCATCAGACTCACCTCCATTATTTCTTCGTCGGCTGTCAATTTCCTAGATCTAACAGTCTCTTTAGGTTCCGCTCGTTTGCGTACGACGGTTTATTATAAACCTACTGACTCCAACGCATTCCTTCTCTACACCTCCTCGCATCCCCCCTCTTGTAAGGACTCTATTCCTTTTCCCCATTTGTTACGTCTCCATCGGCTTTGTCAGGATAATATCGACTTCCGTCAAAAAAAAAAAAGCCCACGAAATGTTGGATTTCTTCGGCCTTCGTGGTTATCCTGATAAAGTATTTCTACAGCGCTTCACCGCTGTCAGTCTATCAGTCGAACCGAGGCTCTCTCCTCCAGGCCTAAACCACGTAACAACAGGCCGATCCTTTCATTAACCTACCATCCCCACAATATTGCTGCCAAGAATATCCTCCTTAGACATCTATCTATTCTCCAGGCAGATCCGATCACTCGCGATGTCTTTTCAAAGGCCCCTCTGGTGGCTTACAGGCTGGATCGTAACCTCAGGAACGTGCTGGTCCATAGTAGTCTACCCCACCCCCATACGTCTCTTCTTGGTATGATGGCTTGTCTTCGATCAAATTGCAATACCTGCCCATATGTACTTCACACCCAGAGTCTGGCATTCCCCAAGACAACTTTCCACATTCGTGAGGGTTTCTCATGCACGAGTCGCAACGTCATTTATGTGATAGTCTGCACTCGTTGCGACATGAGGTATATAGGTGAGATAGGCTTACGTCTTGCTGACAGATTTACGCAACACCTATCTGATATCAACAGTGGTGCCCAGAAACCGGTGCCCATGCACTTCAACAGTTCTGACCACTGTGGCGTGGCTGACATACAGGTCACGGAGCTCAAATCGTGCGCATCTCACGAACGTGATCGCAAGATGTTGGAAAAACGAATCATCTTCCAGTTGGGGACACTCTCCCCTCACGACCTTAATGTCCAACATAGTTTCATTTAACTTCCTAATCCCCCTCCCTTCACTCTCTCTCTCTCTCTCTCTCTCTCTCTCTCTCTCTCTCTCTCTCTCTCTCTCTCTCTCTCTCTCTCTCTCTCTCTCTCTCTCTTTTCCCGCGGCTGTATAGTCCACTAGAGCAACGTGATAGCGTATCTTTTACAGAGCGCTGCCATCATCCTTAGCATTACTTTTGCCGTTAGTGATGTTTTGGCAAGTTTGCGTTCGGTTGCTGTCATTGCCGTCTGAGCGACCGTTACTCATGCTATCCCATGCTAACCAACACAGGGCGTACTGCATTCCAAACGCCCACCAACTGGGTATGAGGAATGGCGAATTAAAACATTCGCCACAGAGACGGCTTTAGTTCACTCCTAAATCACACTTCCACCGTTCGCATACATGGGTGTTCTCCCACCCCCGCCCATCGGGAATCTTAGCCAATCCCTGTTACCCATCGACCCGTTTCAATCCTCACATCCGGTCGTCTCCACACTCATCAAACGGCTAGCTCTTTAGACACATTTCACCAAGACAGGATTCAGCTAAGTAACCTCAGTATTTTCTATGTAGTGATTATTTTATTAGTGTGGTGTCTGTGTTGTTTTGTTCTGTGCTGACGAAGGCTGTGGCCGCAACGTTCATTTTGTTTCTTGTAATCGTGTTCTAGTAAAGCTCACAATCTACGTATCGTATTTTGGTAATTCTAATAAAATATAGTGCTGCTTTAACCCCCACTTAAGTCCTGATTTCTTTATTTCTGATGATACGTTGAGTATTCTTCTCAGGAATCTCATTTCTGTTTTCTATTTTCATTTCTCTTTTTCTGTCATTGTCCAGGTTTGGCATTAGTAGCGTAGAGATGGCAGAAAGATTGTGTTGTAAAGTGATTTCTTGGTAGGTATTGATAAATGTTTGTTCTTTAGTATTGGTGCCATTTGTCTAATGAGTTGGTTTGCCTTATTGCACCTATTTACGATCTCGTCTTCTGATCTGCCATTTGAGTGCTTGCTTACTTGTGCTTGCTTGCTGTGAACTACATCGTGAAGTCATGTATGTCGGATTAATACATCCTGCTGTCCAACATCAGTGCGATGTCATACAGGACCTGAGGTTTGCGTGAGTATCCGTTGTCCCATGTCTGGCTTATTGATGTGCAGAATGGTGGTTTCCACGCCATGCAGGCAGATACTCTCCGACTTCGGAGGATGCCATTTAATGATATTATACTTCCTAGGTAAAGTTTGGATATTGCAGGAAATGAACTGTCACCCTAGCATTGCCAGCTTGCTAGGGAAGAGGCAGGGGATGTCCCTCAGGAGTCCATACGCCTGGTGCCGCCAAGCACGTCTGTCAGACCGTCCAACGTTCACGACCAGTTTACCAATGGCCTTCCAGTTCCTCAGCACACTGGTCCACCTTGATCTTGAGGGTTTATATTTGGAGTTTTCTGTCTCCTAGATGGACTACTGTCCAAAGCTAACGGGTTCCACCTATCCGGGGGAGGGGTTAGAGCGCCCCGACTCCCTTGGCAGGGAAGTATCCGAGCATGTGAGGTATTTTCTAAGGAATTCAGATCCCACCCTGAGATCCCGCCTCGCCCTCTGTGCCCACCGCAAGTTGGTCCGCGGCTGCTTATTCGATATTCGCAGCTAACCTCTATATCTAGAGGCCGTTCCACGATCCGCCAACAGTGGACTCGCTGGGCCGTGGATGGTCTCCCCAGCTTTACCCCAGCTTTACATGACAAGGTAGACGTGGTTGCGGCCTTGTGGGAACACATGTACACCTCGGAGGAGCAAATGGATTACCATGGTCTGGCAAGAATAAGGCAGAGAGAAGTGACGAAGGGATCTGGCCGACGCTCAACGCTCAGAGGAAAGGCGAGACGGACATATAATCAAATTGCTACTGTTACTATTGGTGTTGGAACTCTTCGCTGGCTGCTGAGGATGGGGACGGAGTGTTTATTGGAATGCCTCGAATGCTTTGATGTCGATTCCTTAATCAATCAATCAATAATACTTCCTAGGTATTTGAAACTATTTACTTGTTTCAAGGGATGTTAGTTTAGGTGAATCGTTGTTGTTTTTTCTTCTTTAGTTATAGTCATTACCTCTGTTTTGCTTGTGCTAATTTTCATGTTATTTCACTACACATTTCGTTTGGACTATGCATGTGGTCTTGTAATTCAGCTTCTGATTTTGTTATTAGTGCTTATTTTTAGATTTGCAGATGCTTCTTCTTCTGTGTTCTCGCCATGCGGTATTGTTGCTGTCTCTGTTTGGCTGGTTTCTTTACATATGTTGTCTGTATATGTTATGAACAAGAGAGGGGAAAGGACACAACCTTTTCGTTCTCCAGATCTTATGGTGAAGGGTTCTGAGTGTCCTCCAGTTGCCATCACTATGCATTCGCTGTTGTTGTATAAACTTCTACATAGGTTTGTTAGATGTGTACTCACCCCATATACCACCTTCAATATACACATTTATTTCTAATTCCCACAAGGCACTACACATTAGATTTATTGACTGCTCCTAGTAGTTCTTCAGTTGTCACGTATTTGAGAATGTTTCCATTTATGTGGTATTCAATCAATCATGTGCCATGCCGGAAAGCGTGGGCGGTCATGACTCGCCATTTCACTCGATCACCAGTGTCGTGGATCAGCTCAGTGTTCCTGTCTCGTCCATGCCATGTGGCCAAGCCATCCAGGTATTTTCCTCTCGGTCTTCCTCTTGGTCTGTTCCCCTCGATCTTGCCAGTTGTCACTAAGTTCTCCAACCCATTTCTTCTCATAACATGTCCAAAAAATTTTGACTGTCTACGTCTAATTTCTCTAATCAGTCTACGATGTTCATTTGTCTCCTGTAGTACTTGGTCATTGGTTTTTCTGTCTGTCCATGGTATTCTTTGCATTTTCCTCAGAAACCACATTTCTGCAGCCATCAGATGCTGTTCAGCTTGACTGCTCATTGTCCAAGTTTCACATCCATACAAAAGAACAGGCTCTATGTATCCCCTCAACACTCTTTTTCTCGTTTCAATTGACATCTTTTTATTGGTCAGAATGTTTTTCATCTTGCTAAAGGCTACTTTCGCCATGGCGATTCTTGTTTTAATCTCTTCAAGGCATCTCCCATCAGATGTTATAACTGTTCCAAGATAATTGTACCGATTCACTTGTTGAAGAATATTTCCATTTACTCGTATATTACATTGTGGCACTTCTTCCTTCCTACAGACGACCATAACCTGAGTCTTTTTACAATTTAATTCTAACCCCAGTTGCTCACTGTGTACAACAACCGCATCTACTAATTGTTGCAGGTCCTGCGCATTATCTGCAATTAATACTGTATCATCTGCATATCTAATGTTATTGATGTTTCGTCCTCCAATGCTGATTCCATTTATATCCTCTACATTTCTGAAAATATTTTCACTGTACAGGGAAAAAAGATCTGGAGACATCACACATCCCTGCCTAACACCTCTCTTAATTGGCTGATACTGTCCCACTTCATTATCAATCCTTATTGCAGCTTGTTGTTTCCAATATATGTTTTTTATAAGTCTAATGTCTTTCCCATCAATTTGTAGATCTGCAAGCATATCCACCATGCTGACATGTCTAACGCTATCAAAAGCCTTTGTATAGTCAATAAAGCAAAGATGTATATCCTTGTTTACTTCTATAGCACGTTCAATAACTGTTCGCAGCATATACACAGTATGGTATTACAGTGTGCTATTTCTTTCGTCTTGCAGATGATCATAATCTCTATTCTCTTACCAGTTAATGCCAATCCCAAGTGGTCACCATGTACAATAACAACAGCTATTAAATGGTGCAGATCAGTTCACTGTCTGCTGTCTGTACTGCACTATCTGCATCTTATATTACTCTTGGAATGTCTTATGATAGAACTTCCTCTCATACCCCTAAATGTCTCATATGTATGAAAGCTACATAGAAAAAGAAAGCTCAGGAAATACTTCACATCACTGTCTCACACTATTACAAAGCTAGTATTGATTTACTCCATTACCAATATTAATGGTAGCTTGTTGTTTTGAAATATGTTTCTATAAGTGATAGGTATTTCCCATCAATTTGTAGATCGTACAGCATCTTTATCACATCGACATGTCGTATTTCATCAACACCTTTGCGTAGTCAACCAAGTGAAGACGTATGTCTCTGTTTACTTCTATCCAACCATCTCTTAATGTCCTCAGCAAAGACCCTTTTTCTAACCCGCATTGTTCTTCCCCTATTTCAGCTTGTATTGTCTTTCTAGCTATGTGCATGACAAGTCTCAGCAGCATCTGTGTGATATAGCACATTGTGCTATTTGTTCGATGTGTATCACATCTAAGGCTCCTGATTTATAACACAAATACCTGCGAACATAAACACAGTGATAGATATACTCATACACATATCCGTGCTCAGCCCCAAGGTGAATTAATTGGCAATATTCTGGAACACTTACCTGTAATCAAAAGATAAAATCAAAGGCTCAAGGTCAGATTCCAGGACCAATGAACAGTTGGCGTTATTGATGTAATCAGCTATACCCCAGTTGGGACTCTGAACAACGAACGGCTGGCTGG
>JACEFZ010019909.1:80000-85000 GCA_014155875.1 Cepaea nemoralis
GGTAAGGTCAATGAAAGTGGAGAACATTTCGCAGTTCTGTTCCTGACATTTCTCTTGCAGCTGCCTTGCAGCGAAAATCATGTCAACAGTTCCACGTTCTTTTCTGAAGCCACATTGACTCTCAGGAAGAAGACCTTGATCGAGATGGGCTGTGAGGCGATTGAGAAGAATTCTGGCGAGTATCTTCCCTGCAATTGAAAGCAAGGAGATGCCTCGTTGGTTGTCACAGGATTGGCGGTTTCCTTTACGTTTGTAAAGGTGGACTATTGACGCGTCCTTAAAATCTTGTGGCATGGTCTCGTTCATCCATATGTTTGTGAAGACTCTGTGAAGCTGCTCTGTTAGGACCGGCCCACCTGCCTTGTATATCTCTGCTGGGATGGAGTCAGGACCAGGTGCCTTGCCGCTGGAGAGTTGCTGGATGGCTTTGTTTATTTCCACTATGGTTGGCAGGTCATCAAGAGTCTCATTGGTGGGAACTTGAGGAAGGCAATTGATGGTTTCATCATCGAAGAAGGAAGTTGCATTTAAGATTTTGCTGAAATGCTCTGCCCAGCGTTGGAGGATTTCTTTCTTATCGGTGACCAATGTTCCCCCGTCTGCACTGAGGAGGGGAACTATGCCTGGTGATGAAGGACCATAGACCGCTTTCAGTGAGTCGTAGAAGTTTTTCATATCGTGTCTGTCAGCAAAGCCCTGAATTTCATCAGCTTTGCTGCTCAGCCAGGAGTCCCGCATGTGCCGAAGTTTCTGCTGCACTACTCTCTGAATGTTCTTGAAAGCATCTTTTTTTGATGTTGACTTTGGGTCATTCAAATGTGCCTTGAGGAGAAGATGTTTCTCGGCCAGCAATTGGTTGATGTCTTCGGAATTTTCATCAAACCAGTCTTTATGCTTTCGGGGGGCTGGACCCAGGATTTCCATAGCAGTGTTGTAAATCGTGTCCTTTAGGTCTCTCCATTCTGTTTCTGTATCCTGTTTTGCTTCAGCATTGGGCTTGAGGCGGTCTTCCAGCATATTTTCAAACGACTGCTGCATTTTCTTGCTGTTTAGGCGCGTGACATTTAGCTTTGTTTGCATTTTTGCCCCTTGAGGACGCCGTGGTGGCCTGATGTGGATGTTCATTTTCGAGACAATGAGACGATGGTCTGTCCAACATTCGGCACCACACATGGATTTTGTCACTCGAACGTCTTGTCTGTCACTCCTCCTGACGATTACATAGTCAATGAGGTGCCAGTGTTTCGAGCGAGGGTGCATCCACGATGTCCTATTTCTCATGGGGAGACGGAAAATTGTGTTCGTAATCAGGAGATCATGTTCGGCACATGTCTGAAGGAGGAGGAGTCCATTGGTGTTACAATTTCCGACTCCATGCTTTCCAATAATGCCACTCCAAGAGGTGGTGTCCGTGCCTACTCTGGCATTGAAATCCCCAAGGAGTATAAGTTTGTCTCCTTTGGGAACAGATGTTAATACATTGTGCAGGTCCTCATAGAACTTATTCTTGACATCATCTTCGTTGGTCATAGTTGGTGCGTAGACACTCACAATGGTTGCGTGCTTCCTTCCATTCAGCAGAGGCAACTTCATGGTCATGAGCCTGTCGTTTACAGCCTTTGGAAATCCAGCTAATTTGCCGACCAGGGCCGACTTAATGGCAAATCCCACACCGGATTGGCGTCTTTCCTCGCTTTTCCTTCCACTCCAGAAAAATGTGTAGCCGGCACCAATTTCACAGATTTGGCCTTTTTCTGCAAGTCGTGTCTCGCTCAAGGCTGCAATGTCGATGTTGTACCTGCCCAGCTCTCTCCCAATCAGTGCTGTTCGTCTCTCTGGACCTGCCATTTGAACTGGAGCTCTCATGTTCACGCTCTTACCAAGAAAATAGCACAAAAAGTTTACCAACTTGCTAAAATTCAGCACTTCCTGGACGAAAGCACACGAAAAATATTCTATACATGCTATATCCAATCACATCTCGATTACTGTTCCACAGTTTGGGATGGTTGCCCTAAATCTAATTTAAAACGACTATGTTCTCTACAAAACCGCGCTATTCGTCTGGTTTCTGGCATAACGCACGTTGAAAGTAATAATTTGTACAGTCATCTAAGACTTCTACCACTACAAAAGCGCTTCCTTTTCAACAAAGCCAAATTAGTGAATAAAATTATATCTCAAAATGCCCCAGAGTATCTTCTGCCGCTGATTCAATCTAATGCAATGAACAGCAAGCGCCTAAATTTGTTACATGTCTCAAAGCCTAGATTGGACCTATACAAAACATGTTTTGCCTATTCTGGTGCTCACTTATGGAATCATCTGCCTCCAGATCTGAAAACTCCAATGAGTCCCTACACATTTAACCGAAAACTGTTTCAATACTTAATCCATACCGACTATATGCCACCATAATTCATTTACTGGTATAATTGTTCAGTATAATTGTTCATTATAATTGTTCACTATATATGTGTGTGCGTGTGGGAGCGAGAGAGAGAGAGAGAGAGAGAGAGAGAGAGAGAGAGAGAGAGAGAGAGAGAGAGAGAGAGAGTGGGTGTCAGAGAGAGGGAGAGAGTGAATGCGTGTGTGCATGCGTGTGTGTGGAGAGAGTGATTGAGCGAGAAATGGTGGGGGAATGTGTCAGTGCATGCATTCGTACGTGTATGTGTGAGAGTGAGTGAGGGAGTGTGTGCGTGCGTGCATGCGTTCATGTGTACGTGTATGTGTGAGAGAGTGTGATTGAGAGAGTGTGTGTGTGTGTGTAGGATTGTGTGTTAGAGAGTGAGACAGTGGGAGAGTTGATGTGTTAGTGTGTGTGTGTGAGCGCGCGCATGCGTGTGAGTGTGTGTATATGAAAGAATACAGAGAGAGAGAGAGAGAAAGAGAGAGAGAGAGAGAGAGCTGAGCAGATGCATGTCATGTAACACGCATGTTATGTAACACGCGAATCCATATGTTTGTGTATTCTTATCTGTCATATTATCAGTTAAATACCAATTGATTTTATCATGCATAATATAAACTCATGTTCATTACTGTAGTTTGAGTGAGAGAGTCAGTGAGTGTGAATGAGAGACAGAACGAGTGAGCGTGAGAGTGAAAGAATGAGCGGGAGAGTGAATGTGTGTGTGTGTGTGTGTGTGTGTGAGAGAGAGAGAGAGAGAGAGAGAGAGAGAGAGAGAGAGAGAGAGAGAGAGAGAGAGAGAGAGAGAGAGAGAGAGCATCACTATTTTTACGTCACATACATTTTATGTACACATTTTTCTCCATGTTTAACACTTTTATGAGACTGCTCATGACAAGTGTCAGTGTATGTGTGTGAGTAAAGTGTGGGAGTTTTTTCATACTAGTTTCAATACTAACGTGAGACATTTTGTATGTGTCTAGATGTGAGGAAGTGTGACTGTATGTGGAGGATGTGTGTGAGTGTGGAGATAAGTGTGGGTGGGGGTGCGTGGGTGGGGGTATGCGTTTGGATGGGTTGGGGTGTGTGGGTTTTGGTGGGTAGTGGTATTTGTGGGTGTTGGTGGGATGTGTGGATGGATGTGTGGGGGTGAAAGTAGGGGTGTTGGAATGGGTGTGGGGGATGTGTGTATGGGTGGAGGATATGTGTATGGGACGGATGCGGGGGATGTGTGTTTATGTGGGTGGAGATGTGTGGATGGTTTGAGGAAGTATGTGGGGAGGCGGGGTTGTGTGGATAGGGGATTGTGTTGGGTGGATTGGGGATGCAAGGGCGGGTGGGGAGAAGTGTATGGTGTGTGGGTTTGAGATATGTGTGCGGTGTGTTGGTGGGGGATGTGTGAATGATGTGTGGGTGGAGGGTATGTTTGTGGTGGTATGGGTGGAGGATAGTGTGTGGTGTGGGGGATGTGTGTGATGGGTGCGGGGAATGTGCGTATGGGTGGGGTATATGTGTGGGTGAGTAGGGGATTGTGGTGGTTGGTTGAAGTATGCGGGGGTGTGTG
Organism: Cepaea nemoralis; assembly: GCA_014155875.1. Taxonomy (NCBI): domain Eukaryota; kingdom Metazoa; phylum Mollusca; class Gastropoda; order Stylommatophora; family Helicidae; genus Cepaea; species Cepaea nemoralis. Next base: position 83,975 of record JACEFZ010019909.1, read on the forward strand.
GGTGGGAGATGTGTGTGTGGATGGGGAATGTGTGGGTGGGGGTGTGTGAGTGGCTTAGGGATGTGTAGGTGGGTAAGGTAGTTGTATGTGTCGGGGTGGGATGTGTGAGTGGGTGGAGGATGTGTGTGGGTAGGGGTATTGTGATCGAGAGATGTTTGGTTGGGGGTGGGTGGGTGGGGGTGTGTGAGCGCGTAGTGGAGGATGTATGCGTGAGTGAGTGTGTTTGGTGGACGGGTAGGGAATGCGTGTGTGGGTGGGGAGAGGTGTGTGGTGTGTTGGTTGGGGATATTGTGTGAGTGAGGTATGTGTGTGTGGGTGGGGGATTTTTGTGGTGTGTGAGTGGGGGTATGTGGGGTGGATGGGTAATGGGTATCTGTGTGGGTGGGAATATTGTGTGGTATCTGGGTGGGGGATATGTGTGTTGTGTGTAAGTGGGGATGTGTTGGTGAGGGATATGTGTGTGTGTGGTGCGTGGGTTGGGAATAGTGCGTGGTAGGGGGTGTATGTGATGTGCGGGTGGGGTATTGCGTGGTGGGGGTTTAGGTTAAGGCATGTGTGGGTGGGTGGAAGTTGTATGTGTGGGTGGTGGGGGGTGTGTGTGTGTTGATTGGGGATGTATGGGTGGTTAGGGAGGTGTGTGTGGGTGGGGGGGGGGGGTAGGGACATGTCAGTTGGTGGGGATGTGTGTGTATGGTTTGGGGATGTGTGAGTGAATGTGCGATGTGTGGGTTGGTGGGGGATTGTGTGCATGGGTGGGGAATATGTTGTCGATGGAGATGTGGCTAAGGGATGGGTGGTTTGAGGTGTGGGTGGGGAGAGGATGTGTGGGTTAAGATGTGGATGGGCGTGGGATGTGTGGGTTGGTGGGGGAATGTTTGTGGGTGGCGAGTGTGTTTTGGTTGGGGGATCAGGTGAGGGCAGTGTGTGTGGGTGGGGGATGTGCGGGAGGGGGATGGGTCGGTTGGTGGGGTATGTATGTGTCCTTGGTGTGCGTGTGTGTGGGTAGGTGGGGGTGTTTATGTGTCC
>JACEFZ010019909.1:90000-187500 GCA_014155875.1 Cepaea nemoralis
ATGTGTGTGTGTGTTGTGTGTGTGCGTGGACGGGAGGTGTGTGTTTGTGAATGGGGGATGTGTTGGTGGGTGGGAATGTGTGTGAGGGATGTGTGTATGGGTGGGGAGATTTGCGTGGGTGGGATGTGTGTGTATATGGGTAGGGGTGTGTGGTTAAGGGATGTGTGGCTGGGTGATGGGTGGATGGAGGATGTGTGGTTGGGTAGAGGATGTGTGGGTGGGTGATTGTATATGAGTAAGGGTGTGTGGTTAAGGGATGTTTGGTTGGGGGATGGGTGGGTAGAGGATGTGTGGGTGGCTAGAGGATATGTGGGTGGGTGAGTGTGTGCAGGTTAGGAGATGGTGGGGGATGTTTGTAGGTGTGGGCTCGGGATCTGTGAGTGGGCTGGGGGAGATGGGAGATTATGTGAATGGGTGCGGAATTTGTGTGTGGGTAGGTGCGCAATATGTGAGTTGAAGGGGAGATGTGTGTGTGGCTGAGGAATGTGTGTTTGGCTGGGTGGGTGGAGGTGTGTGGGTGGAGGAGGATATGTGGGTGAGTGATTGTTGGTAGGTAATGGGACGGGTAGAGGATATGTGAGTGGGTGGGGAGATGTGTGTAGGTGAGGGATGTGTGGGTTATTGAATGTATGTGTGCTTGGGGTGTGGGGGGATGGGATGTGTGGTAAGTGAGAGGTGTGTGTGGGTGGGGAGATGTGTAGGTTTAGGGATGTGGTGGATCTGTGGGGGAATGTATGTGTGTGTGGGTTATGGGTGGGGGAGTTGGGTGGGGGAGTTGGAGTGAATGGAGGATGTATGGGTGGGTGGTGGATGTGTCTCATAACATAGTAATATGCATTGTTTATGTTTAGAAAATTCATGTGACAATGTTTTTTCTTATGCACTGTTGATGAAAGAAAGATGAGTGAATGGAAGGGCCGAATGTAAGACGGGCCTGCGTGCGCAATTTGTTATCCTTTGAAAATAATGTCTGTTGGTTCGTTCGTCCGTTCGTTCTGTCTATCTGTCTGTCTGTCTGTCTGTCTGTCTGACCCGGCCCGGCTTCACCCAGTCCCTGGTGGGGAGCATCTCATTTAATTCATATAAGTAGTCAAATAAGCTCCCGTTCCCGACTATCTGTCTGTCTGTCTATCTGTCTGTCTATCTGTCTGTCCCACCCGGCCCGACTTCACCCAGGCCCTGGTGGGGAGCATCTCTTTTAATTCCTATAAGTAGTCATATAAGCTTCCGTTCCCGTCTGTCTGTCTGTATGTCTGTCTGTCCCGGCCCGGCTTCGCCCAGCCTCTAGTGGGGAGCATCTCATTTAATTCATAAAAAAGTCGCTTAAAGGTCGAGATGGTCGACTTCATTGCACCGGCTTTTATCTCATATGGCTCGGTCTCTTTCCGCAGCACGGAAAGCGTCGCATAAAGCACGAACTCCGTAGTTTTTAGCGATGACCTACAGGAGTCTCTGAAACATATAGCTCCTTCGGAGCACGAGTCAAACGGCTTGACCACTTCGCCACAGAGAGACCCAATTATTTCATATAAGTAGTCATATACGCTCCCGTTCCCAACTATCTGTCTGTCTGTCTGTCTGTCTATCTATCTATTTGACCCGGCGCGGTATCGCCCAGCTCCTGGCGGTGAGCATCTCATTAACTGTCATTTACTGTCAATATATTACCTTGCGGTGTATGGCAGAGGGGTCTTTGAGCCTGAAGAATAAAGGCCGCCTGGCTAGTGCAGTCGCCGCGAACTGTGCAGGTTAGGATTTTCTTTTTGCCCCCGACAGCGTATCATTAAATTCATATAACAAAAAAAAAATTAACTTAAGAATGTCCTTCCACACACCATCCATTATTTTTTTAATGAAAACTGTTTTTAATCACCTACATGACTGTAGATAACTTCTTTAAACATAAAAAGATGAGTTAGAAAATTTTCACTATTTAAATACATGCATTATTTTTATGAAAACGTGGAAAATGCCTTAAAGATTATATCATTATTTATTATAACGCACATGCCTGTAAATAACTGTAGAAAAAGTGTTTATAAACCTTTGAAAACAATGCAACAATCTATATATAAAATATATAGAAATGCTATTAAAAGTTTTGCCCCTTGATATAACTTTTCTTGAGTTAAATCCCCTCGCTATATATAAATGATAATGTTAATTAAAATATTAAATTTTAGTAAGTAAATAGCTGTTTGTAAACTAACAATCTATGACAGTTGGCTGCACGGGAATGAAAAGAAAGCATGTAGAAAATTTCATCTCAATCGGATTGACCGTTCGCGAACGCATCAAATACATCCGGATACACATTGCCTTTATATATATATATATATATATATATATATATATATATATATATATATATATATATATATATATATATATATATATATATATATATATCCCCAGTTACAGAAAACAAATGTTAGATGCATATCTTTCACTGAACGTCGTTGTCAACCTAGCATATTTTGCTGTTTGTGATCTCTTGGCAAGTTTTACATTCAGCAGTTTGCCAATGGTTTCCGATCGACCGGAACCCATACCTTTTCATAAAACACAAAAAACAAAGCAAGACTGTCTGCTGCCATATCGCCCGCAGCAGTGTTTCGAACACGGTATGCGTGATTACGAACTGCGTCCGAAAACTCTTCGCAACGGAGCCTGCACATACCTAGAAATATGCTGAAATCTTCATTTGTTTGTGTGTGTGTGTTGCGTATCCCTTACGGGACGTTGAAGTCAACACCAACATTTTTCAGGTGCTGTTGATGTACCAGGCAAGTGTTACGTTCAGTAGTTTGCCATTGCTTTCTGAACGACCGGCTCCCATACCAGCACGTTATAACACAACGCGACACGGTCTGCTGCAAAAATCGGTCGCAGCTGAATTCGAACACCTAGTACCTGGCTCACGAAACGCGTTGGCAAGCCTTCAGCCACGGAGCCGGTGTGAGCCTACTTTATTTGTAGCTCTACCAAAAAGACCTGAATTAGACGAACTTCGTAGAGACAGTCTTATAAACCATCTCACCACATTTCTGCTCCAATTAAGATAAGAAGAACAAGCAGCAAATGAAAATGAAAATCGATGAAGGACAGTGTAGGTCTGTGGAATAGAAAGCATCAAATAATGAAACATACACATTCCTACAACTAACAGAGAGGTTCTGCTAATATAATCGCAATACACCCTGCTGATATAACGTGAAAGCTGACGGTAGGCTTATAGCAGATACAGGTTCTGGTGTGTGAAATTGTAGGCCTTGCCAGACAATTATGCCAGGTCTCCGTAGCCATGACATTGCGGACGCAATTCGTAATGCCGCTTACCCTCGTTCGAACACAGCGGTGACCGATTTCGCAGCAGACCTTGTCGCGCTGGTTTTAACGTGTTAGTATGACCACCGGTCGTTCATAAAGCAAAGGCAAACTACTGAACCAAAACACTTGCCAAGACATCAATAATGGCAGTAAAATGCTGGTGTTGACTGCAAACGTCCTGTAAAGGATATGAAAAAAATTCAGTCATTTCTGCATAATGGTAAGGCAACCATTCATATGAGGCTGGGTTAACCCCAGAGCTAGCGCGGTAGAGAAACAACATAATTGTTGTGTTTGCTGGTGATGAACCCTGGTCAGTGGCTTGACAAATGTTCCTCGGACGTTCTAAGAGAAAGAAATATCCAAATAATGCACTTACATCAAACTCTGATCTTGTTAAATTCGAATCTGGTTTAAAGATAATAGTAGACGTGCTGTGTTCCGGAAGTATGTGGGAAAGTACATTTCCGATTTGATTACTGCCACACAGTCTGAGGCCATGAATACAGATAAATCCATATGAACAATCTTCGTCGTATACAGAAGATAATTTTCTGAAATATAAAATTAAAATAGAATATGCATTATTTTGGACTTGGTGTGAGTGTGTAAGTTAAATTATCTATGCACGCGGATAACATTAGATTAACGATGTATTATAATGATAAGGAACTGAAAAAGACACATGAAAACTCTATTTACAAACTAAAGACCCTTTTATGCATTAAATTCATTATAGGGAATTATGAAAATAGAATGGTACTTCCATTTTATGGAAAGCCAGTTATAAAATATGAGAAATAATAGAGGGTCATGTGTAGAGCTTCATTCATTCAGTAGCATGTCCTTTGCAGAAACTCGCTCCCATAACAACCCTCCGGAAAGCCTCTCGATCATATGCAAGATGTCCCGCATCCGATACACCCATCTGGAGATCATCCGCCACATTCTGCACCAATCTTCTCTTTGGCCTTCCTCTTCCTCTCTGCCAAGGCATATACCCCTCCATTATTGTTCTCTGCAAACGTTCGTGGCGTTTCAAGTAACCAAAGTATTTCAATTTTCTTTGTATTATCGTCTTTAATAGCCAACCTTCTTCAATATTCAGCTCTTGATTATTATGGTTTCTTGGCAAGTTTTATAGCAGGTAGGTCACCATTGCTTTCCTTCTGGGAAGTGACTGCACTAGTAGGTGGCCATAGCCATTGTCTCTACTGACTGATTGATTGATTTAGGAATCGACATCACAGCATTCGCGGCATTCCCATAAGCGCTCTCCCCCATCCTCAGCAGCACGAGAAGAGTTCCAACACTATTAGTACCAGTAGCAATCTGATTATATGACCGTCTCGCTTTTCCTCAATCTTGTTCACTGAGTGGTGGATGTGTGCTGCAGTGGTGACTTGTGGTGTGAGACAGATGGCTAGCTCAGCTTCCACTCTGCAGTGGGATAGAAGGAACATTAGGATCTAGACAACGACCAATCTCATTCTGTTGCAAAAGAGATTGCGACGGGGGGGGGGGGGGGGGGGGGGGGTAAATGGAGGCTACGTCTTCTCAGGGAACCCGTTGCAATATAGACATTGTTGTCATTCTGTACATAAAACACAGACAGCGAGTGCTTGTGTATGAGGAAAATTTTCCAGTGGTCACTGGTAAAGGGGGAACATTGCTTCAGATCACAGTCAGATTCAGTGCGTGTTAATTTTTACAAAGAGAGACTGAAGTGACCTTGGGGATCAAGGCTGTGTACATGGGAATTTTACTGAGGAAATTTCCACGAGCATGACTCAGGTGACTGTGCGGGTAGGGCGCAAATGAAAAACAATACCAGTTGTTTTGCACCGAAACCAGGATTTATGTGCGTCGTTGTTAACATCGTCCTAAGCCGTTTGACTCGTGCTCCGAAGGTTGTGGGTTCGATTCCGGGACACACCCTTCGGTTCACGAGTTAAATGTTTCGGAGACTCCAGTGGGTCGTCGCTAAAAGCTACGGAGTTCGTGATTTGTGTGACGCTTTCCGCGCTGCGGAAATCTGAAATTGCACTTAAAAAAATTAGAACTAGCATCTAATGGTCAAAGTGAGGAAGGCAGAAGACATTCGCACTCGTCACAGTGAACTAAAACTGCCATATTTTACGGACCGGGACAATCTTGAAGCTTTTCTTGATAGATTTGAGGCTTCAGTTAAGTCATTGACTATTCCAAAAGGAGAATGTGCTATGAGGCTGTGTGAGTGTCTAACGGGAAAGGCCCTGGATACCATGTTCAATTTACCTGTGGCAGAAAGAAACAATTAAACTATTCTGCGTCAACGCTTGCTTACAAAGTTCAACCTAACTGAGCATGGATACAGAACAAAGTTCAGACAATTAGTGCCAGAGACAAATCATGATTTTACAGATTTTGTCAATACAATGAAGAACACATTTAATGAATGAATGGAGCTTGCAGAAGTTGGACAAGATTTCAGTCGCTTCGTCGATTTGATGCTAAGGGATAAGATATTATCGGCATGTAATGCAGATTTAGTGGCTTTCTTTCAAGAACGCAAACCAAAGGATATAGACACAATGTCCCAGTTAGGGTAAAACTACATGACTGCACATCCAAACAGGTATATTGGCACACAAGTTGGTGAGGAAATAATCGATGCATCGTATACTAAACAGGATCAGAATCCTGGGATCAGACCAAGATCGATAAGTGTAGATTTAACACATAGATATGAGCAACAGGTATTTAAAAACAATGGTTTCCGTGGCAACCAATTTGGCAGATCAGGACGTTACCAAGACCACATGGGAAATTTCAAGAGACGTCCGAATTGTTAAGCCGGATGTTGGATTTGTGACAGCCGGTGACACAAGGCAGCACAGTGTGATGTACAACCATCCAGTGGGCCAACAAATAAAAGGAGGAAGAACATTATTTGTTTCAAATGTGGCGGGACCGGGCACTTTCGCTATCAATGTACGATGGGGGAAACTGAGAACTCAAATGCAGAGCAAGTGATTGAGACAATTAATAATGAGAGTTGTAGTGGATGTAAACATCTTTTTGATAAAGACAGTGAACATGTCTTAATGTGTGGTCACCCATTTCAAGCAGGATCAGCAGTGCATGCAGGAGGAAGTTTGAAGTTGCATCATGGGTTTGTGAATGATAGTCCAGCAGTAACACTTAGAGATTCTGGTTGTACGACTATCGGAGTCAGAAAAAGTTTGGTACACCCCTCAGCGTACACGGGGAAAATGGTTAGATGTAAAACATTTAATGGGACAGTACAACTTAACCCATTAGCTGAGATCACAGTGACAACACTATATATCCCAGGAAGAGTGACAGCGTGTGCCCTATACTCCCCAGTGGCAAATCTGATGATTGGAAATGTGCCACGAGTTACAGAATGTACAGAAGAGGAAGTAGTTCATTGTTACCACAAACATGGTGTTATCAGTAACGAGGTAGTTACCTGAAGACAACCTAGATTAGATACTATAGCTAAAGAAGAAGAGGCACCGCTGAAAAGACAGGAATGATTCCAAGCAGAGCCCTAGTGACTGTCAAAGACAAGACAGCACTCTTGAAAATGATTGTCAGATGTATTGTAATCCAGAACATAAGCGATTAACGAACGAGGGGTGTGCTTTTGAAGGGACGAATAATAGTCTTACTAACGTTGTGTCAGATGACAAGATTATAAGCATCCAAGGTGGGGTACCGTCCGAGTATAGACACCTGAATATGAGAACAGTTCATGATATTTCATGTGCTGGGCACATTGGAATAATGCGTATACAGCAGAGAGAGAGGGGGTACGGGGTGTCAGGCATTGGTAGCACCTTTGGAAAGGATGAATGTCATGTCCTTTTCAGGACCCATCCCCCACTGGTCCAAGCCTGACACCCAGCTCGTGCCTGTGGCTCCTAGTAGCTGTCAGCATGCGACAGCGGCCACCCCCCCCCCCCCGGGAAACAGCTGTGAGAGGTTGGCTAAACCAGGCATGGGTATCCGATTTGGTGTCAAACCAAGAGGTAAACTAGGGTATGATTACCCAGCATGTGAAGACAGGATTCGGCAGACTGAGCGGAAGAAATCATTCCTGATTCAACGGGCAAGACCGCATTTACCTGCAAAGCGTTGTGGAACGTAACGAGCACGGCAAGGCACGTAGAGCGCCCTGGTCATCCACTGCACCGGTATTCGTCTCCAATCGTCTCGACTTGTCTTGCCACTGGACTCAGATGGACTCAGGCGAGAGAGTGAAGTCGACGAATTGCGCAACTCTTCCTCACTTTAATCCAAGTCATTGCGCAAGTCATTATTCATCCAACGTCATATATCACCTTCAAGCCCTGTGGCGATGGGCGAGCGGCGAAGCGGCAGGCGTGGGTACGCTGGCAGCAGTAGTCGCAGACCTGCGGCTCAGGCCATATGGTCGTCTTCTACTGACCAGAGTAGCAGTGGGATTCGGCAGCCCTCTGAGCGACTGAGCAGCCCTCTATAGGAACACACTGCTTACCTCCATAGCATGAGGAAGGGGCTAGAAAAGGTGTCCTAAAAGTTGTCTGCTCCATCAATACCTAACCAGCTAGCCGCGTTTGGTGGGTACCCTTAACTGCGGTCGACATACACACAAATATAAAACAAGCAAAGCTATAAGAGTAAACCATATTCCCTTAACAATTGGAACTTGGAATGTACGCACCCTACTTGACAGAGACGGCGCGTCGGGTCCAGAGAGACGAACAGCATTGATTGGGAGAGAGCTGGGCAGGTACAACATTGATATTGCAGCCTTGAGAGAGACACGACTTGCAGAAGAAGGCCAAATCTGTGAAATAGGTGCCGGCTACACATTTTTCTGGAGTGGAAGGAAAAGCGAGGAAAGACGCCAATCCGGCTTGGAATTTGCCATTAAGTAGGCCCTGGTCGGTAAATTAGCTGGATTTCCAAAGGCTATAAACGACAGGCTCATGACCATGAAGTTGCCCCTGCTGAATGGAAGGAAGTATGCAACCATTGTGAGTGTCTACGCACCAACTATGACCAACGAAGATGATGTCAAGAACAAGTTCTATGAGGACCTGCACAATGTATTACCATCTGTTCCCAAAGGAGACAAACTTATACTCCTTGGGGATTTCAATGCCAGAGTAGGCACGGACACCACCTCTTGGAGTGGCATTATTGGAAAGAATGGAGTCGGAAATTGTAACAGCAATGGACTCCGCCTCCTTCATACATGTGCATAACATGATCTCCTGATTACGAACACAATTTTCCGTCTCCCCGTGAGAAATAGGAAATCGTGGATGCACCCTCGCTCGAAACACTGGACCCTCATTGACTATGTCATTGTCAGGAGGAGTGACAGACAAGATGTCCAAGTGACAAAATCCATGTGTGGTGCCGAATGTTGGACAGACCATCGTCTCAGTGTCTCGAAAATAAACATTCACTTCAGGCCACCACGGCGTCCTCAAGGGGTGAAAATGCAAAAAAAGCTAAATGTCACCCGCCTAAACAACAAGAAAATGCAGCAGTCGTTTGAAAATATGCTGGAAGACCGCCTCAGGCCAAATGCTGCAGCTAAACAGGATACAGAAACAGAATGGAGAGCCCTAAAGGATATAATCTACACCACTGCTATGGAAATCCTGGGTCCAGCCCCCGAAAGCATAAAGACTGGTTTGATGAAAATTCCGAAGACATCAACCAATTGCTGGCCGAGAAACATCTTCTCCTCAAGGCACATTTGAATGATCCAAAGTCAACATCAAAAAAAGATGCCTTCAAGAACATTCAGAGAGTAGTGCAGCAGAAACTTCGGCACATGCGGGACTCCTGGCTGAGCAGCAAAGCTGATGAAATTCAGGGCTTTGCTGACAGACATGATATGAAAAACTTCTATGACTCACTGAAAGCGGTCTATGGTCCTACATCACCAGGCATAGTTCCCCTCCTCAGTGCAGATGAGGGAACATTGATCACCGATAAGAAAGAAATCCTTCAACGCTGGGCAGAGCTTTTCAGCAACATCTTAAATGCAACTTCCTTCTTCGATGATGAAACCATCAACTGCCTTCCTCAAGTTCCTACCAATGAGACACTTGATGACCTGCCAACCATAGTGGAAGTAAACAAAGTCATCCAGCAACTCTCCAGCGGCAAGGCACCTGGTCCTGACTCCATCCCAGCAGAGATATACAAGGCAGGTGGGCCGGCCCTAACAGAGCAGCTTCACCAAGTCTTTACAAACATATGGGTGAACGAGACCATGCCACAAGATTTCAAGGACGCGTCAATAGTCCACCTTTACAAACGTAAAGGAAACCGCCAATCCTGTGACAACCACCGAGGCATCTCCTTGCTTTCAATTGCAGGGAAGATACTCGCCAGAATTCTTCTCAATCGCCTCACAGCCCATCTCGATCAAGGTCTTCTTCCTGAGAGTCAGTGTGGCTTCAGAAAAGAACGTGGAACTGTTGACATGATTTTCGCTGCAAGGCAGCTGCAAGAGAAATGTCAGGAACAGAACTGCGAAATGTTCTCCACTTTCATTGACCTTACCAAGGCTTTTGATACAGTCAGCAGAGAAGGACTGTGGAAGATTATGGCAAAATATGGCTGTCCACGAAAGTTTGTCCAAATAGGTGCGGCTATTTCATGATGGCATGCAGGCAAGAGTACAGGAAAATGGCGAACTGTCTGAACCCTTTCCTGTCACCAATGGAGTGAAGCAAGGATGTGTCCTGGCACCAACACTGTTCAGCCTCATGTTTTCAGCCATGCTGATGAATGCCTTCGAGAACGACGACATTGGAATAGACATCAACTACCGTATGGATGGAAAGTTATTCAATCTCCGAAGGCTGAAAGCTAAAACCAAAATTAACAGAGACACCGTCAGAGAGCTCCTGTTTGCTGATGATTGCGCTCTGTACGCCAACTCAGAGGCGGACATGCAACATAATGTTTCAGCTTTCTCACATGCCTGTGCCAACTTTGGGCTCAATATCAACTTGGAGAAGACTGTAGTTATGTACCAGCCAGCTCCAGGGAATAATCAGCACTGTGCCGAATATCAAAGTGAATGATCATAGACTAAGTGTTGTGGACAAATTCACCTATCTTGGCAGCACTGTGTCACAAGCTGCCACAATTGATGACGAAGTGAATGCAAGAATCTCCAAGGCCAGTGCGGCCTTTGGCAGACTGTACAAGAATGTATGGGACAGAACTGGAATAAGCCTGCAAACAAAGCTAAAAGTCTACAAAGCAGTTGTATTATTCACACTGCTATATGCTTGTGAAACCTGGACTGTTTATCAGCGACACGCCAGGAAACTAAACCACTTCACACAGTCTGCTTAAGGAAGCTACTGAAGATTAAATGGCAAGACAAGATTCCAGACACTGAAGTCCTAGAAAGAGCATCCATGCCCAGTATCCACACTATACTGATGAAGAATCAGATTCGCTGGGCTGGTCACTTGACTCGCATGCCAGATCACAGGCTCCCTAACTGAATTTTTTACAGCGAACTGCAGTTGTGGTAAACGCTCCCAAGGTGGCAAGAGGAAATGCTTTAAAGACACTCTGAACATTTCACTGAAGGCTTTTGGAATTCATCATGACACCTGGGAGGCTGCAGCCAGAGACCGAAATTCGTGGCGTGCATCACTACGCAAGGGTGCAGTCATATGTGAGGCAACCAGGACTGCAAGAGCTGTGAAGAAAAGGCAGGACAGAACAACCACTGCAGGAAATCCTCCTCCAGAAACGTCAAGCATTCCTTGCCCACATTGTCAAAGAACATTTCCAGCCGAAATAGGCCTTATCAGCCATCTTAGAACCCATGGCTCCATACCTTCAACCCCACTGGATGAAATGAATGGTCATCATCATTCTTGATGGACAAATAACATACAGCAGAGAGCAGTGTCCCAGTTTCATTGGCCAGGATTTAATAAAGAGGTCAAACTAAACAGATAATCCGGTGTAACGGTGCAAGATACAGATAGGATAGTTAAGTCAGTACAAAAGAGTGTTAGCGACATTACTGACCCAGGGTTAGAGTTGGCCAACATGTTTTAGGTGTATCGTAACTATGAGTGAGGGCCACACGAGATGGACAGAAGCGGTACCTTTAACACACAGTACAAGAGAAGTAATGAAGGAAGCACTAGTAGCGGCACTTTCAAGTTTGGGGTTACCTAAAGAAACTTTACCTGATAAGGAGTGACAATTTACGTGTCAGATGTTTAGAGATGTGAACAGGGTGTTACACATCATGCGGTTTTATAATACAGTTCTTAAGGAACGTTTAGTACATAGCTTATAACTTATTCACAAGAGGGCATAGTTCGTGTGTTCTTGATATTACTTGACTGTCAGGTACACAAATCGAAGTTCTTGATGATGTGTTGCTGATGGTATGCTATATCAGCTTACGTAGGGGTACACAGGGTGGAAATATAAATGTGTATTTCTGAAAGAGGAATGGGTTAGGTTACGTATCAATACCTGCTATATTATGTAATGTGAAAGTTGTATGTAATGTTTTTCCAATGATATGATAAGTAGAAACATTGTGAGATTTTGGTTCTAGATGCAGAGGAGATCTATTAAGGTCCTCGTGATTACCTGATGTATTACTCAGTGGGGTAGCTGGAGCAGGGAGGAGACATACTTATGGCTACCTAGGCAATGTTTCTGGGTCATATATTTTATAAGCATTACTCTCCCATCATTTGAAAACGATGTTTTCTTTTGAGGAGGGGGTAATGAAACATGCCTGGGTTCACTAACATTAAGTTGATTGACCTTGGTATCAATGCTACAACATAAACAAGTTCACGGGATTAAAGGGCACTCCCCGAGGAGGGCTGCAAAGAAGGGTTAAAAAGACAGTGGAAAATATTGACGGGGACAGTTGAGTTTTGGGACCCGACAGTGAGGAAGGTGGTCTAGGAAAGGGAATGACAGCGGAGTTAGCGAGAGAACTCCTCCCTGTGTTTTTTTAGTGATGGTTAGTTTAAGGTAGACCCAGAGAGGGTCGGATAGTTTTGTTGAGGCCTAGACCCAGTGTCGGTTTGATCGAGTGAGTTCGGGCCGGGAAGAGTGGCTGGGAAACTGTTGTGGTGGATGAGATTAAGTAGGCCTGGAGAAGGCAGTGTTATTTGAATGTTAGGTTGTGATGAAGAAATATTCTGGAATTACTGTTATTGCATTTATCTATGTTGCTTGTGTTTGTGTTCATTCATCAGTAAAGGGAAATTATGTGCGCAAACTCAATCTTGTTCACTGACTGGTGGATGTGTGCTGCAGTCGTGACTTGTGGTGTGAGACAGATGGCTAGCTCAGCTTCCACTCTGCAGTGGGATAGAAGAAGCTTTAGGATCTAGACAACGACCAATCTCATTCTGTTGCAAAAGAGATTGTGACAGTGACCTGTGTATAAACACGTGTTTTCCAGACGTCCCGGTTTTCAGAGACAGTCTCGATTTTCTACGATTTAATTTCCGAACAATGCTTTTGGAAGGCTCGATTTTCGCTGTTGTGCTTCCTACCAGGTAAACCATTTAAGAAATCCAACTCGTTCTTGGTTTAAATTGATGAAACTCTTTAGTATTGTGAGTACTGAGTGTTTTCAACATAACTTTGGACAGGTCAATAAATGCCCCAATCTTCTCATTGACATCTGCGGAGCGCTTATCAATTGAACTGCCCAATTTGAAAACTATGTCACTCAGTGACAAGATCTTCTCTCCAGTGTTTTGGAATCAGACGCATATCCATCGGATGTGGTCGATGCAGGAGTTAGTCAGGAACAAGACGGTAACAATTCAGAAATTATTACACGAAGACAAATAAATGAAATGTAACATGACGTGTGATTTCTTATCTTAAAAAAAAAAAAAAACACACACACACACACAAACCGCACTCACGCGCGCACACACACACACACACACACACACACACACACGATAGTTTGTGCTTCAAAAAGGCTTAATAACTGCTACCCACGGCGGTAGCGAATGTGACTGATAAGGCCTATTCGCGCTGTAAATGTTCGTCCACAGTGGGTGCATATGCCTCTCCATCGCACAAAGCCAGGGCTAAAATATAGAGATCATGTGTTGCCCATGCAGCATGATCCTTCTCTCTGCCTGTCTAATTCACTCCAGAGGAAAGGTAACACCTATACATCTGGAAGAAGACAAACTGCAGAAGCTGCCGGATCAGCAAAGCAATACTCTAACTGTCCGCCTGTCGGAGCTTCAATCCTAGACCAGCTGCCAAACAAGGTTTAGTGCCTTGTCTGCCCTGGCATGACATTTTGTCTTTAGGTTGCATTTCCTCGCACCAGGATCATACTTGTACCCTCCCAATTGCGCTCTTGCGCCCATAGACGTTGGCACAATGTGGGGTGCCTGGTTTGGTAAGCTCTGCCCAACATTCAGCGATAACAGAAGGCACGTAATACTGTCTACTTTCATATGGTAGCTCAGTTATATCTGACTAAGACCTGACAGCCATATACATCAGTTATCAGTTATCAGTTATCAGTTGGGGTATCTTCATTGCACTCCGAACAGGTCCATAGGTGCTCAGATCCTCCCCCGCCCCCCCCCCCCCCAGCATAAGCATCAGCGTTTGGTGGCTAATAGTGCCAGTTTTGTGTTGGTTAACGAGCACCTCGTTTTTCCGATGTACCTCTCGCGTCTGGCCGTGCCGAATCTTACTCCCATGTCCTTCATCCTGGACAGCTATGTGGATTCACTGACGTCAAAGTCCTCTGTTCTCGCCATATCTTTAAGGACGTTAATAACATCGGCACGATCCATGGGCTGGCCGTCTACAGGGGGTGCAGAGCCAGCCAGTTTATCAGCTCGTTCATTTACCTCGACTCCCGCATGTCCCGTGGCAAAGATGAACGTGACTTTACGGACAAAAGACTGCTGCAGTGACTCAGTCCACTGTCTAAGTACAGATCCAGCTTCAAACTTCCGAATCATTCTCATAGAATCACTTAGTACACACACGGTGGTATAATGCTGTGCTTCTAACCATAAGAAAGCCTGTGTTACTGCCATTATCTCCATCGTCATGCTGCTTGTGGGCATAGTGTGGGCACCACTGGATTCTTGGACGGTTCGACCCACTGAACGGGCTATAAATGCCCATGCACTTCTCGGCTTCTTTACAACAGATCCATCTGTATAGATGAGCACTTGGGGGTTGTCTGCGTGTTCACTGATGAGCGCGTTGACCTCTGCATTGATAGTGACATGATTCTGTTCTCTGCACCGTCTGTCAAGTGTGATAATGCAGGAGAAGCTGCACTTAAAAGCTGGGGGCACAGGCATCCATTCCTTGCCGGGGTTGATACTGGTAGGAATGCAGTCCTGTCTGATGATATACCCTCCGCCCGACCCATCGATGATTTGCCCCTCTTTAGCCTGTCACCCTTTTCTCTGAATATAGCGTCATGCAGAAGGTGCTGCTCATATGCACTTATTTTTAAGTATGCACGAGCTCTCCAGATCTTGACCCTGTGTTCCATTGTCGGGAAGTCAAGGAGGTATCTCATTGCTACACAGCTGGTGTCTCTCGTGCAGCCCAAAATGATGCGCATGGCCTCGTTTTGTACCTGTTCAAATCTTCCAATCTGTGTAGGACTAACAGTAAGGATGGCCAGGGCATACTCGATGGGTGAAAGCACCAGTCCTTGGAACAGAAGTATTAGCAGTCTTTACTCGATATTGGTAGTGTCCGTGACGCTCATTGCTGACAAACCTTTTCGAGCTTTCCTTATGACATAATCGACATCTCTGAAAGACAGGCTACGATCAAGCCTCACGCCAAGATATGTCATCGACTGGGTTCTACTCAAAATGCTCCCATCCATTCTCACTGCCGGCACGTCTGTGTTCACAATATGCTTGTTTAGGGAGAACCATGTAACCGATGCCTTTGCAGGGTTGACAATGGCACTGGCATCCGCTAAAATGAGGAAATTCGATCTAGTTCGCCCTGCATATCATTGGCCTGTCTATCTTGACCCTGTCGATACACGAGAATGTCATCAGCAAATGTCCTACCCCTCCCAACAAACTGTTGTTCAGTGATCGGCACCGTATATACGGTGAATAGTACTGGTGACAGTAGTGAACCCTGTGGCAATCCTGGACATATCGTTGTCGGCTCAGAAGACCAACTCCCACATCTGAGCACCACCTTCCTTTGGAGCAGGCCTGCAGCTATCCATCGTACAAGGTGAGGGTGCACTTTCAGTCTGAGGAGGGTTTGCATCAAGTGCTCGAAGGATACTTTATTGTATGCGTCCTCTAAGTCTATGGCGGCCGCACATGTCTCTTCTCTGACCTGAAATCCTTCGTAAACATCTTGAGCAAAGACTGCTGCATTCAGCCATGACTCTTTATTACGTCTGTATCCTCCAAGTGTTGGCAGGAAGCAGCCGAGTTGTTTCAAATCACAAGCAAGTCTGTGTGCTACAATTTTCTCAAGTAGCTTGCCAGCAGTATTCTGCATCGTCGTAATGATTCTGTAGATGCTTATCTTGGAATGGTATTATATATATATATATATATATATATATATATATATATATATATATATATATATATATATATATATATATATATATATATATATATATATATATAGTCCTATTTCCAATGAAGAAACCCCAGTTCATATATGTTGAATACCAATGATTTTTTAGGCAATACAGTGTGACACGTTAAGCATTTACATATTTCGGCCATGATGTATGTGGTTGTACATTTTTCCGACCTTTCCTGACAAGTCCCAGAACATTTTGACACTTATCCGGCACTAATTTGTAAGGTCAGAGGTTAGGTCACATATTGAGTTTTCTGAGTTCTTTACGTGGGAATAGCAAATGCTGCGTTTATTGGGCCACTGTGTTCCAACGAGCCCCACACTTTTTGACAGCACTTAATTAAATTAGTTACATTCTGTGTGATCTCTCTCTCTCTCTCTCTCTCTCTCTCTCTCTCTCTCTCTCTCTCTCTCTCTCTCTCTCTCTCTCTCTCTCTCTTTCTCTCTCTCTCTCTCTCTCTCTTTCTCTCTCTCTCTCTCTCTCTCTCTCTCTCTCTCTCTCTCTCTCTCTCTCTCTTTCTCTCTCTCTCTCTCTCTATGGCTAATAACATGTGTCAGACCATTATCTAATTTTACTGTGTCGTGTAGTTTTGATGTTCGCATTTTGCCCATGCCTTTATAATGCATATCTTTTATATTGTTACTGTTCTCTGTTAGCCTTGAATGATGTGTGAATGAAATAATGTATGAAAGAGAGTGATAGAAGGGCAGAATGTTAGACGGGCCTGCGTGCCCAATTCTTAACCCTTTGAAAATAAAGTTTGTTCGTTCGTTTTCTCTCTCTCTCTCTCTCTCTCTCTCTCTCTCTCTCTCTCTCTCTCTTTATTTCATCTGTCATTCTCTCTCTCTCTCTCTCTCTCTCTCTCTCTCTCTCTCTCGCATGCTGAGGAGGGTGAGAACAGGCGAGCTTTGTGCAGACTGGCTTGCTTCGCTTCGGAGGACACTGGTAGCAAGCATCACCTGGATCTTGTCTCCAGGGCATGTTGGTGTGCTGGGTAATGAACAAGCGGACAGATTGGCTGGCTCAGCAAAACTTTGTGGAGTATTGATGCATGACAAGACAGACGTGGTTGCGGCCTTGTGGGAGCACGTGTACACCTCGGAGGAGCAAATGGTTCACCATAGTCTGGTAAGAATGAAGCAGCGAGGTGTGACAAGGAGATCTGGCCGACGCTCGACGTTAAGAGGAAAGGTGTGACCGATATATAATCAGATTGCTACTGGAACTATTAGTGTTGGAACTCATTGCTGGCTGCTGAGGATGGGGATGGAGCGCTTATGGGAATGCCCCGAATGCTGTGATGTTTGTTCCTAAATCAATCAATCAATCAAACTCTCGCTACCCCTCTCTCTCTCTTCTCTCTGTCTCTCTGTCTCTCTGTCTCTCTCTCTCTCTCTCTCTCTCTCTCTCTCTCTCTCTCTCTCTCTCTCTCTCTCATGAACACAAACACAAACACATACACACGCCATCGTCTCTTAATCATAACACTGTAATGATAATATGCTTGGATATATACCTGATGTAAAACGTTACGATCAAAGGATCCTGTTTAGATTCCAGAACTAGTGAACAATATTCCACCAAAGGTTGGGCAAGGTACTTAAATATTGGACTTTGAATATAGAATGGCTGTGTCGTAGACAAAAGTTCCACAGCGTTTTGTTGAAAACACATGTGGTATGCGTGGGAGGTCTGAGGAAATAAATGTAATAAATGCTTCGTAATCACAATATAAAAAGACATGTTTTTGTGTTTGTTGAGGAAAACATATTTATGTAAAGCTCAATCTCTCCTGACAATGTGTTCGAAACTGCATGATCATCCTATGCTCAGTTGCCGTAAAGTCCGCGTGTGATGTGCTGGATTATGGCCTGGTTACATCGTAATCTGCTTCTCCACAGTTGTGATTTGACAGGACCTGTCCTGCACATTCCGCCGTTATTCTGAGCTCATGGATGAGAAGGTCAGCTCTGTAACCGTCGCATGGAGAGGATACATCGGTAACAGAGTCGAGAGTATGTCTCTCTCCGACAGATGCTGTCGAGTATCAGAGCTCACACGATCTAAACGACAGTTCATAGGACTTAGGAATTAAAACGAAATAATCCACACGATTCACCAAAAAACTGACAAATCGTGCATACATGTACACCACTAGATGCAATATGAGTATAAATACTCATAGATGCAATATGAGTATAAATACAGCCAAAACCGAAGTAATGCAAGTTAGCAGATCGCCTGGTCCACTAAGTATACATATAAATAGCACATCTCTAAAAGAAGTTAAAGAATTCAAATATCTTGGAAGTATGATCACAGAAGATGGCAGATTGGACAGAGAAATCGAAAGCAGATATAAAAATGTTCGTGCACTTTACATATCAACAATTCACCCGTACAGAAACATCCAAATATAAACAGGTCAGCAAAATGACAGATGATTAGTACCATATTCACACCAACCATATGCTACAAATCTCAAACTTGGACTTTATCCAAATCACACTTTCACAAAATCAACGCAAGAGAAATGATCAACGTCTTAGAAGAATATGGAATAGACCACCAGAATGCTGAATGCGATATGTGATACTGGATATATACCTCCTGAATTATGCATTTCTATGTTTATTGCAATACCTAAGAAAGCAGGAGCTTTGGGATGCAATCAGCATAGAACAATTAGTATAATGAGCCACATCACGAAGATTTTGCTGATAATTATCATGCACAGAATTGGGAAGAAAATACCACCCGAAATACGAGAAGAACCCAGAAGAATAGTGAGACATATCGACATGATAATGATGCTTGAAGATCTTCAAATTGACGGAAAGGACCTTATACTTGTAAAAAACATATATTGGAAACAACAAGCTGCTATAAGAATTGATAATGATGTAGATCAACATCAGCCTATTAAAAGAGGTGTGAGGCAGGGAATTGTAATGACTGCAGATCTTGTTTCTCTGTACAGTGAAACTATTTTCAGAAATATGGAAGATAAGGAAGGAATCAATATTGGGGGAAGATATTTCAATAACATTAGATATACAGATGACACAGTCTTGATTAAAGTGAATGAACAGGATCTGCAACATTTAGTAGATGCGGTTGTTGCACACATTGAGCAACTAGGGTTAGAATTGAATAGTAAGAAGACACAGATTATGGTCGCCACTGGGAGGAAGGAAATACCACAATGTGATATACTAGTAAATGGGCATATTCTTACGTAAGTTAATCGATACAGCTATCTCGGAACAGTTATAACATCTGATAGGAGATGACTTGAAGAGATTAGAACAAGAATCGTCATTGCGAAGGTAGCCTTCTGCAAGATGAAAAACATACTGACCAATAAAAATATATCAGTTGAACCGAGGAAAAGAGTGTTAAGGTGCCACACAGAACCTGCACTTTTGTATGTATGTGAAGCGTGGACTATGAGTAGTCAAGCTGAAAAACATCTGAGGGTTGTGGAAATGTGGTGTCTGAGGAAAATGGAAAGAATACCATGGATATACAGAAAAACCAATGAACAAGTCCTTCAAGAAACACATGAAGATTGTAAACTGATTAGACTCATCAGACGTAGACAGTCAAAATTTTGAGGGCGTGTTATGAAAAGAAATGGCTTGGAGAACTTGGTGACAACTGGCAAGATCGAAGGAAAGAGGCCAAGGGGAAGACCGAGAAGTAAATACATGGATGGCTTGGCCATGTGGCATGGTCGATACAAGAATACGGAGATGATCCACAACCCTAATGATTGAGTGAGATGGCAAAACATGACCGCCAGCGTTTATCGGCATAGCACATGAAGGATGGATGGATGGAGATGAGATGCCTGAGGAATTATGTCAACTTAATCCGAGACCGAGTAAGAAATGCTGTTATTAGAAAGACTATGGGATCACCACCTTGTGTCACATTTATTGAAAGCCAGAAGATCAAGTGGTTTGGCCATGTCGTTAGAATGAAACATCATCAACTACCAGCACTGGCCTTACAATAAAAGACCATCTGCGACGAGAGTAAGAGGACGCCCGAGAAGAAAATGGATTGACGTCATCAAAGAACTTGTACAGTCACACATAATGACACTACCCAGTACCGTCCATCGGGCGCTGGAGAGCAAATTATTCCTCCCCACGACGCTTAACGGCCGAAGTGGAAGATCATGATGATGATGACTATGATGACAGAAGAAGTGTGTATGGAATACGCTTCAGTTCAAAGCGAGCGAGCGCAAAACATGCACCCCTTACCGAAGATTCCAACCCCGGTCTCCCGAAGGAGAATCCGTCAATCTATCCACTCGGTCAGCAGCTCCTCCGGGTGCAGGTTCAAATCCCTTACAGTCTAGATCCAATAAAGATACCTCGTGAATTATATTTCACTTGTACTTTGAATAAAGAAATATTCCCTGGATGTTCAAGAAAACATTCAAGAAATTGATCTTTGAATATATACATGCAGCTGCTCTTTGCACCACCAGGAATAAGAAAGAAAAAGACTTAGATATTCAGAATAGGTTTATAGAAACAACTGCATACAGCAAGTTACTTCGTTGTTTTATACTAATCAAGGAAAGTGATATTTTCTCCTCTAGAAACTAATTGAAAAGAGCCTATAACCACTTCACTGGTATCTCGACAGACGATATATGTGCTAAACAGGAATAATGACTACTACCAACGGTGGATTTATATCTCTTTATAGAACAGGTAGGGAGTTTCTGCAGCGAATTGCTCAATTCGTTTACCTCGCGCTCCGAAGGTTGTGGTTTCCAATCCGGGCTACGTCTTTCGGTTCACGGGTGCATGTTTCTTGGAGACTTCTGGGGGTCGTCGCTGGAGCTACGGAGTTCGTGCTAAGTGTGACGCTTTAACGTGGCCGCCCTTCTGAAAGAGACAGAGCCATATGGTGTAACACCCGGGGCAATGAAGTCGATACTCTCGATTTTATTATAGCACAAAGAATGGCCTGAATTTGCATAGACAATGTGTTGATCATACATAATTAGGCATGATCCCTCTCTCGGCTGGCATATTTTAATTCAGAGTAAAGGTAACACATATACGTCTGGAACAAGATATGCTGCAGAAGTCACCTGATCAGGAAAACAATGATACACATGTCTGATCTTCCTCACTAGACACGTGGCGTAGATTTCCATGCACTTACATTTAGTTGATACACACACATACATACATACATACATACATACATACATACATACATACATACATACATACATACATACATACATACATACATACATACATACATACATACATACCTGTGCAGCTGAACATGTATCCATATAAGCCATCCCAGGACTATAAGTGACAATTTGATGGTATTCTTCGTGGTAAGCGTCTCTGATACCTTTCTCTTCATAGACTGATTCTGATTCTGTAGCCAGTTCTGCGCTCACTCGTATCTAGTAGACATATTTATATTATGTAATTTGTAATTGACATGTGATTCTCACATACAACCTCTCAATAAACATGACAGTACTTGTGTGAGCCGCATATGGTTTTTCTCCATCAAGAATGATGATGACAATTAATTTCATTCAATTGGGTTATGCCATACACATATATCAATTTAATAAACAATTTCCTTGATAATTACCCATCTCACACGATCATCAGATTCCCGATTCTGTGCTATTTAATTCAACGTGGCAGTGATAAGAATAGCAATGTATTGTGTGATGAAAGGTATCATTAGCAACTTTTATCAAAACTGGCATGCTATGGTGAACTTTGGCAGCCATTATTTTGGAAACCAGTGTCTTTATTTATCTGAACTTGCACAAATACTAGTCTTTGGGAATGAAGCTTTTGCTCTGTGTCACATCCAGTGTGAGTGGAGTCAGGAATGTTTTTCGTCTGCAAGGGTTGTACTCCATGTTTTCGTGTTTCTCTTTTACGTTTCTTTTGCTTTTTGGAAGAAGGGTGTCCTTTCTTGATCATTTTCTAGGTGTTGACAACACGAATGTCAAATTTAAAATGCTTTGTAAGGTTGACTAGGATGTGATTTTATCCTCTGTGAGTTTGGATTACATGAATACCTCCGGACGTTGTCATTACCTTCTCGTCTCAGCTGTCCCCTTGCACAAGTGATCTACTGCGACGCCATCTTTAACCGACTTTAGTCACGAGTTTAGAATGTATCCCATAGCCAAATGTTTTGAAGCATCGCCATATTTGATCGGATGTTACCATTACCACATATGATCGATGCGACGCCATCTTTGCTCGGCCTTAGTCAGTTAGCAAGTGGTCTGGTTGTAGCCATTACACAGGC
This sequence comes from Cepaea nemoralis, assembly GCA_014155875.1. Classification (NCBI taxonomy): domain Eukaryota; kingdom Metazoa; phylum Mollusca; class Gastropoda; order Stylommatophora; family Helicidae; genus Cepaea; species Cepaea nemoralis. The sequence continues at coordinate 112,319 of JACEFZ010019909.1, forward strand.
GACCGGAAGCAGTGCTATATTTTATCGGATGTGACAATTACCCACGTCTTATCCGATGCAGCGCCATCTTTGAGCGGCTTTAGCCCCGTGTTTCGGTTGTATCCCATTGCCACTTGTGATCGGATGCGACGCCATCTTTGATTGGGTTTAGCCACGTGTTTCGGTTGTATCCCATTAGCCACGTGACCGGATGCAGTGCCATATTTGACTCGTTTTAGCTACGTGCTTCGGTTGTATCCCATTACCCGTGTGATCGGATGCAGCGCCATCTTTGATTGGCTTTAGCCACGTGTTTTTCGGTTGTATCCCATTAGACACGTGACCGGCTGCAGTGCCATCTTCGATCTGTTGAGTCATTAGCCAAGTCTTTAGCCCGCCTTTGTGGTCCTTTTTATGCAACAGCGTGTGCGGTAGATGCACCATAGAAAACATGTCTACACATGTTCAAGCATGTTTACCGCGGTCAGTACGCTGAGTCATCCTCCGGTTTTCCCGAAAGACATGTCTGAACATGTTCACGTACGTTCACCCCTTCCGACATAGCTCCGTGAACCGGGGCACATAGGAGGTCACTCTCACCTCAACCATCTATGAGTTAAGTCTTTAGACTTAATATGAGACTTAACCTCTGGTTCTTATCAAGGACCGGACGTAATTATCTAGCCACCCCGCCACTAGACCACCCCTTAACAATGATCAGAAGCTCCTATCTAATCTTTCCTCCATTCACCCACCCTTTACCATCGACCGAGAGTCTCTATTTAGCATCTCCTTCGGATCTTATCAAGGACCGGCCGTATTTATCTAGCCACTTCACCACTCACTCACCCTTTAATAACGATCAGATGCACTTATCTATCGACTCCTACACTCACCCACCAATTACCAATGAATTTCACTAAGCCATACTCGCTACATCCGATAATATCGGCCACCTTTACCTTTTTAAGGTTTTCATTTGAAGCCTGTGTTATGATAATGTATAGGCCACTACGACACTCTGCAGATCATTAATACCCGTTATCAACCCATTATTAATGAATTTCACTAAGCTATCCACGCTAAAATCATTACTATCGGCCATTGTTACTCTTTAAGGTTTTCATTTGTTGCCTGTGTGATGATAGTTTATAGGCCACTACGACACTCTACAGATCACTAATACTCGCGAACCATCCCTTACCAACAAATTTCACTAAGCTATACCCACTCAAATCAATAATATCGGTCATTTATACTTTTGGAGGTTTTCACTTGTACCCGTTTGATGATAGTGTTTATACCACTACGACCCTCTACAGATTATATAACGCCATACTTACATGCTTACCTACTAAGATTTTCATATGACACCCGCAACGGCTCGAGGTTCGAACCGCCTAGTCCTACCCCACACGCCGATACCCCACAATCCACCCCTGAGTGGGGTCTACCACCTAAAGCGAAACATCACAAAAACGGACCTCATTTTCAAGGGATGCAACCCATAAATAAATATTCGAACGTATTTTTGCACTGTTACTTCCCTTTTTGTGTGATAAATTTTATATCTGTAAAAATTTAATATTTGCTGGTATTATTGATTGTAGTGAGCGAGAAAATCATCATACTATTGATGCAGTTAAGGTACAGTGCTCTTCCTCCTTAGTGTCATACGTCTTTATTTCGTCTTCTCTCTTTATCTGTATTAGGCATAACAATATCATCATTCTATTGGTGATGTGTAAGGGATAGGGTTACAGTGCATTTCCTCGGGGTGGTCTAGGGGGCGTGCTCAGGGGTGGAGTGTGGGGTATCAGCGTGTGGAATAGGACTAGACGGTTCGAACCTCATTTCCTAACCAAATTGCGCCTGACATACTACTCACATATATGTATGCCCTCGACGTTTTTGTCATATTCTTGTTATCACCAGTCTTAGTGTAGATCTAACGAGGACTGATGTCGATGTTGTCTGGTTACGTGCTCAGCACCTCTTCTGCTCCGTTTGTACTACTCCTTCCATTACATGGATACATGACTTCTTTATGTCATGGACTCTTTCCCCTTCTGTTTGTGCCGCCCTGAATTGTATCTTCCAGCACTATCGATTGGAAATTCACTGGCTCATATTTTCATCAACGCAAAACGTGCATTTCTTTTGTTGTTGTTGATGTTTTAGTTCTAATCTTGTCGCTACTATCCTGCAATAGATGTTATGCCAAAAACATCTCTCATCACGATGTATCGGAAATGTTATCGATCTTAATCAAGTCACAACGCTGGTGCATTTTCATGTCATTGACGTCTTTAGTACCTTGTATACAACGTCCTGCTTCTTCTTTTAGGAACAGTGCCTTTAATTACAGTTGGAATATGTTTCATAGCATTAATTCATTCATTCAGTAGCATGTCCTTTGCAGAACCTCGCTCCCATAACAACCTTCCGGAAAACCTTTCGATCACAAGCAAGATTTCCCGCGTCTGATACACCCATCTGGAGATCATCCGCCACATCCTGCACCCATCTTCTCTTTGGCCTTCCTCTTCCTCTCTTCCCAGGCATATACCTTAAATTATTGTTCTCTCCAAACTTTCGTGACGTTTCAAGTGACCAAAATATTTCAATTTTTTTTTGTTTTATCGTCTTTAATAACCAACCTTCTTCAATATTCAACTCTTGAAGTATGGATGCATTTGTTCTTTTCTTTACCCAAGATATTCTTAGAACTCGTCTATAACATTTATATTCAAAGGCGTTTATGCGCTGTTCAGCTTCTTTAGTATGTGTCCATGTCTCACAGGCGTATGTTGCAATGGGAAAGATGCATGCTCTTAAAAATCTAATTTTTGTAGTTCTGTCTGTCCCACTCCATCATTTAATCAGCTGTTTTAGTCTTTGAAGAGCAATTGATAGTCGCCGTTTAATTTCTTTCATTGTGTCGCCGTTGTTGGTAATTAATGACCCAAGATATTCAAAATTTTCTACCACCTCCAATTTTTCCCCATTAATGTATATTTCTTTCTCCATAGAAGTTTTATCTGTATGCATTATTTTTGTTTTTGCTATGTTAAGATATAAGTTGTGATTTTAACTATTCAGTTGGGTTGAGGCTATTAGATTTTCTATGCCATCCTGTGTTGTAGAGAGTAATACTTTATCATCAGCATATCGGATCTCTGGTATGTCATGACCGCCGATATTTAGGGCATCATATAGCTCCCTGTTTATATCATCTCTTACATTTCTCATTATATTTTCGGCGTACAGGTTAAACAAATAGGGTGACAGCACGCAGCCCTGACGGACTTCTTGCTTGATGTCAAACCAATCTGATGCCTCGCCATCTATTCTAACTGCTGCTTGTTGGTCTAGATAGAGCATTTTTATGAGTTGTACTACATGTGATGGAAAGCCCATATTCCTCATGATTTCCCAAAGTTTCTGATGTTGTACACAGTCAAATACCTTTGAATAATCCACAAAACATGAGAATAGGTTTACATTAAATTCTCTGCACTTTTCTATTACTAAACGCATGTTGAATATGTGATCTCATGTTCCTCTTCCTTGTCTAAATCCAGGTTGAACTACGTTAATCTCTTCTTCCATTTTCTTACGAAGTCTTCCCATTATGACTTTTAGTAGACTTTTACTTGCATGTCTGATCAGGGCAACAGTTCTATAGTTGGTGCATAATTTCAGGTTGCCCTTTTTTGGTATTGGAATGAAGATAGGACTCTTCCAATCTTTTGGCCAAATACCATGTTTCCAAATCTTTGTACATAATGCATGATATATGTGAATGTTTTCTTCTCCTCCCGCTTTAATTAGTTCAGCTGGTATCTCATCACATCCAGGTGATTTACCCTTCTTCAGGTTCTTTATAGCCCAAGCAATTTCATCTAATGAGGGTTCAGGTTCTGTCTCTGCTGTCACTGGCTCATATATCTCATTCATATCCTCACTGTCACTCACATCATACATTCCACTGCAGTATTCCTGCCATCTTTCTAGAATTTGTCTAGATTATGTTAAGGTATTTCCCATCTTGTCACAGATAACATTCAATTGATGTTGAACATTTCTTGTCAATAACTTCATTTCTTTGAATATTTCATAATCTCTTCAAGTCCTATGATATTGCTCTATTCTGGTACAGCAATCTTGCATATGTTGATTTTTGTCCTTTCTTGTGTTATTTCTTTTTTCTCGAGTTAAAGATTTATACTTCATCCTGTTGTTATCGGATTCATCTCCTTTCTGTTTCAGCTCCCTTCATTGTTTTATTAATTCTAACGTGTCTGATGTAATCCATGGCTTAAGTTGCTTTTTCTTGGTCGGAATTAGATCTTTGGCTGCAGTGATAAAGATATCTCTAGCTTGTACTGCCAGTTCATCAGGTGTCATTTCTTCCTGTACAGACATCAAGACCTCAAAGCGATTCCTAACTTCTATGTTGTATGCATCCGGTATTTTTGTGAGATCAAAACGAAGTGGCCTTGGTCCCCGGATAAGCTTTTTGAGTTTTAATTTCAGATCTGCTTCTAATAACTGATGATCTGTATCACAGTCTGCACTACGTAAGGTTTTTGCTTGATCTCCATCTTCTTTGTATTAAAATATAATCTATCTGATTGTTGGTAATACTGTCTGGAGACTTCCATGTGAAGAGTCTTCTTGGCTGTTGTTTAAAAAGCGTGTTGGCTATCGTTAACTCATTTTCTGTGCAAAATTCAATTAATTTGTCACCTGCATCATTTATATTTCCTAATCCAAATTTTCCTAACACGTGTCTCTCATTTTCAGTTATTCCTGCACCTACTTTTGCATTAAAATCCCCCATTATTATTGCTTTATCATTATGACCAATCTTATTTAATGTGTCTTGTAGTGTGTTGTAACAATCTTCACTTTCGTCCTCCTCTGCTGCTGAAGTAGGTGCATATATCTGTATGAAAGTTGTGTTTTTTGGACGGCCTTTAAGTCTAATGGTGAGGATTCTATCACTGACTGGATTATATCCCATTAAAGCTTTTGCAGTTGTCTTATCTAAACAAAATGACACTCCACTCTGGCCTCCGACGTCTCTACCAGAATAAATGAAAATACTTCCATTTCTAGTTGTAAAATGTCCCTTGCCGCTCCAGCGATGTTCACTAATTCCTAAAATTTGAATGTTTAACCTCTCAATCTCATCACACACTACTTTACGCTTTCCCTAATACAGACTTCTCACATTCCACGTTGCTATTCTCATTCTATTTCTTAGTCTGACACAGGGGATTTCCTTGGTAACACACTCAGGATTAATTCCGTCATCATGATTACTAGTACTGGTCCCTGTGTCACACTCTTCCCCAGTGTTATCTAATCTGCCTGGCTTGGGGATCTCGCCACCAGATCTCTTTCTTATTATGTTTTCTTTCATGGTTGCTATGGTTTCTTGGCAAGTTTTGCAGAAGGTAGTTTGCCATTGCTTTCCTTCTGGGCAGTGACTGTACTAGTCGGTGGCCATAGCCATTGTCTCTACTGATGAGATCATCTGCCTATCGCCGCAGAGTGCAAGACCATAACCAGCAACAATCTGTCGGCTGCTCTCACATTCCATCCACTACCTGCTTCCCTGGCTTCACGTAACCCTGATCGGGGGGGGGGGGGGGAACTAAACGGGTACCCCACCTTGCCCAAGGGTGTCCCGTAGACTAACGGAGGAAAGGAGGCGTCTTACATCTCCTTTGATAGGGGATACCCCTACCCCGCTAACCGGGTTTCATAGCATGGCTAGTGTAATTTCTAAAACCATTGTTCTTTCTTAACAAGTTCAAATCTCTATCATTTGCACTGTTCTTCCCTTATGTGTCACGATAATAGCATAAGTACGTTTTCTGTAATAGTTAAGTTCAACATATTCGGTTTTCTTCTTTGTTTGAATACGAAGGGATAATTATTCACATCTATATCTATGCCACGGGTAAGAAAATAATATCAAAATAGTTTCTTTTATATGTTTGCTGATGGTGTACCATTTGGTCGTACATTTGTTTACTTGCTACATTGCTGTCACTAGACTCCTTCTCACTCGTTTTGGTCAGGCCTCAGTGTTGTTAATTATAGAACCAATACATTAATGTGTTTAGCAATGTTAATTTCTTTATTGTTGATTGTGAACACACAAAAAAATAATGACAGGCATCAGACATAAATATACCAAATTTACAACCATGATGAAACAAACCATCTTATTTCTACACGCACACTCTTTTAGTCACAAGTATGTTATGTTTTACAATTTAGTATGGTTCCAGTTACGTGGATGTTACATTGTGGTAATTCTTTCTTCTTGGAGATGATCATAATTTGTGATGGCCTTATTTTTTTTTTTGGTCTTTTTTTTGTTGCTGTTGTGTTTTTGTGTTTGTTCGTTTGTGTATTTTGTTAGTTCGTTTTTTTTTTTGGGGTGCAATTTTATTCTGAATCTAGTTGGTAACTAAGTATTGTATTATCTTCTTTATCTAGTATTATTGATGTTACTTCATCCGAAAGCGGCGATTCCTCTCGTGTCTTCTAACGTGTTCATAAAACTTTTATTCAATCAATCAATCATGTGCCGTCTCCACAATGAAGGTTGGCTGCAATGGATCTCAAACGCTGTCTGTCTCTCGTTTTGACAGTATATTCTGTCAGACTGATGTTCGTACATCTCTTGATGTTATCTTCCTACTTGTATCGTTGTCTACCTTTTGCTCGATTTGCCCTCCAGTATGGTTTTATAAGAGTGTTGTATCGTTTAACATGCTTTTATTACAGAAGAAGAAAAAGGTCTCAAGACATTAGACATCCCCATCGCAAATATGTCTTTATTGTCCGGTACTAACATACTTAAGTATCTGGCTTATAAATCTTCCTGTTTCCAATATATGAGCTCTACATTACAATGTATTTTCTGGTACCGTGAGTCATTGATCACAATAGTGATGGAGATATGGTTGCTAATGAGCCAATAAATTAAACTCTTTTTCTAGTCGTCGATGTCGTAATTGTATGATTGATACCTCAAATCAGTGGGTGGTCTGATAATTGCTCCATTCTCGTACCTGTGGAAACCACAAACAAATGCGCATCGTTGTCCCGTCTGACATCAGCTTCGCTAAGATCAAATTACCAGAGTATCGACATGCCGTTATTGAACACGAAGTTCTCGTCTCTCTCTCTCTCTCTCTCTCTCTCTCTCTCTCTCTCTCTCTCTCTCTCTCTCTCACACACACACACACACACACACACACACACACACAGACCGTACACACAACACCCTCTGCATCTTACAGCACAGACACCATAGACACAAGCAAAAACGAAATTATCCTGCAAGTAATACACAGTTCGCCAATCACTAACCCACTAGCACGGTGACAATGTCGTGTGCTACCAGTCCAAACATGAGGAAATTGACTTGCCTGGGGACAGACAACACCACAAGGTATTACCCGCCCACATGCCTATTGGCCATGTTGGCAAACCCCAACTCTCCAAGGTATTACTCGTCCACCTGACTATTGGCCATGTTGGCCAGGTACCATCTTCCCAAGGTATTACCCGCCTACCTGCTTATTGACCATGCTGGCCAGGTACCAACTCTCCAAGGTATTACCCACCAACCTGCTTATTGGCCATGTTGGCCAGGTAGCATTTCTCCAAGGTATTACCCGCCCACCTGCCTATTGGCTATGTTGGCCAGGTACCAACTTTTCAAGGTATTAGCCGCCAACCTGCCTATTGGCCATGTTGGCCAGGTACCAACTTTTCAAGGTATTACCCGCCCACCTGCCTATTGGCTATGTTGGGCAGGTACCAATTCCTCAAGGAATTCCCTTCCAATTGCCTATTGGCCAGGTTGGGCAGAACCAATTCCCCAATAGCTCATGAATGAATTCAAACAACTGACATCGAGTCAACTGCAAGTCCCGCCTGCCCGTCCATGTGTTGGGTGGTATTGGGTGCGTGATTCTAGCGCCATAACTGTATACGTGATTAATTTATGAATGATATGGTGAATACAAAGCCCACGGCCCCTCCACCACCACCACCACCACCGTTCTCGGTACCCATTTTAACCTGGGCCTCCCTGGAAGTCAGGACAGTTTTATTTGCTGCAGATTCCTGTTATAAGGGAGATTTAAACACATGGCCACGGGCCAGACGGCAAGCACCTTAGCCACCGCGCTCCAGCGGCTCTCTGAAGTAAATTACTCACCTCAAACCCTGGCCATTCTTTCTGAGAATCTGTTTTGAAGACAACAGTAGATCTTCTGTTTTCTGGAAATATGTACTGTACATCTCGGCCGAAGGGCCAGTGGCCACACATAACGAGCCCATGGACACAGAGAAAAGAGATGTCACATTCACGTCTCTGTTCCACCTGAAATCTCCTGAAAAAGGTGTGGGGGAGGGGGGAGCAAGTTTTGATATACCATTACTTAATTCTTAATCGTTGTTAAGTTATGACAGAGTGAAAACTATTCATTTTTGGAGTTTTGTGTTGCAACACACCTCTCCCGCAAGAAAAAAAAAAATAAGAGAAGAAGAATATGACTATACTTTTTAAAAAATAATATTACATTTAAGAATCGATGTTAGAGACATTACTAAGAAGAAACACAATAATCCTAGGTAGGGTGTGGGATGTTTTGTTTTTTTAGTCGGGGGCAACAAGAAAATCCTCACCTGCACAGTTCACGGCGACTGTGCTAGTCAGGCGGTCTTAACTCCCCAGGCTCTCAACCCCACTGCACTAGACCGCACTAGTTGACATATTGACAGATATTATAGCATTCGGGGCGTTATAGCACACTCTTGGATTCTTCAAATGCCAACAAAGAGTTCTCATGCTGACTATTCCAGTAACATTTTGCTTAAAAGTCCGTTCTGCTTACCCTCTACGCTTTGAGAATAACCCAGAAGCACAACTCACTCCCTTCTAAATATATCTTTTCAGATATTCTTCTTTCATTTGCTTGAAATATGTCTATAACTGCATTGTTGTCTCTTGTACCATTTTAAATGTCTTATTTAGTTCACTCGGCGGTCCATAGAGTTTATCTTCCACTGTCGTCTCTCTAGGCCATAAGTTTTGCCTCGATTTGTTGTAGTTTGGGCAGTCCAAGAGTATGTGCTCTGATATTGATATTACATCTGTTAAGCGACACTCTTCATCCGATGGCAGAGAGCCTTCACCACGTCACTGCTATGATAAAGTAGCTCTCCAACTAGAGGGTCACCCGTGGCTAGTCTATCAACAGTGTCATTCCCTAGCACACCTACACACCTTGAACAGAAAAATCACCATATGCTTTCATTCACGATGCGGAACTCGTAACCCGAGATATTCAAGTTCTAATTTTCGAAGCCTACAATGTGATATTGTTTAAAAAGTTAGTTGCATACCCTTTACATGACGTAGCAGTCAATGCCAGCATTTTTGTGCCTGTTCATGACCACTGTTAACGTTAACTTGTTCAGTAGTTTGCCATTGCTTTCTCAACGACCGACAGCACCCACACCATTTCATAAAAACAACGTAAGGTGGTCTGCTTACAAATCGCCCACAGCTGTGTTTCGAACGCGGTATGTGGGATTACGATCTGCGTCCGTAACATCCTTCACCACGGAGCCGACATGGTATATTATTACAAACACAAAATGCTATCTTTAACTTCGTTGTTATTCTCTTTAATTACGGGAATTCTACCCCCAGAGCCGCAAATTCCAATCTCGTGGTACGTGGTATAAAAGCAAAGACCAAATTATTGTTGAAAATATCCAGTTGTGACAAGAAAACCCAGGGCGAGCCGGTATGCTTAACTCAGTTCAAATACGGGCCTCGATAGTTATCCACTGAAATTTAGCGGCTAATCTCGTCAGTTCTGAGGTCAGATATATGAAGCAAAAGCAAGTGAGTGCGTGTTACTATATTACCCTCTTTGGACAACAATCACAATTAAATAAATATTCTAGTTGTGGCAGACTCATACACATGATTATTAACCTGAACCAGCGATGGACCCTAATATAACTTCTCTTATGGGGCATAACAGAATAAAAGTATACTTGAATTGAATGGTGCAGGTGCACGCGAAGACGAGCTTCATTGCTCCCAATGTCCTAACCTGCACAGTTCGTGGCGTCTGCCCTAGCGAGGCGGTCTTAATTCCGCTGGCTAAAGACACCCCCACCCCTGCCATGCGCAGAGAGGTACTATATAGGCAGTAAATGACAATTTAAATGACAGTGACAGTCCGCAACCTTCAGCACGCCGGCGACTCGATGATATCTGGTCAATCCCAGTTCAGCAAGATGTCAAGCGGTATGGATTTTTTGTTTTTAGTGTGTTCGCATATCCTTTACAGGACATCGCTGTCAACATCAACATCTTTCAGCCGATTGTTGATTTCTTGTCAAGATTACGCGCAGTAGTGTGCCATTGCTTTCTGAGCAACCGGCTCACATGCCCCACAAGTTACCGAAGCGGAGAGAACCGCTACCAATTCTCGGGCACGTCACGTTAGTCACAAAAGTATACAGGATTACGGAGAAAGTCGTGTAACCCCTAGACCAGGAAGACTGGAGCAACCGGGGTAGATCAGAGGATGATGTACAGGCTCTTTCAGCAGTTGATGATTTCTGTCATTGAGTATGGTTTGCGGCTGCTGTAAGTATCAAAGAGCCAGCTTGAAAGGTTAGAGCGCATACAGACTACTGCCATGCTGTTGATCCTGGGGTGCACAAAGGACACACCAATTATATGCATGAGGCATATCCTGGCGCTAGCAACAATGATGGATGGGAATGGGGTGCTTCGGGCCAAATGGTACCTTAGAGTTGCCGCAGACAGGGATCACCCGCTGCATGCAGCAATGGATATGGTCAAGGGTCATAGACTAGGACGAGGCAGGTCCTGGATGGCACAGGCAGAACTATCTGTACGTAAGGTTTGTGATCTAGAGACCATTAATCGTGAAAGAGAATGGGTTGGGGTTCCGGGGGACATCGCGGACTGGCATAATGTGATGGTGTCGCTGGGTCGTGGGTGCGGGGAATGGGCAGCGGGCCGCACTGAGATTGGAGTGCGGTGGAAGATCCTGGGCAACACACATCGGGGTTATCTGCATCGATGGGTCGGTGGTGGGAGGCGGACGTGGTGGCTGTGACTTTATTGCAAAGGCTAATGGACAAGTCTTGAAAATTGAGAATCTGGCATATGAGACTACGAATTCCAGCATGAGAATGGAGGTGGAGGCAGTGACGGCGACGTTCCGGTGGCTGGAGGAGACCACTGAAGCACACGTTGTATTCATTGCTGATTCAAAAGATGTGCTTAGTGGGGTGGAGAGGGGAATTTTTCGTGTGGAGTGGCTCTCGTCGCTTCGGAGGTCAGAGATTGTGAGAATTGTGTAGATGTTTTGCCCTTGCCATGCGGGGGTATGGGGGAATGAACAAGATGATAGGCTAGCAGGGAATGCACCTCTTGGTGGTAGTTTGCTTATGGACAGGAGGTCGTTCGCTTGTAGGACCAGGTGGAGAAGGCGGAGGAACAGATTGAGAACCCGTATGTGGAGAGTTTGGGACTGTGGGGGATCGGCAGCGATTCTGGAGGAGTCTCGGAGCTGAGAGGAAGAGCCAGGAGAACTTTTAATTAGATTGATGTGGGAACGATTAGTAGTATGACTCTTCGTTGGCTGTTGAACGAGGAGACGGAGCACACATCGGAATTTCATGAGTGCAGTGATGTCGGTTCTTAACTCAACTCACCTCAACTCAATTGTCTAATAAAAAGGATTTTATCAATGTCACTATATTAAGGTTTACTTTAATTGTTTCTAGTTTTTTTTTATTTTTTTTAAATTTTAAATACATAGTATGATCTATCATATCAAACTCTTTTCTATAGTCTAATCAACACCTCTCCATATAGTGTATTGCTGTTAATATTTGTATATGCCATGACCCGGTCTCTCATAATTTCAGCTACCTCGTAGATGATCCACGTGTTCTTAGTGTAATGTTTTACCCGAACTTCCTTAACTGGAACAAGCTTATCGAATACACTTAGAAAGGTCTTTAGCCAGTGGTATAAAGCATCATCTGGGTAAGAAAGTTGGTAAACATAGCCCAGCAATGAGTTCAGCAAGTCTTGTAGAAAGATATCTCGATTGAAATGTTTACAATTTCTATACGTTATACTTATGTGTTTGTGTTTCGGAGTTTTGATACCTCTTTTCGACCAAGTGCATACAATATGTTTCCTGCGCTGGGGTTTCAATAACGAGAGCAAATTACTAGGGGTATACAGTTTTGAAGTTCAACCTCAAGCCATACACACTCAATCTCACTGGTTTCAAAATCGAGCCTATTGTGGACGTTAAGCGAATTAGAAATATATACTGCCATACCCGTCTCTAGTTTCTGAAATGGATCTCTTCTAATAAATTTAAAACCTCTGACAGGGGTGTTTCATCTGAGATGTTACCATTTAATCGACTTTTTCTAACGCAGAACATGTTGAATTTATGATTTAGCATGAGCTATAGTTCTGGAAACTTATCTAATAGAAGGCAGATACTTAAATGTCCGACTCTGCAGTTCAGGGTCAGCGACTGATAAGAGGGAAATCATGGATGGCTCAGGCGGAGGATACGATCAGATAGGTGTGCCCCTTTGAGGACATTAGGCGAGAAGAGGAGTGGGTCAGAGTGCCAGCGGAGCAGTCAGACTTGTGCAGAGTTATAATCACATTAAGCCGGGAGTGCAGGGGAGGGGCCAGCAGGGGCCACGGAAGTGGAAGTCCAGCAACTAATTCGGGATAATGCTCGCCCGGGTGATCTGATTATCTACACAGATAGTTCGGTGTTGAGAGGTAGTAGAAGTGCCTGGGGTTTCTTGGCTAATGGTCGACGTTTGGTGCAGGAGATTCTGGCATATGATACCACAACATCTAGCTTAAGAATGGAGGTGGAGGAAGTCAGTGCAGCTTTCCGCAGGCTGGAGAATACGATACACACACACCGTTATTGTAACTGACTCAGAAAGCATGCTGAGTAGGGCGTGGACAGGCAAGCTTCTTGCCGAGTGGCTTGCTTCACTTCGGAAGTCACGGATGGCAAGCATCGTCTGGATCTTTTCTCCTGGGCATGCTGGTGTGCTGGGGAATGAACAGGCAGACAGATTGGCTGGCTCGGCAAACCTTGGTGGAGTATTGATGCGTGATAAGGCAGACGTGGTTGCGGCCTTGTGTAGCACGTGTATATCTCGGAGGAGCAATTGGATCACCATGGCAAGGCAAGAATGCCACAGTGAGGAGTGACGAGGGGATCTGGTCGATGCTCGACGCTTAGAGGAAAGGCGAGACGCACATATAATCAGATTGCTACTGGTACTATTGGGGTTGGAACTCTTCGCTGGTTTCTGAGGATGGGGACGGAGCGCTTATGGGAATGCCCCGAATGCTGTGTTGTCGGTTCCACTTGTTCTTGTCACTTAATTTTGCCAGTTGTCCCCATGTTCTCAAGTGTATGTCTTCTCATAACGTGCTCAACATGCCTGACTGTCTACGTCACATTTCTCTAATCAGTTTACGGTTTGCAATTGCTTCTTGTAGAGCTTCCTCTTTGGTTTGTTTCTGTCTTCCCTTGAAATTTATTTTGCATTTTCCTCAGAAATCACATTTCTGCTCCGTAGATCATTTCACATCCATAAAATAGTACAGTTTGCGTGGTGTCGTTATTCAAATCTGAGAGATATAACCTTGACAATACCATTGCAGTTGTTGATTACCATGAATATTTAATTATTTGTGTGTCGTTAATGTTATTCATTCGTATCAAATGTATGGGCCAGAATAAGTAACAATGGGTTATTTGAAAGGGAGCTTTATTTGCTTGTATCATCGTAACTGCCGTGGCAAGCATATAATTTTTCTTTCGATTTCTTGATTTGTCTCAATTATACGTGTATGTTTGAGAGTTAGAAGACACACCATAGAGTGATTCAAAATGACGCTTGATTTACTTGTATCATTCTGACTCCTTTGGCAAGCATCAACTTCACATTCACCGTGTTAATATTTCTCCGGTGACTCTCACAGCTGCTTGTTGTGTAAAATATAATAATTCAATTAACGGAGTCGCATGTGTCGGAAAATAATTATCTTTTATTATGTTCCAGAAACGCTGATGTAAAATATCAGGCGAAAGCCTACTGTTGTCAACGAAACACGTATGCAAATCTACATTTAACTCTCTGCATTTCTAATAGACGATAAAAGGAGTGTTGAGGTGCTACATAGAATCTTTACTTTTGTATGAATGTGAAACGTGGAGAATAAGCGGACAAGCTGCAAAACATCTGGTGGCTGTGGAAATGCGGTTTCCGAAGGAAATGCAAAGAATACCATGAACAAAAAGAAAATCAAATGAACAAGTCCTTCAAGAAACAAATGAAAATCGTAAAGTGATTAGAGACATTACACGTAGACAATCAAAACCTTTTGGACATGTTATGAGAAGAAATGAAATGGAGAAATTGGTGACAACTGTCAAGATAGAGGGGAAGAGACCAAAGGAAAGGCCGAGAAGTAAATACCTGGATGGCTCGACCACGTGGCATGATCGATACAGGAACATGGAGCTGACCCAAGGCTCTGGTTATCGAGTGACGTGGCGATACATAAACGCAGACGCTTGTCAGCGTGGCACATGATGGATGGATTTGTAAAAGATGACTTCTCTGATGAAGACATTCACACTATTTCCTGGTGTGGGGAATTTTCGGTTTTGTTGCTAACTATTATTGATGTAATGTGTGTGCGTGTGTGTGTGTGTGTGTGTGTGTGTGTGTGTGTGGGTGTGTGTGTATGTGTGTGTGCGTGTGTGTGTGTGCGTGTGAGTGTGTGTGTGTGAGTGTGTGTGTGTGTGTGGGTGTGTGAGTGGATACAGACATTTGTTAAAACGTTCTCTGTATACTTCTGTCGTGTTTACCAGTTATATGCTGGGTTAATGTGTACACAATACCACTAAGCTAACTACTAAAACTTGTCGGAACTTGCCTGAAGAAAAATGTTACAATCAAGGGCTTCGGACCAGATTCCAAGACTAATGAACAGCCGAACGAATTATCATCATACCCATAGTTCGGACTGAGAATGAAGAATGGTGGGCTGTCAGGGTTGAGTTTCACCACGTTAGGTCCCGTTAAGTGACATAATATGTAGACTTGGTATTCCTATGGAACAAAAACGTAAAAACCTGTTGACATCGTTTATACAGATAAGTCATCGCATGCTAGCTCAACAACATGAATCATTTCTCTCCGAATAAAGTATGTTTCTAATGGATATGTTAATATTGTGTTCTACATACACACAGACACACACACACGCACGCACGCACGAACGCACGCACGTACGCACGCACGCACGCACGCACGCACGCACGCACGCACGCACGCATGCATGCATGCAATACATACATACATACATACATACATACATACATACATACATACATACATACATACATACATACATACATACATACATACATACATACATACATACATACATACATGTGGGGCAGGGCGTGTGTCCTCCGGAGTATACTTAAATCGCTCTTCTATTTTTTCATCTTTTATTGCGATGTAATGTACAAGTGCTGTTATTTTCTCGTCCTCCACTGCTTGTCTTGGTGTAACAGTTATCTGGCGAAAACATTGCACCTCATTATATGTCTAGATAATATATCATCTTATACAACTGCATTGCGCTGTTTCCAAATGATACTAGACCCATATTCCTGTTAACTAATCGGCGTTCCATGTGTGATGGTTAGAATAACGACGTCCGCCTATACACGCTATGAAATATAATTGTTTTCCCCCTTGTGGATTCTGTTTCATAATCATCGGGCTGCAACTCGAATGTCTAGTAAAAACGCAGTGGCGGCTCTTTGAGAACATACTGGGGAAGTGAATTGACAGGGTTCGAAAGCTGATGACGTTCTATAACTGTGAGTTCAGGTGGGTGGTGGACTTCGCTAACGAAGACCCGTTTTGAAGGTATTTGGTGTAATTGTAATGACTGTTAGTCTTTCCTCTTGAGCATAAGGCGGCGCATAGGGCAGAAGTCCCGACTCTCCATGCTTGGCGGTTCGCTGCTACCTGTTGTAGATCTTGGATATTTATTTGGCCATTGAATGAGCCTTCTCTAATGATGGTCTTCCCCTTTTTCTTTTCCCTACCGGTGACCATATGAGGGCTTGGTAGGGGAGTCTTGGCCGATGTAGTTCCAACGGCGTCTTCTTATGAAATTGGATACTGTATCTTGCTTAGTCTCTTGTCTTATTTGTGTATTGGTTCTGAAGTATGTCCAGTGGATGTTTAGAAGTCTTCTAAAACATTTGTTCTCAAAATTATCTAATTTTTTATCTAAAGCTACCGTTGATTTCTAAGTTTTACATCCATACGTTATATCCATATATATTATATCCATACGCATCCAATGACTGTGCAGTGTTTGAAATTATTGCCGGTCCAAGTTATGTATTCACCCTCTGTAAAGTTCATGCAACATGATAGGTAAATACAAATTTTGACCGGCAATATTTTCAAACACTTCGCATTCAATAAAAATACATCATGTATTTATATTTGGCTGAAAGTCGGAGTACGCGCCTTCGTTCAACGCTGTCCTTATTTGATGGCGACTAACGAACTGGTTCTAGCGGTTTCAGACGTCTAGGTTATTATTGCTAGTGATACATTTCTATAGACCCGCCGAAACTCGATGTCACTTGTGGTCGCCATCCTTTACTTCACAGAACCTCTCTTAGTTCTTACTTTAGGTTTGATAAATTAAAAACATAAGTCTATATACGAGAGAAAGTCAATATGTAAGTCACAAATGGCTGTAGGAAAATAACAAATATGATAACAACTTGAAACCGGTTTATTTGTATGCATACATTGTATATTTATTTCTTAACCAACATTCATGCACTTATCCCATAATTTTATCAGTCCCCCAAATCCGGCTGCATAGAACTGCGTGCTCTGTTTTCTATACGACTTTTTCACTTCACTTTCAACTTCGGCGTCTTCGCGAAATATCTCCCTCCAAGGTTGCTTTTCAATCGACCAAACAGGTGGAAATCGCTAGGGGCTAATTCGGGGCTGTAAGGTGGATATTCCAGAACTTCCCACCTTAGTTTGTTAATTTTAACCTGAGTTAATCGAGCCGTACGAATATATATATATATATATATATATATATATATATATATATATATATATATATATATATATATATATATATATATATATATATATATATATATATATATATATGTGTGTGTGTGTGTGTGTGTGTGTGTGGGTCAGGTCTTAGTCAGATATGACTGAGCTACCGTATGACAGTAGACGGTACTACCTGGTTTCTGTTAGCGCCGAACACTGGGCGGCGCTTACCAAACCCGACACCCCACATTGTGTCAACGGCTTCGGGCGGAAGAGCGCAATTGGGAGGGTACAAGCCTTACCCTGGTGCGAGGAAATGCAAGCTAAAGACAAAATGTCATGGCAGGGCAGACCAGGCCCTAAGCCTTGGTTGGCGGCTGGTCTAGGATCGAAGCTCCGACAGGCGGACAGTTAGAGCATTGCTTTGCTGATCCGGCAGCTTCTGCAGCTTGTCTTGTTCCAGATGTAGGGGTGTTACCTTTCCTCTGGAGTGAACTAGGCAGGCCGAGAGAGGGATCATGCTGCATGGGCAACACATGATCTCTATATTTTAGCCCAGGCTTTGTGCTATGGAGAGGCAATAACTCCATCCCTGGTCTTAACTGGTCTCGGAATCAAAGCGAGAGGCAACTGTTACGGGTTATAAGTCCTTGTCAGTTGGCGTAGACATGGGGCGCCACGCGTTGCCTCTGACGGTGGGAGACACCTACAGGTGTCACTGATCAGCTACCGCCCGCCTCAAGCTGGGCAGCCCCCGGCCAATTGGGTGCTGATCCGCCACAGCCTGCCTGCTTCAATGGGTGCTTGGGGCTAGGACAAAATCTGAATCGCAGGCTGTAAAACCAATGCACCAGGTACAAACAAAAATAAAAATAGAAACCTCAAGCTACGGCTTGCAACCTGGAACGTGAGAACCATGTGTCCAGGATTTTCCACTGACTTGACCAATATTGACGATGTGAGAAAAACGGCTGTGATTGATGCCGAACTCAATCGTCTTAACATTGATATTGCTGGCCTGCAGGAGACTCGCCTCGCTGAGGAAGGGTCACTCAGGGAAAACAATTACACCTTTTTCTGGAAGGGTAGAGGGCAGGCAGAAAAAAGGCAACACGGTGTGGGCTTTGCAGTCAAGAATTCGCTACTGGGAATGATTGAAATTCCAGCAGGAGGAAATGAAAGACTATTATCCCTGCGCTTGGCAACCTCTTGTGGGTTTGCCACCATTATTACTGCATATGCACCGACACTCGATTCCTCTGATGATGTGAAGGATTCGTTCTATGAGGAGTTAGACTCCGTGATCAAGGCAGTTCCAAAATCTGACTACATTTATATGCTCGGTGATTTCAATGCTCGTGTGGGCAAGGACTCGAGTTCATGGCCAGTGTGCCTTGGAAAATACAACATCGGTCGCATGAATGAAAATGGGCAAAGGCTGCTGGAGCATTGCACCAGTAATGACCTATGTATTACAAACTCCTTTTTTAAAACAAAAGAGATGCATAAGGTCACACGGAAACATCCAAGATCCGGCCATTGGCACCAGCTGGACTTCATCATCACACGGAGACAACATCTGAACCATATATCATTGACTCGAAGTTACCACAGTGCTGACTGTGATACGGATCATTCTTTGGTTGTTGCAAGGGTTAGACTGAGACCAAAGAGAATCTACACAGCTAAACACAAATCTAGCCCCAGGATTAATATTATTAACACTCACGATCCTGAAAAGTGCTTTCAGTTTCAACAGCAACTTGAAGACGCTTTCACTGATACACCAGAAAATTGTACAGTAAATGAAAAGTGGGGTCAAATTAAGGAAACTCTTTATAAAACTGCCGTAGGGGTTTACGGCACTGTGGATCATAAGAGGCAGGACTGGTTTGCGGCAAACAGCGAGACTCTGCAGCCCTTGATTGATAAGAAGAAGAAAGCTCTCTTAAGAAACAAGTAAAGACCAACGCGTAACACTCTGAGTGAGCTAAGGCAAGCTAGGAAGGATGTGCAAAAGGCTGCCAGGCAGTGTGCAAATGATTATTGGATCAAGTTATGTGAGTCCATTCAAATCGCAAGTGATAAGGGAAACATAAGAAGCATGTATGAAGGAATAAAGAAAGCCTGTGGTCCAGTGATCAAAAGAAGTGCACCATTGAAAACCTTGACTGGAGAAATCATCACTGATAAGAAACAGCAGATGGACAGATGGGTAGAGCACTATTTGGAGCTTTACTCAAGTGAGACCAAACTAGCGGATGATGCCCTCAACGCCATAGAGGCTCTACCAACTCTTGACCACCTGGACACACTTCCCACCATAACAGAAGTTAAGTGTGCTATAAATGAACTTGCATCTGGCAAGGCTCCAGGTAAGGATGGGATTCCAATAGAGGTTATCAGGAGTGGGCAAGACACACTCACTCTACAGATCCACCAGCTAATAGAGCTATGCTGGCGAGAAGGACAAGTCTCACAGGATTTCATAGATTCAAGCATTATAACACTGAACAAGAACAAGGGCGATCGGAGCGACTGCAACAACTACAGGGGTATCTCACTTCTGTGTATTGTTGGAAAAGTATTTGCCAGAATTGTTCTGCGCAGACTTCAAGTCCTAGGAGATCAAGTCTACCCCGAATCACAGTGTGGCTTTCGACAGAACCGGTCTACCACTGATATGATATTCTCATTGCGACAAATGCAAGAAAAATGCCGTGAACAGAATCAACCACTGTTTATTGCCTTCATCGACCTCACAAAGGCATTTGATTTGGTCAGTCGTGAGGGTCTGTTCAAGGCACTAAAGAAGATTGGCTGCCCACCAACTCTTCTGTCCATTGTGGAATCGTTCCACACAGGCATGAAGGGTATAATCAAGTTTGATGGTGCAACTTCTGAAGAATTTGAAATCAAGAGTGGAGTTAAGCAAGGTTGTGTACTAGCTCCCACCCTCTTTGGAATATACTCTTCACGTCTACTGAAATAAGCCTTTCGTGATCAGGATGGTGGTATATACATTCACTCACGCTCAGATGGCGGCCTCTACAATGCTCAGAGATTGAAGGCTAAGACCAAAATTAGGAGGGTACTGATCAGAGAGTTGCTTTTTGCAGATGATGCTGCAGTTACGACCCACTCTGAGGAAGAATTGCAATGTCTACTATCTGCATTCTCCAATGCTTGTTCTGAATTTGGTTTAACAATTAGCAAAAAGAAGACACAGATTATGTCACAAGGTGCACATGGGGTACCATCAATCTTTATTGACGACGCCGAACTAGAGATAGGTAGACCATTTTACATATCTAGGATCAGTGGTAAATAGCAAATTATCCCTAGATCAGGAAATCAACATCCGGATTGGTAAGGCAGCAACAACAATGAACAGGTTAAGAAAAAGAGTCTGGGAGAACAGGAAGCTTACTGCAAATACAAAAGTCCTTGTCTATCAAGCCTGCGTTCTTAGTAATCTTCTCTATGGCAGTGAAACCTGGACAACTTACTCACACCAAGAGAAAAAATTTAACACCTTTCATATGCGGTGTCTACGAAGAATTCTTGGTATTAAGTGGCAAGACAAAATCACAAATACTGAAGTATTGGAAAGATCAGGTTGTGTGACTGTTTATTCCATGCTCAGTCTTCGTAGACTTAGATGGATAGGACATCTTAGGAGGATGGATGATGGTAGAATACCAAAGGATATCTTTTTTGGTGAATTACAGATGGGTAAGAGATCTCAGGGTCGGCCTCTACTACGATACAAAGATGTGTGTAAGCGGGACATGATTGATACAGGCATTGATAATGCACATTGGGAGCAAGTCGCCGCTGAACGTGTTGCATGGAGGGCAAACATCAGAAATGGAATAAAGACAAAGGAGAAAATTATTGCAGATAAGTCACGAGCGTTTGAGACGTAAGATGGTGCATGATGGTGGAAATGACCACGTGTTCACATACACCCACTGTGAACGGACATTTACAGCGCAAATTGGCCTTATCAGTCACACTCGCTACCGCCATAGGTAAAAGTTATTATGCCTTTTAAAGCACAAACTATCGTCTGTCAAGACGGCAAGGTGCCAATGTAATATATATATATATATATATATATATATATATATATATATATATATATATATATATATATATATATATATATATATATATATATATATATATATCCATCCATCATGTGCCATGCCGGTAAGCGTGGGCGGTCATGTTCTGCCATCTCACTCGATCACCAGAGTCGTGGATCAGTTCCGTGTTTCTGTCTCGACCATGCCACAAGGCCAAGCCATCCAGATACTTGTTTCTAGGTCTTCCCCTTGGTCTGTTTCCCTCGATCTTAGCAATTGTCACCAAGTTCTCCAAATCATTTCTTCTCATAACATGTCCAAAAAATTGTGACTGTCTACGTCTAATGTCTCTGATCAGTTTACGATCTTCATTTGTTTCTTGAAGGACTTGTTCATTGGTCTTTCTGGCTGTCCATGGTATTCTTTGCATTTTCCTCAGAAACCACATTTCTACAGCCATCAGATGTTTTTCAGCCTGGCTGCTCATTGTCCAAGCTTCACATCCATATAAAAGTACAGGTTCTATGTAGCACCTCAACACTCTTTTTCTCGTTTCAATTGACATCTTTTTATTGGCCAGTATGTTTTTCATCTTGCTAAAGGCTACTTTTGCCATGGCGATTCTTGTTCTAATCTCTTCCAGGCATCTCCCATCAGATGTTATCACTGTTCCGAGATAATTGTACCTATTCACTTGTTGAAGAATATTCCCATTTACTTGTATATTACACTGTGGTATTTCGTTCTTCCTAGTGACGACCATAATCTGTGTCTTTTTACAATTTAATTCTAACCCTTGTTGTTCACTGTGTGTAACAAAAGCATCTACTAAATTTTGCAGGTCCTGTTCATTGTCTGCAATTAATACTGTTAGTCGTTAGTCGTTAGTCGACAGATCATCCTCGTTGCACATCGGACCATTCAGTCCATAAGTGCTCGGATCCCCTCCTCAGCAAATCCCGCAGCGTGTAGCGGCTAACGACGCCAGTTCTGTGTTGGTTTATCAATCTTCTTTGGCTTCCTGCGTAGTGTTCTTGTTTGGCCACCCCTCTTTTAATTTGCTGCTCTCGCAGTCTGGCCATTGTTGTAGATTCACAGTCATCACTTGGTTCTTGCAAAAGTCTCACTTCTCGTAGAGCATTCAGAATGTCAGCCTGGTCCATGGCGCGTCCGCCCTCAACAGTAGCCTCACCTGCGAGCTTGTCAGCCCGCTCATTTCCTTGTACTCCCGCATGCCCTGGCACGAAGATGAAACTAATCTTTGCCAGCCGAGACCGCTTCAGAGGCAGCAACCATTCTCTTCGAATCGACCCCTCCTCTATCCTCTTGATCATGTTCATTGAGTCGCTAAGGAAACAAGCCCTAGTGAATGTCTGTGTCTCGAGCCATGTTATTGCTTTACTTACTGCCATGACTTCCATGGTCAGGCTACTTGTGGTTTCAGTGAAAGCACCAGAGTCCTCCTTCACAATTCTCCCTCCGGCCCGAGCTGTAAAGGCCCATGAGCTTCTCACATGTCGGACGACCGACCCATCTGTGTAGATGACCGCGTCACTGTCTAGCGAATTCTCGAAAATCAACGCTTGTACTTCAGCCTCAACAGCAGCCGGATTTTCTTGTCTGCATTTTCTATCTAGTTGGATGCAAACTGAAAAGGATGTGCAGAAGTCTGTTGGCACTTGCACCCACTCCTCGCCAGGTTCTAAGTCCTCAAGTGAACACACCTGTTGAAGAATGTCCTCGGCTTGACCCATCCACGACCGTCCTCTTTTTAACCTGCTGCCCTTCACCTTCCTAATTTCACTATGCAGTGGATGCTGTGTGTTTGCGTTAATTCTGAGGTAGGCACGTGCCCTGCAAACTTGCATTCTCTCTTCAATGGTTGGAAAATCAAGAAGGTAGCGCATCGCCCTGCATGCTGTATCTCTTGTACATCCAAGAATAATGCGCATAGCTTCATTCTGTATCCTTTCCATCCTTTCTATCTGCTTATGGCTGACAGTCAGGATTGCCATTGCATACTCCAAAACAGACATGACCAGCCCCTCGTACAGAAGACATAGATGGCGCTGCTCACAGTTTACTGCCGCCATCACCCGCATCGCTGCCAAACCCCGCTTGGCCTTTGTTATCACCTGGTCTATGTGCACATTATAAGCAAGGCTTCGATCAAACCGTATCCCCAGGTAATTCATTGCCTGCGTTCTTTCCACCGTCTCTGAACACAGCATTACAGTTGGTGTTGGATTGTTGACAATATGATTATTCAACGAGAACCAGGTCACTGTTGCCTTAGTTGGGTTGACCATTGCCCCAGCTTCATCACACCAAGTACTTATGCGATTGAGTTCGGTTTGTAGTTCCACAGCAACCTCCTCTCTATCCTTACCCTGACGATACACTAAAACATCATCGGCATATGACAATGTCCTGCCAGGTCCAGTGATCTGCTCACTGGTGATTCTCACTGTGTAGGCGTTGAACAGTACCGGAGATAATGGTGATCCCTGTGGTAGGCCAGGATATATTGTTGTTGGTTCCGAAGTCCAACTGCCACATCTAAAAACTACTTTCCGTTGGAAGAGAGCTGCAGCGATCCAACTAAGGAGGAATGGACTTACGTTTAGTTCAAGAAGCTGAAACATTAAAAAATCCAGTGGTACTCTGTTGTATGCGTCCTCAAGATCAATCGCTGCAGCAACGGTTTCAGTGCCTGAGTGGAAACCTTCATAGACATCGTGGGCAAAGACTGCTGCATTGGTCCAGGTTTCTCTTTTTGGACGGTACCCACCCAGGGTAGGTGGGAAAACACCTTGCCTCTCTAGTTGGCTTGATATTTTCCTGGCAATTACCTTCTCCAGCAGCTTGCCTATTGTATTCTGCATGGTTATAATTCGATATCCCTGAATTTTCTTGTGGTCTTTGTCAGGCTTCGGCAAGGGAATCAGATAGCTGTGTAACCATTCCTCCTTGATGCTAGCACTCCCTATACTGTTGTTGTACATGTCTGCTAGTTTCTCTAGCTCATTGTCGGTACACCTATTTATGTCGTCGTATCTTATGCCATCAGGACCTGGAGCACTGTTTTTTGATCGTCGAAGCACAGCCTTGATTTCTTTCACTGTCACTGTGTCTTCATCCGAAGTGTCCTGGGCCTTGCATCTGTCTGAGGTGACCTCCTTGGCCAGATTCCGGCCTCCCATGTCTGTCTGGTTGCTCTGCTCAAGGTAGCGTTCAAAGAGGGCTTTGCCCTTGTCCTCGTCAGTCCTCTGCCAGATGAGGTCAGCACCTTGGAAGTCAGAAATGCTCTTATTCTTGACTACACCACTCATGCTTTTATGTAGTCGCCAGAACAATTTCAGTGACTTGTCTGTGCTTACTCTTTGACACACCTCTGCCCATTTTTCGCTTTTAACCACCGTGACCAGTTTTTTGAAATAGCTTACTTTTGTGTGCATCTCTCTTTCTAAGTGCAAGCAGGAACTAGGATGACCAGCTCTGTTCTTCTTGGCATTTTGCCATCTCCTTACAGCACTACGCTTATCCACCCAAGCCTTCTCCACCTCGAAACTCCACCACGGTGGCTGCTCCCAGCTTTTTTTCCTTTTCTTCCTGCCCTGAAACGTTCTGCGCTTGTCACGTCTTATTTTACTCACCACATCTTGCCCTGTACTGTCATACTGGAACGTCTTTACCTTTAGCTTGTGCTGCCTGGTTCTGCCTTTCTCCACCAATATGCTGCATGGGTGGTGGTCGCTGCCATGGTGTCCTAGGACACCCCATCTACACACTGTAGTGAGTGAAGGTGAAACTAGCGCCAGATCAATAGCACTGTCCTCATCGCCAGGACGGCTTGCTGTCCTGGTGACACAGCCACTGTTGATACAAACCAGGTCGATGGTTTCCAGTGCAGTCTCGAGCTCCTCCCCTTGTGTATTGGAGGAAGTGTTTCCCCATGATCTGCCTTTAGCGTTGAAGTCACCACAGAAAATAACATTTCTCTCGTGGCCTAATATGCCACTTAAGCACTGCCACTTCTGGGCGTCCACACTCGCATTGCGGGCATAAACATTAACCAATACGAATGGTATACTGGAATGAACTCTCAACGCCTGTATTTGTATATCGTCACTGTTCCAACTGGACATGTCTAGCTCTGACGCCACCATGCTGTCGCGAACGAGAATCGCCGTTCCCAGATGTCGTCTGTTATAGAAACATTTGAAGCCGGCAATTCGGAGTAGCTGATCGCCCAGTCTCGTCTCCTGGAGTGCTACAATGTCGTTCCTGTAAACTAGGGTTTCTAAAATAGAGCCCCGTTGTTTTACACTGGCACAGTTCCAATATAGAATACGGATGTTCCTGAGTCCTAGACGGTGACACTTGAGTCTAAAACGTCTCAAGCCACCGCGCTTACCTGGCTTCTTTTTCCCTGCGCGGTTACCCCGCCGCTTCGGTATGTTGACTGCTGATCCTTCGGAAAACACACGTTGTTCCGCCATGTTGAAAAAACGTAAAAACAGACTTTTGATTGAGAACCACACACGCTGCTGAAAATTCACTCAAGGATGGCTTCGCTCGATGCACGAACTCCGTAGCACCCGCGCAGATCTTGAGTAGAAACTCCTGGTTTTACATCCTGGCACACCAATTACACGCAAGAAATGAATAAATCCATCCCTTACGCGAAAAAGTTAACGAGCACAAAACAACACGACCGTCCGTCGCCATCTTGAAACCGGAACCGACTAATACTGTATCATCTGCATATCTAATGTTATTGATGCATCGTCCCCCAATGTTGATTCCTTCCATATCTTCAATATTTCTGAAAATATTTTCACTGTACACGGAAAACAGATCTGGAGACATTACACATCCCTGTCTCACACCTCTCTTAATAGGCTGATATTGGCTTACTTCATTATCAACTCTTATGGCAGCTTGTTGTTTCCAATATATGTTTTTTACAAGTCTAAGGTCTTTCCCATCAATTTGTAGATCTTCAAGCATCCTTATCATGTTGACATGTCTCACTTTATAAAAAGCCTTTGTGTAGTCAATAAAGCAAAGGTGTAGATCTTTATTTACTTCTATAGAACGTTCGATTACGGTTCTCAGTATATACACAGCATTTACTGTACCCTTGCCTTCTACAAACCCACATTGTTCTTCTCCTATTTCAGGTTGTATTTTCCTCCTCACTCTTTGCATGATAATTCTTAGCAAAATCTTCGTGATGTGACTCATTATACTAATTGTTCGATGTTGATCACATTCCAAGGCTCCTGATTTCTTTGGGATTGCAATAAATACAGAATTACATAACTCATGAGGTATACTTCCAGTATCATATATTGTATTAAGCAGACTGGTAACTTTATCTATTCCATATTCTTCTAAAGCATTAATCATTTATGTTGTGACGCTGTCTGGACCGGGGGTCTTGCCAGATTTCATATGATTAAGAGCACTCTGAACCTCCATCTTCAAAATTGTTGGCCCTTCATTATTATTCTGAACATCATACTGTTCGTCTCTGTTATCGTCATAAAGGTTTTTCACGTAATCTGACCATACATGTAAAATCTGTTCTTTTTCTATTATGACTCTTCCATCTTTTGTCTTTAGGCAGCCTGCTGATGTACGTGTTCTTTGATTGGTAAGCTCCTGAATTCTTGTGTGCATTAGTTTCGCAATTTTACTGTTGTGTTGTTTTTCAATTTCTCTGCAATTTTTCTCAAGCCATGTTTCTTTTGCCTCCTTACATAAGGTTCTGACTTTTCTGTGAATTTCTTCATATTTGGCAGGATTATTTTTGTTCTGTCTTCTTGTTTCCATTAGTTGCAAAATTTCTTCAGTCATCCATGTCTTACGGCCCACTTTCTTTACTTTTGGAATAGTTTTTTTCTGCTGCACAACTGATTGAATTCTTCAGCATTTCCCATTGATCATCTACATCTTGAAATAGGATCTCTAGATCAGACAATAAATCAAATTTGTTCTTTACTTCTATGTTAAAATTATCTAAATATATTAAATATATATATATTATATATATATATATATATATATATATATATATATATATATATATATATATATGTTGTTGTTTGTCCACGAAGAATGATGATGACCATTCATTTCATCCAGTGGGGTTGAAGGTATGGAACCGTGGGTTCTAAGATGGCTGATAAGGCCTATTTTGGCTCGAAAAGTTCTTTGACAATGTGGGCAAAGAATGCTTGACGTCTCTGGAGGATGATTTCCTGCAGTGGTTTTTCTGTCCTGCCTTTTCTTCACAGCTCTTGCAGTCCTGGTTGCTTCACATATGACTGCACCCTTGCGTAATGATGCACGCCACGAATTTCGGTCTCTGGCTGCAGCCTCCCAGGTGTCATGATGAATTCCAAAAGCATTCAGTGAGATTTTCAGAGTGTCTTTAAAGCGTTTCCTCTGGCCACCTTGGGAGCGTTTACCACAACGCAATTCGCTGTAAAACATTCGTTTGGGGAGCCTGTGATCTGGCATGCGAGTCAAGTGACCAGCCCAGTGAATCCGGTTCTTCATCAGTAGAGTGTGGATACTGGGCATGGACGCTCTTTCTAGGACTTCAGTGTCTGGAATCTTGTCTTGCCATTTAATCTCCTGTAGCTTCCCTAGGCAGACTGTGTGGAAGTGGTTTAATTTCCTAGCGTGTCGCTGATAAACAGTCAAGGTTTCACAAGCATATAGCAGTGTGGATAATACAACTGCTTTGTAGACTTTTAGCTTTGTTTTCAGGCTTATTATAGTTCTGTTCCATACATTCTTGTACAGTCTGCCAAAGGCCGCACTGGCCTTGGAGATTCTTGCATTCACTTCGTCATCAATTGTGACAGCTTGTGACACAGTGCTGCGAAGATAGGTTAATTTGTCCACAACACTTAGTCTATGATCATTCACTTTGATTTTCGGCACAGTGTGATTATTCCCTGGAGCTGGCTGGTACATAACTACAGTCTTCTCCAAGTTGATATTGAGCCCAAAGTTGGCACAGGCATGTGAGAAAGCTGAAACATTATGTTGCATATCCGCCTCTGAGTTGGCGTATAGAGCGCAATCATCAGCAAACAGGAGCTCTCTGACGGTGTCTCTGTTAATTTTGGTTTTAGCTTTCAGCCTTCTGAGATTGAATAAGTTTCCATCCATACGGGAGTTGATGTCTATTCCAATGTCGTCGTTCTCGAAGGCATTCATCAACGTGACTGAAAACATGAGGCTGGACAGTGTTGGTGCCAGGACACATCCTTGTTTCACTCCATTGGTGACAGGAAAGGGTTCAGACAGTTCACCATGTTCCTGTACTCTTGCCTGCATGCCATCATGAAATAGCCGCACTATTTAGACAAACTTTCGTGGACAGCCACATTTTTCCATAATCTTCCACAGTCCTTCTCTGCTGACTGTATCAAAAGCCTTGGTAAGGTCAATGAAAGTGGAGAACATTTCGCAGTTCTGTTCCTGACATTTCTCTTGCAGCTGCCTTGCAGCAAAAATCATGTCAACAGTTCCGCGTTCTTTTCTGAAGCCACATTGACTCTCAGGAAGAAGACCTTGATCGAGACGGGCTGTGAGGCGAATGAGAAGAATTCTGGCGAGTATCTTCCCTGCAATTGAAAGCAAGGAGATGCCTCGGTGGTTGTCACATAGTGGCGGTTTCCTTTACGTTTTTAAAGGTATTGACTCGACCTTCAAATCTTGTGGCATGGTCTCGTTCACCCATATGTTTGTAAAGACTTGGTGAAGCTGCTCTGTTAGGACCGGCCCACCTGCCTTGTATATCTCTGCTGGGATGGAGTCAGGACCAGGTGCCTTGCCACTGGAGAGTTGCTGGATGGCTTTGTTTACTTCCACTATGGTTGGCAGGTCATCAAGTGTCTCATTGGTGGGAACTTGAGGAAGGCAGTTGATGGTTTCATCTCGAAGAAGGAAGTTGCATTTAAGATGTTGCTGAAATGCTCCGCCCAGCGGTGAAGGAATTCTTTCTTATCGGTGACCAATGTTCCCCCATCTGCACTGAGGAGGGGAAATATGCCTGGTGATGTAGGACCACAGACCGCTTTCAGTGAGTCGTAGAAGTTTTTCAAATCATGTCTGTCAGCAAAGTCCTGAATTTCATCAGCCTTGCTGCTCAGCCAGGAGTCCCGCATGCGCCGAAGTTTCTGCTCCACTACTCTCTGAATGATCTTGAAGGCATCTTTTTTTTATGTTGACTTCGGGAAATGTATATATATATTCAGTAGCATGTCTTTTGCAGAACCTCGCTGCCATAACAACCTTCCGGAAAACCTCTCGATCATAAGCAAGATGTCCCGCGTCTGATACACTCATCTGGAGATCATCCGCCACATCCTGCACCCATCTTCTCGTTGTCCTTCCTCTTCCTCTCTTCCAAGGCATATATCCTTCCATTAAAGTTCTCTCCAAACTTTCGTGACGTTTCAAGTGACCAAAATATTTCAATTTTCTTTGTTTTTTCGTCTTTAATAGCCAACCTTCTTCAATATTAAATTTTTGACGTATGGATGAATTTGTTCTTTTCTTTACCAAAGATATTCTTAGGACCCATCTATAACATTTATATTCAAAGGCATTTATGCGCTGTTCAGCTTGTTTAGTAAGTGTCCAGGTCTCACAGGCGTATGTTGCAATGGGAAAGATGCATGCTCTTAAAACTCTAATTTTTGTAGTTCTGTCTGTCCCACTCCATAATGTATTCAGTCGTTTTAGTCTTTGAAGAGCAATTGATAGTCGCCGTTTAATTTCTGTCATTGTGTCACCATTGTTGGTAATCAGTGACCCAAGATATTCAAAATTTTCCACCACCTCCAATTTTTCCCCATTAACCTATATGTCTTTATCCATAGTAGTTTTGTCTGTATGCATTATCTTTGTTTTTGCTATGTTAAGATATAAGGTGTGATTTTCCCTATTCAATTGGGTTGAGGCTATTAGGTTTTCTATGCCATTCTGTGTTGTGGATATATATATATATATATATATATATATATATATATATATATATATATATATATATATATATATATATATATATATATATTTTTTTTTTTTTTTTTTCGCTTTTCCATCCTGTTTCAGGATATTGCGGTCAACACCAGCATCTTTCAGCTGTATGTTGATTTCTAGGCTAGATTACGTTCATCAGCACGCCACGACTTTCTGAGCGACCGGCTCCATACTCTCATAAGTCACTTTTGCGATTCGAACCACTGCTAATTCTTGTCGCGTCACGTGACAAGAGTATTCGGGGTTAGCGGAGAAAGCTGCTAACCCCTCGGTCATGGAGCCGGCTATATATATATATATATATGTATATATATATATATATATATATATATATATATATATATATATATATATATATATATATATACACTAGCTGACCCGGCCCGGCTTCGCCCAGGCCCTGGAGGTGATCTATCTAGCTATCAGTCTGTCTGTCTGTCTGCTTGTTTGTCTGTCTGTCTGGCTGACCCGGCCCGGCTTCATAGTCCTTGGTGGGGAGCATCTTATTTAATTCATATAAGTAGTCTTATAAGCTCCCGTTCCCGACTATCTGTCAGTCTGTCTGTCTGTCTGACACGGCCCGGCTTCACCCAGTCCCTGGTGGGGAGCATCTAATTTAATTCATATACGTAGTCATATAAGCTTCCGTTCCCGACTATCTATCTGTCTGCCTGTTTGTTTGTCTGTCTGTCTGGCTGACCCGGCTCGGCTTCACCCAGTCCCTGGTAGGGAGCATCTCATTTAATTCATATAAGTAGTCATTTAAGCTCCCGTTCCCGACTATCTGTCTATCTGTCTGTCTATCTGTCTGTCTGTCTGACCCGGCCCGGCTTCACCCAGTCCCTGGTGGGGAGCATCTAATTTAATTCATATACGTAGTCATATAAGCTCCCGTTCAAGACTATCTGTCTGTCTGTCTGTCTGTTTGTCTGTCTATCTGTCTGTCTGTCTGATCCGACCCGGCTTCACCCAGTCCCTGGTGGGGAGCATCTAATTTAATTCATATACGTAGTCATATAAGCTCCCGTTCCCGACTATCTGTCTGTCTGTCTGTCTGTCTATCTGTCTGTCTGTCTGTCTATCTGAGCCCGCCCGGCTTCACCCAGTCCCTGGTGGGGAACATCTCATTTAATTCATAAAAGTAGTCAAATAAGCTCCTGTTCCCGACTATTTGTCTGTCTGTCTATCTATCTGACCCGGCGTGGCTTCGCCCAGCTCCTGGCGCACAGTAACTTAAAAGAATGTCCTTCCACACACCATCCATTATTTTTAATGAAAACTGTTTTTAATCACAAACATGACTGTAGATAACTTCTTTAAGCATAAAAATATGAGTTACAATGTTATGCATTATGCATTATTTTTATGAAAACTTTGAAAATGCCTTAAAGATTATATCATTATTTATTATAATTCATATGCCTGTAAATAGCTATAGACAAAGAGTTTAACAATAGTGCAAGTAAGTGCAACAATATGACTATAAAGTATATAGAAATGTTATTAAAAGTTATGCCCCTTGAAATAACTTTTCTAGATTTAAGTCCCTTTGCTGTATAAAAATTACAATGAAAAATGAAATATAAATGTTATTAAGTAAGTAGCCGATTTTATACTAAGAAACTATTACAGTCGGTTGCACATGAATGAAAGGAAGACTAGTAGAAAATTTAATCTCAATCGGATGTACCGTTATCGAACGCATCCAATACAATGCCAACCACATACAGTCTCTTTTATATATCAATTCCATTGGGACCTTGCCGTCTTGACAGACGATAGTTTGTGCTTTAAAAAGGCATAATAACTTTTAACTATGGCGGTAGCGAGTGTGACTGATAAGGCCAATTTGCGCTGTAAATGTCCGTTCACAGTTGGTGCATGTGAACACGTGGTCATTTCCACCATCATGCACCATCTTACGTCTCAAACGCTCGGTGTGTGACTTTTCTGCAATAATTTTCTCCTTTGAATTTATTCCATTTCTGATATTTGCCCTCCATGCAACACGTTCAGCGGCGACTTGCTCCCAATGTGCATTATCAATGCCTGTATCAATCATGTCCCGCTTACACACATCTTTGTATCGCAGTAGAGGCCGACCCTGAGATCTCTTACCCATCTGTATATCACCAAAAAAGATATCCTTTGGTATTCTACCATCATCCATCCTCCTAAGATGTCCTATCCATCTAAGTCTACGAAGACTGAGCATGGAATAAACTGTCACACAACCTGATCTTTCCAATACTTCAGTATTTGTGATTTTGTCTTGCCACTTAATACCAAGAATTCTTCGCAGACACCGCATATGAAAGCTGTTTAAATGTTTCTCTTGGTATGAGTAAGTTGTCCAGGTTTCACTGCCATAAAGAAGAGCACTAAGGACACAGGCTTGATAGACAAGGACTTTTGTTTTGGCAGTAAGCTTCCTGTTCTCCCTGACTCTTTTTCTTAACCTGTTCATTGTTGTTGCTGCCTTACCAATCCGGATGTTGGTTTCCTGATCTAGGGATAATTAGCTATTTACCACTGATCTTAGATATGTAAAATGGTCTACCATCTCTAGTTCGGGGTCGTCAATAAAGATTGATACTGGAATTGTCGCAGTGCCAGACAGAGAGGTCCTGTATTGGAGAGACTAATATATGGTTTTGACGTCCTCATGCTCCAGGAGCTAAATACACACAAATACCATCGCCCTGGGTACGCCAGTTATATAAAACCTACTGGGCAGAAGAGACATGGACAAGGTCTGCTGGTGAAGGAAGGAGTGAAGCATGTGGTTCTCAACTTGAGCCAGTGGAATCACAGTGCAAGAGAGGTCCAGGTTATACAAATGGAGATTGGTGGCTTAAGTTGGAACATCATAAATGTATATGCCACAGTGGACTGTTTTGTCAGAAAGGAACATTGGGACTGGCTTAAGGAACTGGAGGAATTACCAGGTGATAGGCTACTCATATGTGGAGACTTCAATGCAAGCAACAGTAGTGGAGAAAACCGACAGGGAATTGCCCTTGTGGATGCCATGGTGGACTCCGATGTGGCCTGCATAAATGATGGTAGGCCGACAAGAATGGCAATGAGGCCTGGCGATGCAGACACAGCTATTGACTTGGCACTTGTCTCCCAGTCATCAGTCCTTGATGTAAAGTGGAATGTTTTTAATGACCATGGGAGTGATCACATGCCATGCTCAGTCCTGATCTCTAAACCCAGGAAAGTTAAAACTGGGAGAGCGCGCAAGACCTTCCGGTATGAGTGGACCGATTGCCTTCTTGCTGGTCTCAGACAAGGGACATGCAACAGGACTGTTAAAACTCCCTTTTTGCAGCCCCCATGGTGGACCCCAGAAGTAGACCATTCTTGGAAAGAAAAGAGAGCTGCAGTGAAGCAGCTAAAGAAAGTGCGACAGACACTTCGAAGTTCACGAGAGGAAGTGGCCACAGCGGAAAATGTCAAGAAAGACAAGGTGGAGGTTTTCAAGCGCTCTGCTGCAGAGGCCAAAAAGGCAAAATTGGAATGTTTCATGAAGGAGATTGGAGTTGATAAAACATTGCGAAAATTCTGGAAACTGCACAGGCAAATGCAGAGAAAAGATCGGCCGATGACAGTGGGAACAATTTATAGAGATGATGGTGTGCGCGTGACAACAGACAAAGAGAAAGGGGAGGTGTTTCTCCAGAGATTTTTAGAGCAGACCAATCATAATGATGCGGACACCAGGGATGCAGTTAGAGAGGAGCTATCTGGCACTACGAATAATATGCAGTATGATACGCGTGGAAGATGTTAAACACATTTTGAAAAAGGCAAAAGACACGGCACCAGGGCCCGATGGGGTCAGGTATGGCCACATGAATGGTTTGAGCGAAGCAGACCTGGAGGAGATGACCGACTGATTTAACCAGAACATTAGGACAGCATCAGTACCGCAGGATTGGGTGCACAGCTATCTCATCCCTCTACCAAAACCATTCAAGGATCAGTCAAAGCTTAGCGGCTTTAGGATCATCACCCTTCAAAATACATTTGGGAAGGTTTTAGAGAAGATAGTCGCTGTTAAGCTGCAGGATGTTTTGGAGAGGGGGAAGCTTCTTCCAAGAGGCCTGGGGAGCTACAGGCCGGGAAAAGATACCTGGTCGAATGCGGCCACTTTTGCCTTTTATGTTTATAAGCGGTTCCAGAGTAGACAGGAAACGATGGCGGTGGCGCTTGATCTCGAGGATGCGTACAATAGAGTTCGCTATGATATTTTGATGACCGCACTGATGGAGAAAGGGGTCAATCCCTGGTTGGTGAACTGGATGGCAGCCGTCCTGCACTCTCGTCGGGTTGCTCTCCGTCTGGGTGCATGGACCTCAGCGCCACATATGTTAACCCCGGGACTGCCACAGGGATCTGCAGTCTCACCGGTGCTCTTTAATGTGTATACGAGCAAGATTGCAAACCTAGAAGCACCAGGGGTTGGAAGAATACTAACATTTGCAGATGCTATTCTTGCATATAGGCAGGGAAGAGATAGGGAGCAAACAGCCCAGGAGTTACAGGCGGCAGTAGATAAAGTGATTGACTGGTGCACAGAAATGAGTGCTGTCATCCACCCGGAAAAGGAGGCTATTTTATGGTGCTCTCTGGACAACAGGATTGTAAGAGCTGATGTCCCAAGCCTCGCGATGGATGGTAGAAATGTCAGCAGAGAGAACAAACTGAAGTATCTGGGGATCACATTTGACAGGAGCATATCCTTCAAGGACCATGTGGAGACGGTCGTTACAAGATCTCAAAAGAGACTCAATGCTCTTAAAACTATGGCTGCAATGGACACAGAGCAGAGAATGCTTTTCACACTATACCAGCACTTGATCCTCTCAGTAATTGATTATGGATTAGGTCTGCTCACTGTCTCAGAGAGTCAGCTGGTGAAAGTTAGAGCGCATACAGAACGAAGCTATGCGGGTCATTCTGGGATGCACTAGAGACACCCCAGTAGTGTGTATGCGTTACATCTTTCGTCTGCCGACTGTTGTGGTAGGCTCAAGGTGATGCAGGCGAAGGCATACCTCAGAGTAGCTGCAGACACAGACCATCCACTGCATGAGGCGCTGGACGCAGTTAAGGGTCAGCGACTGATAAGAGGGAAATCATGGATTGCTCAGGCGGAGGATACGATCAGACAGGTGTGCCCTTTGGAGAACATTAAGCCGGGAGTTACGGAGAAAGTGGTGTAACCCCTCAGCCAGAGAGACCGGCATATATATATATACACATGAGGTACTCGCTTGTATGTGCCTATATAAGTACTCACCTGGAATCCCGACATTGTAATGCCATCATTTGTTCGGAAGTGAATAGTAAACTTGCTGTTTCTCTTAAGGATATTTTCATACGTATGATTCTTCTTCCATGTGCCGCATAATTTGATCCCGTTCACAAACAGATAATCATGCTCACAATTCTTTGATGCCTCTATGGAAAATGTTCTTTGAGCAGAAAAAGTAACATAGGGAAATAGGTTCAAAGCATACATTCTAGCCAAATTATATCTTCTCCTAAGTTGTGTAGTGTTTTGGTGTATGGCAATGTCGTCACAGTTCATACGTCTTGGGACGTCGTCTTCTAGTTTGGGACTGTTATAAACATGTATTGGACTGATTGCATGAAAGGAATTCTTAATTGTTGTGCGCCTGTTGGCACTAAGAGGGAGTACTATTTCATAACTTTCCTCTAATAGATGTCAGAGTGCAAGGATAGTAATTATTAATGAAGATAAAAAGACGAAGGAGAAGAAGGGGAAGGAAAAGGAGAAGAAGAAAGAGAAAGAGGAGAAGCGAAGACGAAGAAAGAGGAGAATAAACAGAAGAAGAAGAAGAAGAAGAAGAAGAAGAAGAGGAAGAACAAGAACAAGAACAAGAACAAGAACAAGAATGAGAGGACGTGCATCCGACACTGGTTATTTGTTGTTTACATTGAAGTTCTAGTTTGTTACTTTAATGTCTTAAATTTTAACTTTAATGCGAAAAGCATCCTCCTGTTGTTTATAACTCTTGCTTCCGTGACTTAACTGAGGCAATTGTATTACTGGTGATGTCCACAACGATCAATAATAGGAATAAAATCAACGAATAATCTGGTACATTGTATTGTTCACGTATTTGATGCATACTTGAGGATGATAGGTTATGTCATGTTGCGGTTGTTGTTGTAGTTTGTGTTGTTGTTTGTTGTTTGTTGTTGTTGTTTGTTGTTGTTTGTTGTTGTTGTTGTTGTTGTTGTTTGTTGTTGTTGTTGTTGTTGTTGTTGTTGTTGTTGTTGTTGTTGTTTTCTAAGCCTTCGAACAGATATGTGTTTCAACTAGTAATTCCGATGTTTTGGTGTTCAGAAATTTTGAAGGTGTGAAAAGTTTTGACATCTGTCGGTGTTTCTTTGTTGTACAGACTTGCCTCTCCTTCCACTTTCAAAATACCATCTCCATGTGGACTCTGCCACTGAGCTCTCCCGCCCCTACCCCAGCTCAGAATCCGGCTATGTCTATAACTGGTAGTAAATACATCCCCACCTTTACACGCCATGGCGGTTCTAGAAATAATCTACCTCATCGCCATGATCATGTATCATGTCGATGAGCATGGGCTGTCACGATTCGTCATCTCAAGCGATCACACGAGAATTGAAACATGTCTCTTTACTTGCTCAAATTATATCATGTGACATCCAGATATTTGTCTCTCTGTCTTTCCGGTGATCCATCCATCCATCATTTGCCATTTTGGTAAGCGTGGGTGGTCATGTTCTGCCATCTCACTCGATCACCACAGTCGTGGATCAACTCCGTGTTCCTGTCTCGACCATGCCACGTGGCCAAGTCATCCAGATATTTACTTCTCGGTGTTCCCCTTGGTCTCTTCCCTTCAATCTTGCCAGTTGTCACCAAATTCTCAAAGTCATTTTTTCTCATAACATGCCCAAATAATTTTAACTGTCTGCGTCTAATGACTATAATCATTTTACGATCTTCATTTGTTTCTTGAAGGACTTGTTCATTGGTTTTTCTGTATGCCCATGGTATTCTTTGCATTTTCCTCAGAAACCATATTTCCACAGCCATCAGCTGTTTTTCAGCTTGACTGCTTATTGTCCACGCTTCACATCCATACAAAAGTACACGTTCTAAGTAGCACTTCAACACTTTTTCTCGTTTCTATTGACATCTTTTTATTGGTCTGTTTGTTTTTCATCTTGCAAAAGATTACCTTAGCAATGGTAATTCTTGTTCTAATCTCTTTGAGGCATCTCCCATCAGATGTTATGACTGTGCCGAGATAGCTGTATCGATTTACTTGCTTAAGAATATGCCCATCTACACGTAAATCACAATGTAGTATTATCCTTCTTCCCAGTGACGACCATAACCTGTGTCTTCTTAATAATCAGTTCTAGCCCTAGTTGCTCACTGTGTGCAACAACCACATCTGCTAAATTGTGCAGGTCCTGTTCATTGTTTGGAATCAAGACTGTATCATCTGCATATCTAATGTTACTGATGCAACGTCCCCCAATGTTGATTACTTCCATATCTTCTACATTTCTGAAAATATTTTCACTGTACAGGAAAAAAAAAGAAGATATGGAGACATTACACATCCCTGTCTCACACCTTCTTTAATAGACTGATATTGACCTACATCGGTATCAATACCGATAGCAGCGTTTTGTTTCCAATATATGTTTTTTGCAAGTCTAAGGTCTTTTCCATCAATTTGTAGATTTTCAAGCATCCTTATCATGTCGACATGTCTCAATTTATCGAAAGCCTTTGTGTAGTCAATAAAGCAAAGATATAGAACTTTGTTTACATCTATAGAACGCTCAAGTACTGCTCTCAATATATACACAGCATTTACTGTGCCCTTGCCTTCTACAAACCCACATTGTGCTTCTTCCGGTGATATGGTCCTATTAACGTTGCCACTTGTCACTGGATTTTCTATTGTGCGCTCACAAATGTTTGGCCCTGTATGAAAATCCATAACTCAGTAACCAAATGAGGGAAAATGATGAGATGTACACCAAACAAATACAATTTTGTTCTGGAGATTGTACAGTAAATTACAACGTTTGTTTAAATGAGGTGTACGGATCAAAGATGAAGTGCATTTTATGCAATGTATAACATCTTTACACTGAAACATCAATGTTCAACAATGAATATTTCCCGTCGTGCACGGGAGTGTCATTATGAGAAGCACGTCACATAGTGGTACGGATATGCTCAGAGGTGACGTCAATAATTCTACCTATAGTGGGTGCATTCATAAAACGATACTCTCATTTTAACCCTATAGAACTTGTGTGGGCTAAAATTAATGGACAAGTGGCAACTTACAGTACTACATTCACATTATCTGACGACAAGATACCAACCCAGTCCGCACTAGTAAAAATTGAAAAAGGTTACTGAAGAAAATGTGTGGACCAATTGTTGAAAAAGAAAGATGAATAGTGGAGAATTTTGGAGGCTTTAATTTTATGCAACTGAGAGCAGTCAGACTGGAATTGTCCTACATTGATTAAGGCCCGGGCAGATCGCAGACATTAATCAACATGCACACCTGCCGGACTATTTGGCTCAAACTATTCTAAAGATTAAAAAAACAAAAACACATACACTTTAAACCCAAACAAAATATTACACTTGTTAATGGCAACAGTTCGTACTCCACACCGATGTATTTCCAGTTCCCAAGCTATTAACGGTGACAAATTCCTTTAAAATAAACCAAAATGCAACAACAACAATAACAGCAACAACAATAACAAAAACAACAACAACAACAACAACAACAACACTAAACGCACTGACAACCTAAAGAAGAGTCGTACTTACTGCTGTAGAAACTGACATATTATGACATAGCAAGAAATGTGAGAACAGACACGTTTTCAAATGATGGAACAACACACGAACATACGAATCAATATGTAAGCTTTAATGAAAAGAGGACCAACATCCTTGTTATTAAAAAGGAATTCCACAATAGAGACATGCACATCTATATTCATCATGCAAAACAGGTAGTTATGTTCCGTCTCTGAACAGGCATAGCAAAGTAGACAATCTTTTATGAAGATTCACAATGGTTCTTTCGCCACGTGCACGTGTGAGTAAACTACACGGACAGCTGATCAGATCTTTAAAAACTGACACATGTTGATTGAATTTGCGGTATCATCTAGGGTCACCCCATATGCACATTAACGCACAGTTGTTTCAACGCTCTCTCGGACTCCATGAAAAAAAAGAAGCTAAATGCATCCTAGTAACAGGCCACATTGTGCACACATTATTAACCTATTGCTAAAGAGAAAACGAAGGAAATAAAAAAAAATAAGATAAGAAATATACTATTTCTATTCTACATTACTCCATGGTTCTATAAATTCTCTGTCTTTACTAATATTACACAGTTTACACACTTCCATACAAATATGTGTATGTCTTTAGTTGTTAGCCGAATTGTCGTGCATTATGTAAAACAAGTGTGTTGTTGAATTCAATACATCGTCGATAAAACATCAAAGAATAGGACAGGAACAATTTCGTAACGATGCAACGTTTACTCTTACAGCTTTTACAAATAACTGAAAGTGAATGAAGGCAAACATTTGTTAACGCACTATAGTTTTTTTTTTTTTTTTTTTATGTGCCATAACGTGTCATATATATAGTGGCTCTCTGCGTCAAAATTTCAGTAATCTGTTACGGTTTGCATTGTTTTATTTTTAAACTGCTTCATTCGTTCTTCCTTTCGTCAGTAATTTTTTTGATGGTTTGTTTGTTTGAGAAAAATGATTTTTGCCTTCGTTAGATGTATCTCTTGTTGATAGATTTCAGCACTAGTGCTCATTGTCCAAGTATCACAGCATGTAACGATATAGTCTCTGTATAACACTAACACTTTTCCCCTTAACAAAAGATAATAGTTTTCTGTTTTATTGGTTCCATTTTACAAAAGGCTACCTTCAACTCATCTACTTCTCTTCATGTTCCTCTTGTATCTTGCGGTGTCGAGGTGAAGTATAAACTTCGTGAGAGTGCCCGATTATGGGATTCAGATATCGATATTCCCATGGACTCTGCTATTCCCTCCGTCAAACGTTTATGTGGTCGGCCTCTTCCTCTGTTTCCATCTGGTCTGTACAGCATTGCTTGTTGTGGTATGCTGTTGACTGGTAACCTACTTGCATGGCCAAACCATTTGATTGCTGCTTTCTAATAAAATCTAGTGATGCTTTATCCCCCACTTTAGTCCTGATTTTTCTATTTAAGTTGTTGTGATTTTTCTTTTCTCTTTTTCTGTCATTGTCCAGGTTTGGCATTGGTAGCATAGAGTTGGTAGTAAGAGTGTGTTGTAAAGTGCTTTCTTAGTATTATTGATACATGTTTTTTCTTTAGTACTGGTGCCATTTGTCTAATGAGTTGGTTTGCCTTATTGCACTTTTTTTCGATCTCGTCTTCTGATCTGCCATTTGATGATATTATACTTCCTAGGCACATGGAACTCTTTAATTGTTTCAAGGGATGTTCGTTTAGGTGAATTGTTGTTGTTTGTTCTTCTTTAGTTATAGTCATTACCTCTGTTTTTCTTGTGCTAATTTGTCATGATATGTTTCCACCACATTTCGTTTAGACTATTCATGTGATCTTGTAATTCATATTCTGATTTTGCTAATAGAGACTTGGTCGTCCGCAAACAGGAGTTCTCTCATTGTTAGATTTGCAGATGCTTCTTCTTCTGTGTTCTCGTCATGCGGTATTCTTGCTGTCTCTGTTTGGCTGGTTTCTTTACATATGTTGTCTATATATGTTATGAACAAGAGAGGGGAGAGGACACATCCTTGTCGTACTCCAGATCTTAAGGTGAAGAGTTCTGAGTGTCCCCAGTTGCTCTTACTAAGCATATTGTATAAACTTCTACATAGGTTTGTTAGATGTGTACTCACTCCATATACTACCTTCACCATACACATTTATTTCTAATTCCCACAAGGCACTATACATCGATGTATTGACTGCTCCGAGTAGTTCTGCAGTTGTCACGTATTTGAGAATGTTTCCATTAATTTGAATATTACAGTGTGCTATTTCTTTCGTCTAGCAGATGATCATAATCTCTATTCTCTTACCAGTTAATGCCAATCCCAAGTGGTCACCATGTACAATAACAACAGCTATTTAATGGTGCAGATAAGTTTACTGTCTGCTGTCTGTACTGCACTATCTGCATCTTATATTACTCTTTGAATGTCTTCTGATAGAACTTCCTCTCATACCCCTAAAGGTCGCATATGTATGAAAGCTACATAGAGAAAGAAAGCTCAGGAAATATTTCACATCACTGTCTCACACTCTTACAAAGCTAGTATTGATTTACTCCATTACCAATATTAATGGTAGCTTGTTGTTTTGAAATATGTTTCTATAAGTGATAGGTATGTCCCATCAATTTGTAGATCGTACAGCATCTTTATCACATCGACATGTCGTATTTCATCAACACCTTTGTGTAGTCAACCAAGTAAAGACGTATGTCTCTGTTTACTTCTATCCAACTATATCTTAATGTCCTCAGCAAAGACCCTTTTTCTAACCCGCATTGTTCTTCCCCTATTTCAGCTTGTATTGTCTTTCTAGCTATGTGCATGACAAGTCTCAGCAGCATATGTGTGATATAGCACATTGTGCTATTTGTTCGATGTGTATCACATCTAAGGCTCCTGATTTATAACATAAATACCTGCAAACATAAACACAGTGATAGATATACTCATACACATATCCATGCTCAGCCCCAAGAGACTGCTTAATGAAGTTGAATTAACTGGCAATATTCTGGAACACTTACCTGTAATCAAAAGATAAAATCAAAGGCTCAAGGCCAGATTCCAGGACCAATGAACAGTTGGCGTTATTGATGTAATAATCTATACCCCAAGTAGGGACTCTGAATAACGAACGGTTGGCTGGACGCGTTGATCGTCATAGTATGGGATATATATGGATGGCAAAATTCGTAAACAGTCGGAGTCTGTGGAACATGTAAACAAACTATCACTGCCTAGCAAAACACTTGAGGTGGCTAGTAAAGAAAGTAAGTAAATAAGTGCTTATGAGTTGACTGTAATAATGTTGTGTGTTCAAACTGGCAGGGATTTGACCCAAGAGGATACCGCATGCTTCGACCTGTCGTCCTATTATACAAATACTATTTTAAGTTACTTATTGTGTCCTATTTAAATCTCATCTCATCATCATCTCATCTCATCTTGTTTCTCTTGGGCCTCGCCGTGTGGAGGTGAAGTATAAACAGTGGGAGAGTGCCCATTTATGGGCTTCATGTATCGAGATTCGCATGGACTCTGATATTCCCTCTTTCCAACTTGTATATGTCCGGCCTATTCTGCTGATTCCACCTGGCCTGCACGTCAGTGCTTGTTGTGGTAAACTGTTAGTTGGTAATCTAATTACATGATCAAATCATTTAACTTGCCAGCTTCTGATGAAATCTAACGCTGCTATATCCTCCACTCTAGTCCTGATTTCTTCATTTCTGATTTTCTCTCTTCTTCATATATTGAATATTATTCTCAGGAATCTCATTTCCGTTGTGATTTTTCTGATCTCTTGTTTCTGTCATTGTCCATCTTTGGCATTGGAAGCATAGAGTTGGTAGGAAGATTGTGTTGTAGAGTGCTTTCTTAGTAACAATTGATACGTGTCTGTCTTTTAGTAATGGTGCAATTTGTCCAATGGGTTGATTTGCCTTATTGCATCTATTTTCGATCTCATCTTTTGATTTGCCATTTAATGATAATATACTTCCTAAGTAATTGACACTGTCTGATTTATTTAGGGGGTGTTCTTTTAGATGAATCTTTGTTGTCTTTGTCTTCTTTGGTTATAATCATTAGCTCTGTTTTACTGATGCTAATTTTCATGTCATATTCCTTACACATGTCGTTTGTCGTACTATTCATGTGGTCGTGTAATTCTGCTTCTGAAGTTGCTACTAGTTCCAATTCCAATTCCAATTTTCAAAACAAAAATTCCAAATTCGTCCTCGTCTAACCTGCTTCAATAGCTGTGGCTATTATTGAGGATCGTGGTTTTTGTGGGTTTATTCACCCTAATTCTTGTCTTGTGAGTCCTATCTCAGACTGGTTATGTAT
This sequence comes from Cepaea nemoralis, assembly GCA_014155875.1. Taxonomy (NCBI): domain Eukaryota; kingdom Metazoa; phylum Mollusca; class Gastropoda; order Stylommatophora; family Helicidae; genus Cepaea; species Cepaea nemoralis. Next base: position 155,974 of record JACEFZ010019909.1, read on the forward strand.
CGTTTGTGTCTGTGACGTCAGCAGGGGGTCAGTCGGCGGCTATCCTTTGTGCTCGTCTGTGCTTGTGGCTTTCTTTGTTTGTGTAGGCTCCTGGCTCGTCTGGCTGCAGTCCTTATAAGGACTTTTCGTAATCCCACTCCAGCTGGGGATCGGTCGGCGGCTGTCCTTTGTGCATGTTTCCTTTTGTTTTCGTTGTTGGTGCAGGCTCCAGGCATGACTGGTTGCAGTCCTTAAAAGGACTTTTTATTTGGTATTCTGTCTCCTTTTTTGTGCATTTTCTGTAGGAGCTTTTCGACGTTTTCTTTTTCCTCCTTGGGGAAACAGTTTTCACTGTTGCGTTTGTGTATCTGCTGACTAGCGTTTTCTTCCTCCGTGGTCAGCCATGGGACAATTTCACCGTCCTCGATATATTACTCGAAGTCGGCCTCACAGTTGTAGTGTACTAATGGGTATATCATCGGTTTCCCCCGGAGTTTTTTAGGCTTCTTCTTTTCTTTTTCTTCCCAGCGCCTTCTGAATTCCTGGCGCTTGAGTTCCTCCTTGTCGACTGGGTATTCTGTGCCTACTTCAGAGATCCGACGGTATAGTAGTTCCCTCTTGGGCGTTGTGGTTGCGCTGCTGGCTTCAGCTTGCTGTTCAGACTCGGTCTCTTGGGTTTCTTCTTGCGGTTTTTCTGTGAGTTCTTGTGTGGCTTCTGTTGGTTTGTTTTGAAAGAGTTCCATTTCAGCTCTATGCAGTTCTCTTTCGGTCTTGATAATTTGTAGGATTTCTTCGTTCTCCTTCTTTATCTCAGCCATGCGCTGAATCTCTTGTTTGATGTCGAGCTGGATTTCTTTCATGTCGGCCAGCAGCTTCTCATTATCGCTGGTCGGAGTCGTCGTCAGCAGTGCTTTGACTTGTTTCTTCAACTCGTCTATCTGTTTTTGAAGTTGATCTCTTTCGGCTTGTGCTATCCCCGTGGCTGTCTCGCCCCTCTGCATTGCTTCCTTGAATGGTGACTTTGTGATGATGGCGATCTTTAAGACGTCTCTGTGTCTCTGCAGGTACGGACAGCCCAGGTATCTTGCTCCATGTTTGCCCAGGCAGTTGGCGCATTTTCTTTTTTTGTTGGTTGCTCGGAAGTCCGTGTCCAACTTCGCCAGCGGACACTCCTTGAAGGCGTGGTGATCGGCGCAGTATCGGCATATTTCCGTCTTACTGCGACACGTAGCTCTACTGTGGCCGGCCTTCTGACATCTGGAACATTGCGTGATTCTTGGTATGAATCTCTCTGGTTGCTGCATTCTCTTGTTGAATGATGCTGTGGTCGGCATCTCGCTGCCCTCCGACGTCACTACTGCCAAGGTTGTAGGTATCTTGGAGTAGGTGAGAAGTCGCTCCGCCTTCAAGAATCGGATGTGAAGATTCTCTTCACGTAGCTGCTTCAGGATTTCTTCATCTGTCAGCTCCACATGAATCCGCTTGACAACCCATCGGACTGTTTTTGAGTCGGTGTTTCCGACTCTGGTGTCTTTCTCCTCTTTCTCTGCTGTCTTGGTTCTTGACTGTGTTGGGCTGTCAATCTTCTCCCTCGTAGTAGCTTCCGTAATAGCTGTAGTATCAGGCTCTTTGATGCAGCTTGCAGGTGGGCTCTCGACGTTCTTCTTCTTGTTGTCGGCTCCCACGCTGCACATCTTGGCAACAGCGTGTTTCTTGGTGTTGGTCTTTCAACGTGACATTTTCCCGCTGATCAGGCTTCTTGACAGAATAATGCGACTTGACTCGTTAGCACTCGCAGTGCGAATCTCACGCGACCCACGACCACGCGAACGTTGCTACTAGTGCTTGATCGTCCGCAAATATTTCTTTAATGTTGTAATTTGCACTTTATTTTTCTTTTGTGTTCTGTTCGTCATTTATATGTTGATGTAAAATCATATTATTGATGTTTATCATTTTATACGACTATCATTTCACATCACTACATTGTATATGTGAATGTCTTGTGTCTTGAAATCATCAGTTCACTATCATCATACTAGAAACTATCATATAATGATATTCTGAATGATTTATCGGTGTTTTATCAAGGCCTGAAAATCAAATAAACGCAGTTGTAGTATGGTTAACTCATAGATATATCTTCATACTTTCCCAGTGTATGCAAGTTGTGTATGTTTATATATTTACATAAACAACTTACATAAAATGTATGTTTATATATTTACATGCCTATGACAGTGGGAACAATTTATAGAGGCCTGGGGAGCTACATGCCAGGAAAAGATACCTGGTCAAATACAGCCACTTTTGCCTTTGACCTTTATGAGGGGTTCCAGAGTAGACAGGAAACGATGACGGCAGCGCTTGATCTCGAGGATGCGTACAATAGAGTTCGATATGATATTTTGATGACCGCACTGATGGAGAAGGGGGTCAATCCCTGGTTTGTGAACTGGATAGCAGCCGTCCTGCATTCTCGTCGGGTTGCTCTCCGTCTGGGTGCATGGACCTCAAAGCCACACATTTTAACCCCGGGACTGCTACAAGGATCTGCAGTCTCACCGGTGCTCTTTAACGTGTATACGAGCAAGATTGCAAACATAGAAGCACCAGGGGTTGGAAGAATACTAACATTTGCAGATGATATTTTTGCATATAGGCAGGGGAGAGAAAGGGAGCAAACAGCCCAGGCGTTACAGGTGACAGTAGATAAAGTGATTGACTGGTGCACAGAAATGAGTGCTGTCATCCACCCGGTAAAGGCGGCTGTTTTGTGGCGCTCTTTGGACAACAGGATTGTGAGAGTTGATGTGACAAGCCTCGCGATAGATGGTAAAAATATCAGCAGAGAGAACAAACTGAAGTATCTGGGGATCACATTTGACAGGAGCCTATCCTTCAAGGACCATGTGGAGACGGTTGTGACAAGATCTCAAAAGGGACTCAGTGCACTTAAAACTATGGCTGCAATGGACACAGAGCAGAGAATGTTTTTCACATTATACCAGAACTTGATCCTCTCAGTAATTGATTATGGATTAGGACTGCTCACTGTCTCAGAGAGTCAGCTGGTGAAATTAGAGCGCATACAGAACGAAGCTTTCCGGCTCATTATGGGATGCACCAGAGACACCCAAGTAGTGAGTATGCCTTACATCCTTGGTCTGCCGACTTTTACTGGTAGGCTCAAGGTGATGCAGTCGAAGGCATACCTCAGAGTAGCTGCAGACCCAGACCACACACTGCATGAGGCGCTGGACGCAGTTAAGAGAGAAATCATGGATGGTTCAGGCGGAGGATACGATCAGACAGGTGTGCCGTTTGGAGAACATTAGGCGGAGAGAGGAGTGGGTCAGAGTGCCAGCGGAGCAGGCAGACTTGTGCAGAGTTATAATCACATTAAGCCGGGAGTGCAGGGAATGGCCAGCAGGGGATACGCAAGTGGAAATCCAGCATCTAATTCAGGACAATGCTCGCCCGGGTGATGTGATTATCTACACAGATGGTTCGGTGTTAAGAGGTGAGAAAAGTTGCTGGGGGTTCATAGACAAAGCTAATGGTCGAAGTTTGGTGCAGGAGAGCCTGGCATATGATACCACAACATCCAGCTTAAGAATGGAGGTGGAGGGAGTTACTGCGGCTCTCCACTGGATGGAGAATACGAGGCACACAAAAACATCGTTATTGTAACTGACTTAGAAAGCATGCTGACGAGGGTTAGGACGGGCAGGCTTCGTGCGGAGTGGCTTGCTTCACTTCGGAGGTCACGGATGAAAAGCATCGCCTGAAATTTTTTTCTCCTGGGCATGCCGGTGTGCTGGGAAATGAACAGGCCCGACAGATTGGCTGGCTCTGCAGAACTTGGTTGAGTATTGATACATGACAAGGCAGACGTGGTTGCGGCCTTGTGAGAGCACGTGTACACCTCGAAGGAGCAGATGGATTACCATAGTCTGGCAAGAATGAGACAGCGAGGAGTGACGAGGGGATAAGGCCGACGCTCAACGCTCAGAGGAATGGCGAGACGGACATAAAATCAGATTGCTACTGGTACTATTGGTGTTCGAACTCTTCGCTGGCTGCTGAGGATGGGGACGGAGCGCTTATGGGAATGCTCTGAATGCTGTGATGTCGATTGCTAAATCAATCAATCAATCATATATTTACATACATTACTTGGTGGCGGCGTCACTATAATAACCAGCATCCAAAACGGGCAGGCAAGAAGCCGACCCTGTCTAATTAATTAATATACGCAAATCTATGCATCCTAACTTCGATTTCCGTCCCATTTCAACCACCTACATTTACTTGTTAGGTTTAAATATCAACACCATTTCGTATAACATGATCTAAAACGCAAGATACTGTTCTTATGTCATAACATACTGTTGATAGGGTACTGATTTTCTCAGCTCCATACATTACGTGTCTACATGTTTCACAGGTTATACATTAAAGTATACATACAGCATGTTTATATTAATATAATTACGTGTCACATATAAAGTTAATGTGTTTTCGTGAAACGTGTGTAGTTGGAGGAAAATAGGCAGTAATTAGGATGCTCCCGATTTAAATATATCTTAGGGTTGTTCGAAATCTTCACAGATCTGGATATTTTGGTTTATTAATTATTTTAGACACTTTATAATATGCTTTGTATTATAACCACAACTTCGCAATACACACATACATACATACATACATACATACATACATACATACATACATACATTCATACATACATACATACATACATACATACATACATACATACATACATACATACATACATACATACATACATACATACATGCATACATGCATGCACATACATACATACATACATACATACATACATACATACATACATACATACATACATACATACTGTCAAAGACTGGAATATAAAGGCAGGAGGTATGCCTCAAGATAGAAGACCACCGGGAAGAGTGGTCAACCTCAAGTAGAATAGAGGTAATACAGTGCCCCGATATAAGGGCAGGGTAGATGATAGAATGGGGGACTATTAACTAGTTCTCTCATGAGACACGGAGGCAACGACCAGATAGTTAGTACTCTGGTCACGACAGAATCACGCCTACGTGATTGCCACGGAGAAGAGTGCCACTCAAGAGGAGAACGGCTGCTACAAGCGTGCTAAATGTAACGGCACGCAAATAGCCGAAGGACGCATCAAGGTCCTTCCGCGTGCTGTGTAGTCACGCGTGTAGGAAAAGTGAGACTGGGGACTGACTTCGTAGAGAGCAGATCGTTTAGTGTCGATAGGAGTTTTTTGTAACCAATTAGATAGAGATTAGCAATAGGGTTAGGAAACTAGAGATAGGCAATTCTGTGGCTTTGTGTGTGATTTGATAGCGACTGTTTTGTAATTGTGAAGAGCCAACGGCAATAAAATGTACCATTCATTTCCTCTCACACGACTTGCAAGTTCTTTGTATGGTGTGGGAGAAGTAATCCTATGATGCCTGACACATCAGTTGTTGACAGGCAAGGATTAATGTGGTGTCAGAAGTGTGGCTTGGACAAACGTTCAAGCTAATACACCGACCCACGGCTCTTGACTAAGGTTGCTAGTAGGTTTAATTAGGTTTAATTTGTGTCAGTGACTGATGACGTGTGCAGACTAGAACGAGTTGCGAGCTAAACTGTGCCTATCGTGACAAAATAATGCTTATTTGTGCTTATTAAAATATTATTTAGTTAAATCATGTGTTCTTCCAAGTTGTAAGTATTGATATTATTAATTTCTTTCATTGATTTATGTAATCATTTATTTGTTTATGAATAATTATCAAATATGATTCATGGCGGAGCGATACACAGCCAGCAACAATATCGATTTTTGCAAGCTAAAAATAGCGCTGCGCCTCTGACGTAATACGATTGACAAGCAGTTGTGGTACGCCATTAGCATTCAACATTTGAGTGTTTACAAATCGCCAAGCTGCTGCCCGCCTGAATCTGTGCTTTATATTAATTATTATTTGTTTATTTAAGTTAGTGAATAAATATATTTATTTATGTAAACAATATTATTATATTTTTATGTAGTTAAAAGCATTTATTGAATGTTTTTCGTACTTTTTCTATTTGTTTACCGTTGCGATGGCACTACTTTTGGCTATGCAAATTAGACTCGGTCTGCACAAAACTTCCATAGATTAAACTAGGTTAGGGACGAAAGGCATAAAACGTTAGAACAAAGACAGGACATTGACATTTAACATTAATTAAACCATAGTCTGTTTGTCCGTGGGCTTGTCATTGTGATTGTACCAAATTGTCAAAAATAGCGTGTCGTTTACAATTTGTTAATTGTTGCTGCTCTGTGAACCAGGGTGAACAACAGCTGATTAGGAAACACGTGTGTATGCCGAAGTGCCAAACGAGGTGACCTGTGTTACCGGATGGTGTTCCTGATTCTCGGGAACATTAAGTTGAGTATACTCAATATATTTGGCATGCAATGTGATTAATAGTGCATCTCTTTTTCAGCGGATGATGCATTAGCATATTTTTGTGCTCTGTTTTTCAGGATAAAATTTTCCAGGTTATAAACAAAGAGTACAATTTATAGTGCTCAGATAATAAGAAACATAACAATCTAAGATAAAGAAGTAATTAAAGAGTTCAGTGCGGGTCAACGCTAGCTAATAACCCAACAACATGGCTACTTTAGCTGATTTTGTAAAAGCAGGTAAAGAATTACAATACACAGGAAAGGAGCTAGAACAATATGCCGATCAAAAATTTAAAGAAGCAAAAGATGCTGAGAGAGATGAACGTGCACGAGAAAGACAACACCAGATAGAACTAGCTGAGATAAATAAACAAAACGAATTAGAAACTAAACAGAAGCAGTTAGAACATGATAAGGAGATTAAGCTAAAGCAATTAGATCAGGAGAAAGAATTAAAACAAAAAGAATTAGATCTAAAGCAAAAAGAGATAGATGAAATGGCAAGAGTTAAGGAAAAACAAATTCAAGTAGAATCAGAGACACAATTAAAGATGAAAGGTATGGATGTAGACTCACACGCAGAGATCTCTGCCACTAAACTAAAAAGTCAACAAGAAGAAAATAAGTTCAACAAATACAAAAATATTATCAAACCATATTGTAAAGAAGATTCCATATCAGCCTGGACAGAAAATGTCGAGTATCAGTTTATATACCACCAAGTTCCAATAGAGATGTGGGCTATGATTTATATGAAGAATCTGAGTGGTGAGCCCCTTAAAGTGATAGAATCTATACCAACTGATCTTAGATCTAACTATCAGTACATCCATGATAGGATAATGCAACACGTTTTACTTGATGCCCCTGGGTATCAGGTTCAGTTCTCGAATTTAAAACCAAAACCTAGTGAGACTTTCATTGATTACGTCACAAATGTTCAAAGTGTACTAAATAGGTGGCTTAGAGCAGCTAACATAGGTAAAGATTTTGACAGACTTAAAAATCTAATAGCCATGGATAAAGTTATATCCACTATACCATCTCCTTTTGCTAAATTCCTGCAGCAGTCGGACATTGAGACCATAGAACCATTTGAAAAGAAAGGCTCTGCATATTTTTCTTCAAATAGAGATATTTTTAAGACTTCAAATGATTCTGAAATAGTTTCCTTTGCAAAGGACCAACCTAAAAACTATCAAAGTAGTAGAAAACCATTTCATAAATTTGATAAGAAAGATAGGAAAGTGTCGAAATGTATCTACTGTCAACTGTTGCATGACACTTATTCTATGTGTGATAAATCGCCAAACTATCCGGCGCATCTTGAAAATGTTATTAAGAAGCAACAAAACAAGCGATCTGCATACAGGCGTGCAATCAAATGCTTCTTCTGTTCCAGCTACGGCCATTATTCAAATAAGTGCCTGGGACGCCAACGTATGAAAGCCAACAATGCTATTTTGATTGATACATCTTCTGATAGTGGTAGTGAGACTGAGTGTGAAGTTGAAAATGAATTACCTGTTAACCAAGCTGAAGATGTGTGTTGTGTAAACGATATGTTAACTGATTCAGTGCCAAACAAAAAAGTGGTCATACCCAAACAGAGATTCAAGGCAGAAAATTTAAACTAGGGGTATGCCACAATTTTGCTTTTAAAATGGTTAAAACTGTAGCAGATGCATTGTATTACATATCAAATTAAAGAGAATTGCACAGGGAACCTGACAGTGTTAATAATTAATTGATAGGTTACAAATATTATGACAATAATGAGAGTTTTAGTAATAACAATTGAAATTAAAGTGTTAAAAATTATGAAAAAAATTCACTTACCAAGTCTTTATTTTATATCCGAAGCCGCTAATCCAGTTAAATTCAGTGAATTATATTACACACACCAGTTGTCTTCAAGAATATCACAAGAACTGCTCCATAACATGAATAAAACGCAATGAAATCATAACATTATGAAGTACATTATTTTCACACAAAATGGAAAAGCCATCATATTCTTAGTAAAATTCACTGTTAGATTTTTTTTCAATATTATGACCGCCTTCTACATAATTATCTGAATACTGCACAGGTTCGTTTTAGAATCTATCACAAAGTCGTTTACATCACAATAACTATAATATAAAACTGTTTAAAACTGTGATTTTATTAAAATATATGAGGTCAAGAACCAGAAGATATGGTCACTTTGAATTTCGAAATATCAACAAACATTCTCCTAAAAGTTTACACGAAACCATGCCTGATCTGTGCACACGGAAGCACACGAAAGGAAATAAAATCTTTCGCTTTTGGAGTTTAAATAAGTGAGACACTAAAAAGGTGGACTGGATAGGAAACACAGATACATTAAACCACTATACATAAGAGGGGCATTAAAGTGGCATCTGGGTGGGAAATTTGGGTTACTTGGGCTATCAAGTGGCATCTGGCAGGCGATCAGTTAAGCTTTGACAGTTGTGAACGATGTCACCAATTTCATGCAGACGGAAAATTAGAATGTGGACATACAGTACCATTCTCAACTGAGAGTGTAAATGCAGCATTAGCCTCCAGAGGCAATTTAGTGTTCCACAATGCAATGGTCAACGACAGACCATGCCAATGTTTGCTGGACAGCGGCAGCACCCTTATTGGTCTTAGGAAGGAACTGGTGAGTCCAGATGACTATACAGGTGACTCTGTCAAATGCCGAACCTTTCCGGGTAACATTGAAATTTACCCTTTGGCCAAAGCCCGTATTAACACTCCTTTCCTTTCTGGTACCTTTACTTGTGCACTACTTGACAACCCTTGTACTGACTTAATTTTGGGTTGCTTACCCCAATTGAAACAATGTACTAGCGATGCAATAGCTGCATGGGAAAGATTAAATGTAGCTAATGCAACAACCAGAGCAGACTCTATAAAACATCAAGACACACTACAAGATGAGAGACTACTGTTGCTATCACCAACGAGCACGGATGATACCACCAGACAAAAATTTATAGAACAGCAGAAAGCTGATCCTAGTGTGTCTCCATATTTAAAATTATTGAAAGAAAGAGCCAAAGTGACCAAAAACGCATCATGGTTCTTTAGACTTAATAATGGCATTCTTACTAGGTATTATACAACTGCTAACCATGAGATTCAACAAACGGTGTTACCTGTACAACACCGCCTAACTGTGCTAAAGATTGCACATGAGTCACCGTTTGCTGGTCACCTTGCATACGACAAAACCAGGGCCAGAATTCAGGCTCATTTTTATTGGCCAGGTTTTTGCAATGATATAAAATTATTTTGTCGTTCCTGTAATGTCTGTCAACAATTAGTACGCAAGGGTAAACATCCTACAGCTGAAGTACAACCTTCTACACTGGCGTCTAGGCCATTTGAGAGTGTGGCGGTAGATATTGTTGGACCCCTGTATCAGGTGTCCAGCAAAGGAAATCGCTTCATATTAACGATGGTCGACCTATGTTCAAGGTGGGTTGAGGCAGTAGCTTTGAAACACATCACCTCCAAAGATGTTGCCAATGTATTTCTACACCTGTTCTCACGACTCGGATTTCCACTTACCATCTTATCCGATCGTGGAACTCAATTCATATCGGCTGCAACGCAAGCCCTTACAAAAATGTTAGGGATTAAACAGCATTTTACAACAGCGTACCATCCGGCCAGCAATGGTATAGTAGAAAAAATTAACGGAGATCTTAAGCATATGCTGGCTAAGGTAACAGCAGAAAACCCAGCTGATTGGGATATACTGTTACCAACAGTGCTGTTCGCCTATCGGGAGATTCCCCATTCAAGCACGGGTTTCTCACCGTTTGAATTAGTTTACGGGGCTAACCCACATGGACCCCTAACCATTTACCATCAGGTAATAACTAATTCCATTGAAATTCCAAACCCCAAAAACACCTTATGAAATGGTGACAGGAACACGAGAGAAAATCATGAAATCGTGTATCATAGCTAAGGCAGCTTTGGAGAGGAAGGGTCAAATCTACCGCCAATACGCAAACAAAGGTGCGAGAACAATTGATCTTGAACGAGATCAAGACATACTTCTGTTACTTCCAGACAAACGAAATTTATTATTGACTTCATGGCAAGGGCCATTCAAGGTGGTACGTAAAATTTCAGATGTTGACTATGAAATATCGATAAACGGACACGTAAAGATATTCCATGTCAACATGTTGAAACCTTACTTTTCACGACAAGAGACAGAAGTAGAGACAGACGAACACAGTGCACCCACACCTAGTGATCAGACGACAGACATACACAACGCAACTACACTAGTTAGCGAGACTGGCAATTCCGACGTTATCCATACATCTAGTGAGAATACAGAATACGCACTTAGCACCACCACCGTACTGAATCAGGTAGACGACGACGGAATGGAACTACCTGTTCCTATTGTAGACAAGACTGCGACATTGGATAGCATACGGATAGAACAGGAACTAACAGACTGTCAACGACGACAATTAATAGAATTAGTGACAGAGTATAAAGACATATTTTCTGACATTCCAGGTAGGACGGACAGAATCGAGCAGTCCATTCTTCTTTCGGACTCTAAGCCTATTAAATGCAGGCCGTACTCAATCCCACTCAGCTATAAGGAAAATCTAAGTAAGGAAATACTTAATTTAGAAGCTAGTGGGATCATCCAGAAGTCTACATCTGAGTACTCCTTTCCAATCGTCCTAGTTAAGAAAAAAGACTCCACAATTCGTCTGTGTGTGGACTATCGAAAACTCAACAACGTCACCAAGATCGACGCAGAACCAATTCCTTCCTGCGAAGATCTTATTCTTGACATGTCCACCTCCAAAATCTTTTCTAAATTAGATCTTACTAAGGGATATTGGCAGGTCCCTATGCAGACTCAATCCATTCATCTTACTGCTTTTTCAACACCTTTAGGACTTTACGAGTGGCGTTTTCTTCCTTTCGGACTCCGAAACGCTCCTGCCACTTTCGTACGCTTAACTAGAGATCTACTACTTGGAGTGACGAATACAGTGACGTATATAGATGATATATGTGTCCATACTGATGACTGGACAACACACCTACTGAAACTAAGACATGTCTTTGATAGGTTGCGACTCTTCGGTCTCACTGTCAAACCGAGCAAAGTCGAATTGGGCTTACAAGAAATTGATTTTTTGGGTCATATCATTTCACAAGGTCAACTAAAGACTGACAATAGAATCATTACCAAAATTATGAACCTGACCATGCCTACCACAAAGAAGCAGGTCAGAAGCCTTTTGGGGTTAGTAAATTACTATAGCAAATTCATACCAAACTTAGCGGAAATTACAAGTGTATTTTCCAATGTTTTAAAAGCATCTGTAACACTAGATGTCAAAGATGCATTATTAATTTCTGCATTGTCAAAATTGAAAATCCTGTTTAGTAATGTACCAATCCTCCCCTTGCCTAATCCTAGGCTCGTTTATTATCTTATGACAGATGCCAGGAGAATCTCCATCGCTGCAGTGCTAGGCCAATTTTATGAGGGCATCTTCCATCCGATTTGCTACGTGAGCCGTAAGATCACACCTGCTGAGTCCAGATATTCCATATCAGAGTTGGAAGCCCTAAGCGTCATCTATGCGGTGAGGAAGCTCCATCGATTTCTAGCGGGTGTTCACTTCGTTGTCCAGACTGACAACTCCCCAATCACGGTCATACAAAGTGGTGTGCATCGGAATGACCGTATATACAGGTGGTCGCTAATACTACAAAACTATACGTTTAGTATAGAACATATTAAGGGTAAGGACAACATTCTTGCTGATACCCTAAGTCGACCATCTGAGGTAGAAATACCGGAGAATCCACATAAGTGTGTAGAGTAATAGATTATTAGTACATTAGAATATTCTATATGAAATGTTTATACTAATACATAGATATTACGTGCTGAACTATGTACTAAGAACAGCGAACTACCATGTGTCCGTAGACATTAAAAGAAGAATTGTGCTCCGAGAACAAATGTATCACCGTATGAACTGGAACAACTCATTACTTACTAAGCTCCATAGGTATTCCGGTGAATCATTTGTGTTAAGCATAGAAAAACAGTGTCAGAACATTACATAAATTCAGACACGAAAATACTGGTCTACGACACAATCGAACTCTACAGGTGCAATACTCATAGGACACAAGTATGACTGTGTAATGTGTTTAATATACCCAGGACAAGTGTGAATATATAGTATGCCAATGAAAGCAATTTCTGAACATTAGGGCAACAACTAACCTGAGGTATTTAAATACTATGTATATATAAACTTATTGTGATATGGATTATAACATTTTAATATAGTGATAAATTATAGGTAGATTAGGTCACTTTAATTTACATTTAGATTTAGACAATATAATAGTTTCCATTTTTTAAATGTAGTTTAGATAGGATTAATTAGATAGATCATTAATTTACCCACTTACTTACCTTAAAAGTAGATTAGGATAGTAATTTAAAAGTAATAACAGCTAATTATAAACTAGAATAAAAAGTTTAGATAATATTATTACCATTTAGGTTTATTACATTTCACTTTGTTTCATTTCATTTGAGTTCATCCCATCTTAATGAACCAGTCCATTTAACAAACGTGATCATGTAGTATTAGGATTAATGTACATCATTATCATGGGATGAAAAGATTATGCAATTAAACATACATCATTTACACCATTTAGAGTAAAAATATCAATCATAGATTTTTCCATTTAAAAACATTAGTTATAATTTTGTTATATTTCACATTACCCATGTTAGAAAGGTACATAATTGATTACATTTCACATTACCCATTTCATAAAGGTACATAACTCATCTCACATCAATTTCATTTTAAATATTTAGATTACGTCCCTTAAATTAGATAAACATTAGGATTAATGTGGCAAATTAAATTACAATATGTAACACATTAAATACATATTTATAGAACTAGTATTAGTATGTCAGTATTTAGAGTATTATTTCAGTAGACTATAGTAGTTAGTAATACCAGGGTACAAACCATCAACCCTGTTTCTTACATGTAAATATGTGTAAATACATGACTCGTGCAGCAATTTACGCACAGTCATTGAGCTCAACTTTGTCAAACTGAGCCAAACTTGTACAGTGTCACTCCAAGGTTTTTAAATAATTGTGAGGGTAAAAGATGTGTGACAGAAGTGAGGGTAAAAGATGTGTGATAGAATTGTGAAAGGAAGAGCAAATGTAAATTATACAGGAGAGGGTGAAATCAGTCAGCGGATTTTTTTTCTGCCGCTCAACGCGACTGTTTATTTTTTGTCTGCGTCAGGTGTTTGTTTTCAATGTTGAAAATGTGTTGTCATGAATGTGTTGTGTGCAGTTTAGTATAGATCTTAGAGAAAGAATTTTAAGTCTCATAAGACGGAAACGTTGTCACGAATTAGTGTTATACACTTGTTTGTGGCCACATTTAACCGAATTATGGCACTTGAAAACTAACTTACATACACATGATAGATAGATACACATGTTAGAAGTTAGATTATACTATTAGTTAGATTCAAACACGCAAACAACCAGAAAAACAAACATATAAATTGCATACATTTTTTGTAGATCAAAGGGAGATAAATCCGGGTCAGGGGACATAATAAACAACGAAACACTAACTTAACAGTGAAAGATAACTTTACACGCGGAAGCGAAATAGGTAAAGCCTGTCGCACACAGCTTGTGTAATGGTTGTTTAATATTATATGGGGGACATGAAGCAATTCATGTGTTGACCCTAAGAAAGTCAACTTTGTATGGGTAGTGAGTTAATTTACTATTTGAGGGCAGGTCTTATAAGACAACGGTCCGGTTCAGACATACCTCTAATTAATATAATATTGCGATTGAGAAGAGGGCTCACGCCAACCAGACAAGTTTGTGGCAATTGCCAGTAGCCAAGTAAAGTCATACTACATTGTGACAATAGTCAGTAGAAGTCTATTGAGTTACCCAAAGCCAGGTTATCAGCAGTCTTTGACAAATATTAGATACACTAATTTTTTAGGAACCTCTTGCGTCACAACCAATGAGTCAAAGTTAATGACGCAACACAGGAGGGGAGGGTGTGTGTCAAAGACTGGAATATAAAGGCAGGAGGTATGCCTCAAGATAGAAGACCACCGGGAAGAGTGGTCAACCTCAAGTAGAATAGAGGTAATACAGTGCCCCGATATAAGGGCAGGGTAGATGATAGAATGGGGGACTATTAACTAGTTCTCTCATGAGACACGGAGGCAACGACCAGATAGTTAGTACTCTGGTCACGACAGAATCACGCCTACGTGATTGCCACGGAGAAGAGTGCCACTCAAGAGGTGAACGGCTGCTACAAGCGTGCTAAATGTAACGGCACGCAAAAAGCCGAAGGACGCATCAAGGTCCTTCCGCGTGCTGTGTAGTCACGCGTGTAGGAAAAGTGAGACTGGGGACTGACTTCGTAGAGAGCAGATCGTTTAGTGTCGATAGGAGTTTTTTGTAACCAATTAGATAGAGATTAGCAATAGGGTTAGGAAACTAGAGATAGGCAATTCTGTGGCTTTGTGTGTGATTTGATAGCGACTGTTTTGTAAGTGTGAAGAGCCAACGGCAATAAAATGTACCATTCATTTCCTCTCACACGACTTGCAAGTTCTTTGTATGGTGTGGGAGAAGTAATCCTATGATGCCTGACACATCAGTTGTTGACACATACATACATACATACATACATACATACATACATACATACATACATACATACATACATACATACATACATACATACATACATACATACATACATACATACATGCATGCATGCATGCATGCATACACACACACACATACATACACACACACATACATACATACATACATACATACATACATACATACATACAAACATGCATGCATGCATGCATGCATACATACACACACACATACATACACACACACACACACACATACATACATACATACATACATACATACATACATACATACATACATACATACATACATACATACATACATGCATGCATGCATATGTATGTATGTATGTATGCATGCATGCATGCATGTATGTATGTATGTATGTATGTATGTATGTATGTATGTATGTATGTATGTATGTATGTATGTATGTATGTATGTATGTATGTATGTATGTATGTATGTATGTGTGTGTATGTATGTGTGTGTGTATGTATGTATGCATGCATGCATGCATGCATGTTTGTATGTATGTATGTATGTATGTATGTATGTATGTATGTATGTATGTGTGTGTGTATGTATGTGTGTGTGTATGCATGCATGCATGCATGTATGTATGTATGTATGTATGTATGTATGTATGTATGTATGTATGTATGTATGTATGTATGTATGTATGTATGTATGTATGTATGTATGTATGTATGTATGTATGTATGTATGTATGTATGTATGTGTGTATGCATGTGTGTCAACAACTGATGTGTCAGGCATCATAGGATTACTTCTCCCACACCATACAAAGAACTTGCAAGTCGTGTGAGAGGAAATGAATGGTACATTTTATTGCCGTTGGCTCTTCAGACAGACAGACAGACAAACAAACAAACTTACATACATACAAACGTACATACAGACATACATACAGACAGACAGACAGACAGACAGACAGACAGACAGACAGACAGACAGACAGACAGACCAGTGCAAATGCGCAGATATCGCTGTAAGGCATGGATTCAGAATACGTGACGGGCACGAAAGCTATCTTTTGCCCGCCAGGCCATTTGACACGAGGTTCCTGAACCACTCTCTTGTTGTCAGCCAGTTCTGCAGTCACCAGCATCTGTTGGGCACATTAATAATTCATAAAATATATATGCATTATTTAAAAAAAATTATTCCTTTCTGAACATCTCAACTTTATTTTACTGGATGATGTGTTTATAGTTCTAACATTATACCGTATTGTTCTATTGCATGTCACACACACACACACGTACACACACAAACACACACATACACACACACACACACACACACACACATACATACACACACATTTATTATTACAAGGTAACGATCTCGTGTCAGCATACAGTAACATACTGTGGTTATTATAATCTAACAGGTACCTTTGCTATAAACAAACAGACATTTACTAGTATCAAGGGAAATACAATCTTTTGGCACTCCTCTTCTTCTTTCTTCTCATTCATTGACCTAATTTACGTGTTGATGGTGGTTGGGGGGAGGGGGGGGGGAGGGGTTAATCTAAAAGTAGTTTTTTCTATATCTCTAATTCCTTTTATAAGTTGGTTTTCACTTATCTAAGGTTGTTCTTGATACTGTCAATCCTTACTTTATGCGATCTTCCTTTTGCTCCTATATTTCTTTAACAGGCTCTTTTTGTTGTAACAGATTTTATAACGGAATTTATGTAAGTTGACCAAACAATTTGATATGTGGTTCTTTAATGCTGTACATGACTAAACAGTGTCAATATTTTCAGAAATATAGAAGGTATGGAGGGAATCAACATTGGGGGACGATACATTAATTACATTAGATATGCAGATGATGCAGGCTTGATTGCAGACAATGAACAGTAACTGCAAAATTTAGTAAATGCGGTTATAGCACATACTAAGCAACTAGGGTTAGAACTGAATTGTAAGAAGACGCAGATTATGGTCGTCACTAGGAAGGGAAAAATACCGCAATGCATTATACAAGTAAATGGCCATATTCTTAAACAAGTGAATCGGTACAGCTATCTCGAAACAGTCTTAACATCTGATGGGAGATGCCTTGAAGAGATTACAACAAGAATTGCCATGGCGAAGGTAGCCTTTTGCAAGATGAAAAACATACTGACCAATAAAAAGATATCAATTAACACGAGAAAAAAATAGTGTTGAAGTGCTACATAGAACCTGTACTATGAAATGGATGTGAAGCGTGGACAATAACAGACAAGCTGAAAACAAAAACATCTGATGACTTTGGAAATGTGGTTTCTGAGGAAAATGCAAAGAATACCATGGACAGACATGGAAAAATTAATGAACAAGTGCTACAAGAAACAAATGAAGATCGTAAATTAATTTGAGACATTAGACGTAGACAGTCAAACTGTTTTGGGTATTTTAAGAAAAGAAATGAACTGGAGATCTTGGTGACAACTGGCAAGATCGAAGGGAGGAGACCAAACGGAAGACCAAGAATTAATACTTGGATGACTTTGTCATGTGGCATCGTTGAGACAGAAACACAGAGCTGATCGACGACTCTGGTGATCGAATGAGATGGCAAAACATGACCACCCACGCTTATTATGATGGACGATGAATGGATGACTAGTTTCAGATCTAGTGGTCTCGTAACATTTGCATTCCTATTTCTATCTATAACGGTTTCTCCCGCATCTCTTCTACGACGTATGATCTATGTTATTATTTTTCGCTCGGTAGTTGCTGTACTCATCCATGTTTGACATTCATAGCATACTGTCTGCCAAAACATAATTATCATGAGTTTTGTTTTAGTGCTTATTAGTATCGCTCTATGCGGCACAATATGTTATAGTTGTTCCCATTCTTGGCGTGCCTTTGCACGACGTGTATTGATTTCCCTATATAATGATTTCTACGTTCTGTATTTTTATTGACATGGTTTCTGCCTGTCACCCTATCACCATTGTCTTTGTCTTTTCATTGCTTATTTTCATACTATACTTCTTACATGTGACTTGCCATTCAGACGCGGGACATCTTGCTTATGATCGAGAGGTTTTCCGGAAGGTTGTTATGGCAGCGAGGTTCTGCAAAGGACATGCTACTGAATGAATGAATGACTTGCGATACAGTTATCATGTGCCATGCCAATAACCGTGGGCGGTTATTTTTCGTCATCTCACATGGTTTACAGAGTTGTGGATCAGCTCTGTGTTCTTGTCTTGTCCATCTCACGGCAAACCTTTCCAAATATATATATATATATATATATATATATATATATATATATATATATATATATATATATATATATATATATATATATATATATATATATATATATATATATATATATATATATATATATATATATATATATATATGGGTCTGACGGCTCTTTTCATTTTTTGCTATTAACACTTGGTCATCTGGAAATAATAATTCTTCTTCTGTGTTCGTCCGTAATGCAGTTTTAGACTTAATTGTGTTGTGCGATATTTGAACATTTCTGTCGACACAGCCGATGTCTTCAGGTATTGATTGATTGATTGATTTAGGAACCGACATCACAGCATTTGGGGCATTCCCATAACGCTCCATCCCCATCCTCAGCAGCCAGCGAAGAGTTCCAACACCAATAGTTCCAGCAGCAATCTGATTATATGTCCGTCTAGCCTTTCCTCTGAGCGTCGAGAGTCGGCCAGATCCCCTCGTCACTCCTCGCTGCATCATTCTTGCCAGACCATGGTGATGCATTTGATCCTCCAAGGTGTACACGTGCTCCCACAAAGCCGCAACCACGTCTGCCTTGCCATGCATCAATACTCCACCACGGTTTGCAGAGCCAGCCAATCTGACCGCCTGCTCATTCCCCAGCACACCGGCATGCTCCGGAGAAAAGATCGAGACGATGCTTGTCACCCGTGACCTCCGAAGCGAGGCAAGCCACTCTGCCCTAAGCTTGCCTGTCCTCACCTTCCTCAGCATGCTTTCTCAGTCATCTAAGTCAGTTACAATCACGATGTGTGTGTGTGTGTGTGTGTGTGTGTGTGTGTGTGTCGTATTCTCCATCCAGCGGAAAGCTGCACTGACCGCCTCCACCTCCATTCTTAAGTTAGATGTTGTGGTATTATACGCCAGGCTGTCCTGCACCAAACGTCATCCATTAGCTTTTTGGTCTTCAGGTATACGTTGGCCTGGTTAACTTCCCGGGTATTTGGTAGGTCGTTTGACTCTCACTGTTGTGGTGTTATCCCTATCCCAGCTGGCCCATTTAGAAAGCCAAAGACATCCTGGTCAGTCCTCATGGGAAGGCAGGGGCAGACCATGGGCTTTCCCCGCCATCCAAGGAGGCTTCCATAATTGCAGAGGGACACATAGCGCTCTGGTACTGGGTTCACCCAAGCAATCGTCACCTCCTGCACACGGCTGCTTAGCTCACTTCCGTATATTTGGTCTTCCGTTCACCACAGGCTGTTCCTCTGGAAATCAGAAGAATACAGTCTGCAAATGACATCCACACGGTGACCTTTCAATTAGGACTTTCCACATAATGGATTTGCTATCCAAGCAATATTCCATGTCGTGCCATCGGGACACTTTTCCTACAGACATATTTGTGGCAGGAAGTGTGGTAGACTAAGAACTTCTTAATGCACCTTTACATGCCAACATGCAAGGAGTTAAAGAGAGCTGCGGTAATCTCGTATTTGTTGACATCTCCATAGAGCTTGTATTCAAATGAAGCAGGTGTGGGTCACAGCATATGTGTATGTTCCGCATATATTGGGCACTCCTGCAGAAAATGTCTAGCTGTCATTTTACCTATTCCACAATTACATTCATCAGTATCTGCTATCTTTAGTTTATAGAACAAATAGTATTTCAGCCTGTTATGACCTGTGCGGAATCCGCACTGTGCTACTTGTTCACGTTTGGTCGAGTTTGTAATATTCATCATCTTTCTGGTGGCCTGGGTGCTCTGATCCACACTTGGTTCTATAAGTGCTTTTTTATAAACCTCAATGCCACATTATAAGTTATGTCTATGTTTGGCTGAGGTAGTCGTCCGCCCCCTTTTGCCAATATATCAGCCACTTTATTTCCACGTATACTGCAATGTGAGGGGATCCACTGTATTACAACTGTTTTTTTTTTTGGGGGGGGGGGATTTCTGACATTGTCCATGGAGTGCTGCTATTAGGTCAACTAGTACTGTGCTGGTTTTGCTCTTCAGTATTGTGACAGCAGACAGTGCATCTGTGAAGATAGATATTTGCTTCTCTTTATTTTCCTCCATCAAGAGCATTTCTGCTGCAGTTTTCAAAGCCTCTACCTCTGCTTTGAAGTTACTTAGGAATTTTCCAGTTGATCTATTTTAAAAGGGGTACCACGCAATATTCGTGAAAGCAAAGAGGGCCAGCTTGATACGTATACATCAACCATCGAGTGAGGATTAGTCTATAAAAGAGGAGGTGGCATCATACATCTTCAACTCATTAATGCGAGCGAAGATGTTACTTTACGTAATTATTTACTTGAATCAAAGGCTCACCCACTCTAACAATACCGGTCATTCATGTAGGAATGAGGTAGGGGAGGAGTTCTCTAGACCAGACTCACTCCAATTAAACATCTATTCATTGGACAGACGACCTGAACGCCGTGAATAGGACTTAAAACTCCACCGCCTGAATGACCATCAGCCAATCGACCACCTGTAGTAATATGTTTTCAGTTTATTGACTTGTACAATATTTTTAACAGTAATGCACTTAAACCTAAAAAGTAAATCCTGATTTGCGAGTGTTCTGTTTACTTTCCTCGAATGCCGGCCTTCAATTTCATCAGAATTGTAGCAGGAAGTGGTAACAACGTAGTGGATAGAGTGCTTGTCTTTCTGCTCGGTGTTTATGTGGTGAAATCCCATCAAGAACGGATCTCTTTTAAATTTACAATTTTGTTAAAATTTGTATTACCGCTTGCTTTGAAATCAAGCGTTGTCTGCACGCGCCACTTACAGCAGCACTGGGCATAACTTTGAGTATGGATTTGCATTTCCTATTACCAGTTCCCCTCGCCATCAAGCGAACCCAATCTGACTTCAGAGGTTCTTGTAATTTACGTCGCCAAATCAAGGACGAGAAGTCAACATATTAGTTCAACTGGCATGTATAGGGGTCGAATCGCTTATCTCAACATCAGCAACACCGGATGTTTAAGCACGAGCATTCTTATACATTTGGCGATGCTGACATCCTCTTTTCAGTGATCTGGACTCCTAAATGCAAGGACATTCTCTAGGATGTAACGCGAGTGGGGAATAATAGCTACAACTTCAACTGTCTTCTTTCTTTTAATATCACAATGTGAGAATAGCACCATATTCTAAATGCACCCCACAGCTTAAAAGGGTATGTTTCACGTTGTTTCTATTTGTCTTTCTTGCCATATTACAGCCATTAAGTACTTGCTTGCTTGCTTGTGTTCGTTGGCTTGAGCTCCAACGCGAAGTCCTGTATGTCGGATGAAGGCATCCTGTTGTCCAACATCAGTGTGATGTCATACAGGACCTGAGTTTTGCGTGAGTATCCGTTGTCCCATGTCTGGCTTATTGGTGTGCCGACTGGTGGTTCCTCGCCGTACAGGCAGACACTCTCCGACTTCGGAGGAATCGGCGATCCTACTGACTTTAGCCAGGACCCCGAAGGGACCTGTTGCCAAGGACGCTCGACGAGGACGCGTCAATAGGTCTTGGCCAGTATATAACCCGGCCCTGGTGCCTTGGAAACACCTCTGCGTCCCAATTAAGTACTAAATGACTGTGCTTCCACAGAAGGGCAGTGTAAGGATCGAACCAACATCATCAACGTCATTAATGAGGTCAGTGTTAACTACAACGTTCACATGAATGGATCGGCATTAAAAGACATAATTTAAGTGACGAGCAGGACAAATATTCCAGTAAGAAGCACATCGCTAATATCCAGCTTGATATAGTTAATCGCTGTACTACTTACTACTGGCATCTTGTCGTCTTCACAGACGATGGTTTGTTACACTGTGCTTAAAAAAAGGCATAATATCTACAACCCATGGCGGTAGCGAATGTGATTGATCAGACCAATTCACGCTGTAAATATTCGTCCACAGTGGATGCATCATCATGCACCATTTGACGTCTCACACACTCAGTGTGTGACCTATCTGCAATAATCGCTGTACAAAGATTGATTTCAGACAAATGCAGTGAACATAACTGACCACTCACTGTTTATTGCATTCATCGACCCCACAAAGGCATTTGATTTGGACAGTTGTGAGGGCTTGTTGAAATCACTGAAAAGGATTTGCTGACCACCACTAATTCTTATATGTCCATTGTGGAATAAAGATTCATTGTGCAACTTCAGAAGAGTTAAAATCAAGAGTGGAGATCAATAACGTTGTGTACTAGCTCCCGCCCTCTTTGGAATGTAATGTCCACTTCTACTGAAATATGCCTTTCGTGATCAATGTGTATAAATCACAAATTCTGAAGTATTGGAAAGATTAGGCTGTGTGGCGGTTTGTCCCATGCTCATTCTTCGTAGATTTAAATGGATAGGACACATTAAGAGGATTGATTATGGTAGAATACCAAAGGACAACATTTTTGGAGAATTACAGATGGGTAAGAGATCTCAGGGTCGGCCTCTACTACGATACAAAGATGTGTGTAAGCGGGACATGATTGATGCAGGCATTGATAATGCACATTGGGAGCAAGTCGCCTCAGAAAGTGCTGCATGGAGCGCAAACATCAGAAATGGAATAAAGGCAAAAGAGAAAACATTGCAGATAGGCCACACTCTGAGCGCGTGAGACGTAAGATGGTGCGTGGTGGTGAAAATGGACATGTGTTCACATACATCCATTGTAGTAGACCATTTACAGGTTGAATCGGTATGATCAGCCACATTCGCCACCGCCATGGGTTGTAGTTATTATGCCTATTTGAAGCACAATGTAACAACCTATCGTCTATCAAGACGACAAGGTGCCAATGATGATTCATTTACTCCTTAGAATATCGGAACACTCATAGACGTGCATGGTGTGCACTAACCTATTCTGTGTTTTACATTTTCTACATTTACATTTTTCTTAACATAGCGAAAACAAAGATAATGCATACAGATAAAACTACTATGGAGAAAGAAATATATGTTAATGAGGAAAAATTGGAGGTGGTGGACAATTTTTAATATCCTGGATCATTGTTTACTAACAACGGTGACACAATGAAAGAAATTAAACGACGACTATCAATTGATTTTCAAAGACTAAAACAATTGAATAAATTATGGAGTAAGACTGATAGAACTACAATCATTTGATTTTTAAGAGCATGCATCTTTCCCATTGCAACATATGCCTGTGTGAGACATGGACATTTACTAAACAAGCTGAACAGAGCATAAATGCCTTTGAACATAAATGTTACAGACGAGTTCTAAGAATATCTTGGGTAAAGACAAGAACAAATGAATCCATACTTCAAGTGCTGAATATTGAAAAAGGTTGGCTATTAAAGACGATAAAACAAAGAAAACTGAAATATTTTGGTCACTTAAAACGTCACGAAAGTTGGAGAGAACAATAATGGTGGGGTATATGCCTGGGAAGACAGGAAAAGGAAGGCCAAAGAGAAGATGGGTGCAGGATGTGGCGGATGATCTCCATATGGGTGTATCGGACGCGGGACATCTTGTTTATGATCGAGAGGTTTTCCGGAAGGTTGTTATGGGAGCGAGGTTCTGCAAAGGAAATGCTATTGAATGAATGAATGAATGAATGAATGAATGAAAGTACTCACTGTAGCAGACGATGAATTGTACATTAAAGTTGACGTCTGGTGTGCCGGAAGTATATAATAAAGCATGCGTTCATTTACCCAGGTTTGACACAAAGTGATGCCGTGAAGACAGAGGTAAGAAAACGAACAGTTGCGAGTCAGTTTCAAAGAAAAATACCTACAGGGGAAAGAAAACAAGTTAAGTTGCTTAGTCGGATTTGCAGATGATACTTCGTATACTGCCCTGCCTCTAGTTGTTTGGTTATTGAATGACAGGGATGTGAACAACAATACAACACGAAGAAGAAGAAGAAGAAGAAGAAGAAGAAGAAGAAGAAGAAGAAGAAGAAGAAGAAGAAGAAGAAGAAGAAGAAAAGAAGAAGAAGAAGAAGAAGAAGATGAAGAAGAAGAAGAAGAAGAAGAAGAAGAAGAAGAAGAAGAAGAAGAAGAAGAAGAAGAAGAAGAAGAAGAAGAAGAAGAAGAAGACAACAACAACACCAACAACAACAACAACGGCAACGACAACAACAACAACGACGACGCCGACGACGACAACATCAACAACAACAAAACAACAACAACAACAACAAAATCAACAACAACAAAAACAACAACAACATCAATAACGACGACGACGATAACAAAAACAACGACGACGACGACGACGACGACGATGACGACGACGACGACAAGGACGACGACGACAACAACAACAGCAACAACAACAACAACAACAACAACAACAACAACAACAACGACGACGACGACGACGACGACGACGACAACAACAACAACAACACCAACAACAGCAACACCAACAACAAGGACAAGAAGACAAATGGACACATCCGTATCTGCTCTGTCTGATCTTGCTTAAGTCGGAGTGTATTATCCCGATTATTTATTCTTGTCTCCTCGGTTTCAATATACTAAATTTTCTAAGGCAGGGGTGGGCAAACTTTTTTGTGCTGAGGGCCGCATGGACAAATGTAAAGCTAATGACGGGCCGCATATATATATAAATATATATATATATATATATATATATATATATATATATATATATATATATATATATATATATATATATATATATATATATATATATATATATATATATAATGTCTATTTTGATTACAGCAACCTATCACAATACGTACTTATTCGTTATTTATAGGTTATTAAGTAGTATAAATAACTAATTATTGCAATTTTATTTTACTTATACACTTATACATTATATTTGACAATACGGACAAAAACTTTTACGAATTTGTTAACAAAATGTTACAACTTGTTATTATAACAAATATTCTGTATTATCTATCAATGGCTTTAATTTAGACACAAACCGACTACACTGTCACTATAATTGTTGATTTCTAATGAGATGTATGTAACTTCTTGCACTTTTTGACAATATTCTTGAAATCTGGAGCAAGGTTACTTGAAATTCGCATGACAGCATGCAAGTTGCATTCCGACAGTAAAGACCTATTCTTAGATTTGTTGATCTTCAAGCAAGAGAATGCTTGTCGCAAATGTATGTTGATCCAAACTATGATACAAGTTTAGCTGCAAAGTTTTTCAAGTTGGGAAATGATTCTTGTGATAAAGATCCATAGAAATCCAGCAAACCATATGTCATGAATTTCTCTTTCAGGTCATGATCTGCTTGTATGTCAAGCAGCTCCAGCTGTATGTTCTCTGTGGCTGTATCCGCTTCTGCACTAAAAGGGGAACTGAGAATATTGAACTGTGGCTCTAAGTTCTTGAAATCTTGGAATCTCCATCAAAATTCTTCAATAATGTATCTAATTGGGCTTTGTATTTTTCAGTCATTTCACCAGAAATGGTTTCTTGTTTTAGCAAAGGGAAGTGACAAAATCTTTATTCACTTGCTTGCCTGGAGAACAATGAGATTTTGCCTGAAATGATTTTACATGTACATACAATTCATATGCAAACACACCATTTCCCTGAAGTTTGACATTCAGTTCCTTTAACGTTTCCATAATTTCAATGGCAATCATAAAGTCTAACTTCCAATCTTTATTGACAATGTTAGTATTAAAATCACATTCAATGCCCTTCATCTCTAGGAACATCACTATTTCTTCTCTGAGTTCCCAAACTCGCCTCAACACCTTGCCGACATTCAGCCATTGAACATTGGTGTGGTACAGGGCATCGGAATGTTCAGTTTCCAATCGTCAAGTAATGCCTTGAAATGTCTGTGATTAAGTCTTCTTGATCTGATGAGGTTGATGACACTGACAACTACATGCTTGATATTCAAAACAGTTTTACATAGACTTTCTTGATGAATCACACAGTGAAGTGGTAATAATGTGTAGGTATGGGTATTCAGCTTTCAGCTTATCACTTATCAACTTTACCAGACCTATATTTTTTCCAGTCACAGCACGAGCTCCGTCAGTTGTGACACTTGTCATCTTGTTCCAAACTAACCCAGTTCTTTCAATACAGTTAGTAACAGCATTGAATATATCATGGCCTGTGGTTGTGTCTTTGGGTGACTCAACACTCAGTAACTTTTCAGTGACTCTGAAAGAAGTGTTTATTCCACGTATAAATATCAATAATTGGGCAGTATCATGTACATCGGTGCTCTCATCCAATGCAAGAGAGTACCACAAAAAATTTTCACTTGAATCTTGAAGTTTAGGACTCAAATTGCCACTTATCTTGTCAACACGTCTGACCACAGTTCTCCTTGATAAAGTAATGTTGTCAAATCTGTGTTTGTGTTCTGGACACATAATGTTTGCAGCATCTAGCAAACATTCCTTGATGAACTCGCCATCAGAAAATGGCTTGTTCTGTTTTACAATTCGGTGTGACAGCACAAGACTAGCTTCAGTTGCAGCATCTTGAATTGAAGACTATTTAGTGAAAACAATTTCCTGTTTCACCAAATTTTTCACCAACTCAAGGCATTTCCTTTCCCTCCCTTCGGGTGTTAAATTGTATTCGAAATCGGAATGTTTTCTTTGATAATGTCTTTTTAAATTGCACTCCTTGAAGACAGCCACTGACTCACGACACTACAAGCAAACTGATTTGCTACCAACTTTTATAAAACAGTTAGTTGTCCATTAATCATTCAGAACACGGCATTCATCTTATATCTTACGTTTGTTATTGACAATCATTGCTTTAATAAAATTCGAACAGTTAGAATTGTACAAAACTTTAAAAAGAAAATACCTCCTACCTCTCGACACCGAACCATCTGTGTAAATGATCACATAAACACGAGCGAGCATTATCCTGAATTAGTTGCGAGATTTCCACTTCCGTGGCTCCTGCTGGCCACTCCCTGCACTCCCGGCTCAATGTGGTTATGACTCTGCACAAGTACGACTGCTCCGCTGGCAATCTGACCCACTCCTCTCCTCGCATAATGTTCCCCAAAATGCACACATGACTAATCGAATCCTCCGCCTGAGCCATCCATGATTTCCCTCTTATCAGTCACTGACCCTTAACTGCTTCCAGTGTCAAGATCTCGAAAGGGACTCAATGCACATACAACTATGGCTGCAATGGACACAGAGCAGAGAATGCTTTTCACACTATACCAGCACTTAATTCTCGCAGTGATTAATTATGGACTAAGACTGCTCACTGTCTCAAAGAGTAAGTTGGTGAAGCTATAGCGCATACAGAACGAAGCTATGCGGGTCATTCTGGGATGCACCAGAGACACCCCAGTGGTGTGTATGCGTTACATCCTTGGTCTGCCGACTGTTGCCGGTAGGCTCAAGGTGATGCAGGCGAAGGCATACCCCAGAGTAGTTGCTGACACAGATCACCCTTTGCACGAGGGAAAGATAACAAGGGGAAGACAGAGAAGTAAATACCCGCATGTCTTGGCCCCGTGGATTTGTCGAGCCAAGAACACTGAGCTAATCCACGACTCTGGTGAACGAGTATGACGGCGAAACATGACCGCCCACGCGTATGGGCAAGACACATGGTGATGATGATGTAGTTAAGTGTGCACTACTGTTTAGTCTACTTGAACAGGCCTACACACACAAGCAAGAACAGGTACACAAGCTAACACACAACCCATGGACAGCCTACGACATCATGGATGATATACATTAATATTTACTCGAAGTAAACTGTTATAACCAAGGGCTCTTTTCCAGATTCCAGAATTATTGAACACGGTAAAATCGGGGATAGAGAACGATAGGCGACGCTAATAAAGAATGGTGAGCTTTGAGGGGTAAGTTTCACAACTGTAGGTGTTACATCATCGCATATACTGTAGACTGGTGCATTCTGTGGAATGAAACATAAAAGCAATGATCGTAAAACTTGACTTAGTGTGTGATGGAACTAGTTTATGGCAAAATCACAATATGATAGTCGCCTATAGGAATATTTTGCAGGGTGGATATTCATGTAACTCAGTATTTTAAAATACCTTCGTTAGAATACCTTTCTCTTATGTATGTTAAGTAAGTTGCATATCATTTACATGACGTTGCAGTCAACACCAGCATGTGTGTGCCATTCATTTCTCAACGATCGGCACCCATGACATTTTGGAAAAAACCAACGCATGCATGCATGTATGTATGTATGGTATGTATGGTATGTATGGTATGTATGTATGTATGTATGTATGTATGTATGTATGTATGTATGTATGTATGTATGTATGTATGTATGTATGTATGTATGTATGTATGTATGTATGTATGTATGTATGTATGTATGTATGTATGTATGTATGTAAGTATGTATGTATGTATGTATGTATGAATGTATGTATGTATGTATGTATGTATGTATGTATGTATGTATGATGTATGTATGTATGTATGTATGTATGTATGTATGTATGTATGTATGTATGTATGTATGTATGTATGCATGCATGTATGTATATATGCATGTATATATGTATGTATGTATGTGTTACATGACATGCATCTGCTCAGCTCTCTCTCTCTCTCTCTATCTCTCTCTCTCTCTCTGTATTATTTCATATACACACACTCACACGCATGCGCGCGCTCACACACACACACACACTAACACATCAACTCTCCCACTGTCTCACTCTCTAACACACAATCCTTCACACACACACACACACTCTCTCAATCACACTCTCTCACACATACACATACACATGAACGCATGCACATGAACGCATGCACGCACGCATACACTCCCTCACTCACTCTCACGCATACAGGTACGAATGCATGCACTGACACATTCCCCCACCATTTCTCGCTCAATCACTCTCTCCACACACACGCATGCATGTACGCACACACGCATTCACTCTCTCCCTCTCTCTGACACACACACACTCTCTCTCTCTCTCTCTCTCTCTCTCTCTCTCACACACACACATGCACACACATGTATAGTGAACAATTATAGTTAAAAAATTATAATGAACAATTATACTGAACAATTATACCAGTAAATGAATTATGGTGGCATATAGTCGGTATGGATTAAGTATTGAAAGAGTTTTCGGTTAAATGTGTAGGAACTCATTGGAGTTTTCAGATCTGCAGGCAGATCATTCCATAAGTGAGCACCAGAATAGGCGAAACGTGTTTTGTATAGGTCCAATCTTGGCTTTGAGACATGTAACAAATTTAGGCGCTTGCTGTTCATTGCATTAGATTGAATCAGCGGCAGAAGATACTCTGGGGTATTTTGAGATATAATTTTATTCACTAATTTGGCTTTGTTGAAAAGGAATCGCTTTTATAGTGGTAGAAGTCTTAGATGACTGTACAAATTGTTACTTTCAACTTGCTTTATGCCAGAAACCAGACGAATAGCGCGGTTTTGTAGAGAACATAGTCGTTTTAAATTAGATTTAGGGCAACCATTCCAAACTGTGGAACAGTAATCGAGATGTGATTGGAAATAGCATGTATAGAATATTTTTCGTGTGCTTTCGTCCAGGAAGTGCTGAATTTTAGCAAGTTGGTAAACTTTTTGTGCTATTTTCTTGGTAAGAGCGTGAACATGAGAGCTCCAGTTCAAATGGCTGTCTATTAAAAGCCCTAGTGTTTTATGTTCGGTCACATTAACTATAGGTAACGTGCCCATGCGGTGTTCGAGCGGTGATCCAGTTATGGCTAGTGTCTGTAGTTTTTGTCTGGTCGTTATTAGCATGGATTTGGTTTTGTCGATGTTAATTTGCATGCGGTTTTCATTGCTCCATCTAGTAAGATTATCAAGTTCCTTTTGTACAGAATTCTCTAATTCACTACGGTTTTCTTGACTAGTATATATAGTACAGTCGTCTGCAAATAGATCACAAGTTGTATTGATATATAAAGGAAGATCATTAATATAAACTGCAAAAAGGCTGTTGGCTGGCTGGCTTCACCTCTAACCAAACACATTCTATCTCTACTGTCTCGAGATCACTTCTACGGGACCAGTTGAGAGAATTGGAAATGTATACAGCAATACCTGTCTCTAATTTTTGATTTGCATCTTTCCGAATTACTTTAAACCCCTTAAGTGAGATTTCGGAGTCGATTATTTTGTCGTTAAGACGACTTTCTGTAAGTCTAAACACATGGAACTGTTTGGACAGTATTACCGAGAGCTCAGGTAATTTGTTGAGCAGATGAAAGATGTTGAGATGGCCTATATATAGACCATTTTTTCTGAGCCACTGATCGTGATTAGTGAACATTACAAACTAAAAGGAAGATGTCGCTTGTGGTATAAAAATTGCAGGGATGTTGAAACTTTATTTAGAAATAGTTAAGGCTGTTAGAGGGGGCAGGAAAATGTCTTTTCTGGAGTGATATCATGAATGCTTGGTGCAGGGCTGCAGGATTGTATCGCATTAGCTGCTAAAGTTGACGGTTCCACTCATAGGGTTGTAGATTACTGTCCAGCGAGGGATTGCTATGAGTGTCACTAGAAGTGCCTACATTGGAAGCAGGCATCGACGGTACAGCACCATTTATTAACGGTGTCCCCTTTGACATCATAGAGGGAGACTGTTTTACGGGCAAGGTAGGAAACAAAGTATCATATTTAGCAACATTTGGATTGGAGCTTGGGTTGCTATTCACAACATTATGTTCCTGAGGTACAGGCAAGGGTGTTGTGGGAAGAGAAGGAGTGTTTTCTGAACACAGTGAGATGGCTGTTGCCGGAGGTGAAGTTCGGTTTACTCCTGTAACTGGTGCTAGTTGTTGTGCACGTTCGGGATATTTTATGTTCTTCCCTAGGAAGCTACTTCCTAGCTTGGAACAATGTATTTGATCCCTGTATAGTTTTTTCTTAGGAGCTCCGGACGGTGACGTAAAGTAAGGGGTGTTATTTATGAAATTCATGCTATTATTTTTACAGAATTTATATAACGTTAGATTAGCAG